>VZRL01005372.1:518088-544396 GCA_013397895.1 Origma solitaria | reverse complement strand
CGTGGGGCTGCGGCGGCCGCTGGGCTACAAGCTGGCCAAGGCCACGAAGGAACGGATCTGGCGGGGGGAGTTCATTGACCTCTTTTCCTTGCTCCACACAGAGCTGGCCCCCGAGCACGGCCCGCGCCCGGGGGACACGCTGGACCAGTGGGTCTCGGCCTTCCTGGTGTACGCCAGCGTGCTGTGCGAGAAGCACCCGGCGCGCTGCGGAGCCATGTTCAAGTACCTGGACACCATCCGCAAGCTGCACGCCACCTACGGGGGCACCTCCTGGATGAACTACGATGAGGACTTCCGGCGGCGGGCGGCCAAGAACCCCTCACTGCCCTGGGGCGACGTCGACTTGGACCTGTGGATGAAGTGGATGGCGCCCCTCAAGTCGCTTGTCCCCAGGCGCCCGCGTGCTGAGAGCGAAACACAGGCCTCACCGGCCCAGCCACCACCGCCGGGCCAGAGCCCCAAGCAGGAGGAGAAAAGCCAGGTGTGATGGGCTGGGCATGGTTCTCCCTCGGACGGGAAGAGGAGAAAGGGGCAGTTGGGGTGCCCTCGCGTTGGTTGGCAGCTCTCGTCTCGTGATGCTGACCCTTTGCTCGTGCTGACCATAGGAATGTGGTGTCACGGATGCCCAGCTGGCCACCTTGAGAGGTGTGCGCATTGATGGATGCTCTGAGCTAATGTTTGAGCATTTATTGCTCTGGCCACAGAAAATAGGAACCCCACTTATTCCCTCCTGGGGTATATTTTTGCATTTTCCTGAAGACATTAGAACAAAGATGTTCTGTGGTTTTGTTCTTTTCTTCTGAGTTGTCTTTTAAAAAATCAACTTTCTCAGCAATACACTTATCTGTATGTAAGACAAAGAGTACAGACTCTCCTGTTACTATGGGAGCATGTGGGCAGTTGCAGGCAGCGTGGGATAGCAAAAAATTGATAGGAATAAAGATAAACTTCAATAGGAATGGCCACAGTGTGCAAATTCACTGTGATTTGAAGATTAAACCTGGTTTGGGACTCAGTAGATCTAATCCACAAGTTGTAGCCTGTTTTGTGGGAAAAGGTGATGAGTGTGGTTAGAAGTAGGGAGGATTTTGTGTGGCTGTTTTGCTTTCAGTATAGGCAATTGGTGTAACCTGTGGTAGATGCAGGCAGGTGTACCTTTTCTCCTGCCTGAGGCGTGACGCTGAGCTTCATAGCTACAAAGGGCTGCCTGCCTATATTAGGGGTTGTGCTGCTTCTCTTACACTGATGACTGTAGTTTGCCAAATCCCCAGCACAGAAAATGCTGAATGCTGAACGTTGAGTTTCATGCCAACTGAATGGTGACAGAGAGATTCTGTTATATTGGTTATGTTTATTTCTAACTTTTTTTTTTTTTTAATGACTGTAGAAAGAACCTTTGCCTTCCTCAAGAATTTTTGCTAATTTGTCAGATGCTGTGCTTTCCTGGGATTGCCAGCACAGAGTGGCTAAGTTGTTTTGCTCATGTTAGCCTGATCCTTTTTCAAGGCATCTGAAAGTGTTTGGTTTGTCACACTAAGTCCTGCCTTTGGTACCTATCAAAAGTAACTTCTCTAGGCCAGCCTGTGGCAAAGAAAGGGAGCAAAGACCACACAGTAATATAGATAAACCCAGGCTGGTTGGCCTTGTGCCTTCTGTGGTTGATCCTCTGTGTTCTGCAACTTTTTCTGATATGTCTGTTTACATTTTCCATTCTCAAGATGAACAGCTCAGTTCTTGTTTTCCTGCAGATCTTATGTGAGCACCAGATGGGCAATGGCTTATAGCTTTCATCTCATCTGAGACTGGACCTTCAGCTTGTCGTGTTAACCACTCTTGTAACTTCTTCCACAGCAGCTGGTCTGTCAGTGCAGAGCTTGGCTCTGTCGTCTGCTCATGCACCAGGGGTCTCAATCCCCTTTGAATTCATGGAAATTTCCTAGCTGATTTTTTTCAGTGGCATTGATTTTTTTTTTTCCTCAGAAAGTGTATAAAGAAAAGAAACTTATTAACTAAGTTGCAAAATGCCAAAAATTTAGTGTTTGTAAAATGAGTAGTGCTTTAGCAGCACAATGAAAAAGTAAAACTTGTGCAATTAATCATTGGGGTTTCAGCCACCTTTCTGTTATTAGAGCAGTTTTCAAATGGTAGCAACATATAGTCCCTTATAACTGTTTAAAAATGTTCTTAATTGAAATAATGGTTTGAGCAACTGTCAAATGTAGATGAGGCCTAGGATGAAGCTGGAGTTTATCATTGGCAAGGTCGCAGCAAGGAAATGTTTTCTTGGTGGGGACCTGTGCATTTCCCTCATATCTCCCCAGTTCCTTGCAAGCTCTGTTGATGTTGCGTAAAACTACTTCAGCAAAATAAGACACGACATCCCACTCGGGCAAAAGAACTAGAGAATTAAAATGGTAGAGAGTAGTTCTTTCATGGGCTTAAGACTTTGGACAGAATATAAGCTTTTCCACATTCATGCTGTCAAGAGGAAGAGGAGGTGTTTTACAAAAACCTTTTTTTTCCAGATTGTTGGTTTGAACTAATTTTGTTTTTGTAATTTCAAGGCATAGCATTAGGCAGCCTGACTGGATTTCATTTACCCTTTTCGTCCAAGACTCCTTGAATTTCAGCATCATTTAGTTTAGTGCCTGTATCTCTGATTCTGCATTTCCACAGATGGTTAAACAGTAAAAAAAAAGTGAAGGTATACAAAGTGTTTTGTCTGAAGATAGCTGTCTTTTCTGAGGCACTGGTGAAGAGCCGTAACTTTGGTTTACATGGAAAGAATGAAGTGAGAAATCCTAGTTTTAGTTTGAGTGTGATAATTAGCGCATATGTAATACAGCTGAGATTCATTCCTACAAATTTATGTCTGTATGTATAATTTCTGACAATTCTCTTTTTTTCTCCAGACTCCATGAAAACAGAAGACCAGTTGAGATAGCAGTCAGACTAAGTGGGTGAGTTTATTTATAAAACTGAATAACTTTGGATCTTAAATATTTGCAGATTTGTTAAATACAGAATTTCTTATTGGTGCCAACAGCCTGACTCCGTTGGTGTTTAAGTGGAGCTCTGGTATTCTAGTGCATTCTTTTACCTCTGCTTCTGTTGCGTTGCAAGCTGTGCTAGAGAAGACGTAGGAAATTCATTTTACCCAATCAGCAATTGTAACAATGGACTACAAACCTGCAGAGCAAGCCGGTTTGCTGGAAAACAGGAATTCCTGCAGCGCAGCACTTGTCACAGACTATCCAAAGAGGGCAAAGATTCAGGAAGGTGAATAAATTGAACATTGGTTGAATGAGGTCAGGAACACTCTCCCGGAGGAGAACCCTGCCCTAAAATACTACTTTGAAAGTAAAAGCCAATTTAATGCGCAGATTAAACCTTCTCATTTGACCAAACTTGTGTGCAATCCTGGATCTTTGCAGACCACAACCGGACACTTCAAAACCCTGTGTATTATATTTGTTAAAAAAAAAAATAAATCATAACTTTGTCTTGTTACAGCTGTTAATTTTGCCATTTCATTGAGAGTATCTGCAACATAAATGTGTATTTGACTCAAAAAAGTATCATACACTTGGTATAATAACTCAGGTTGTCAACAGAATTATTCTGTGAGGCTCATTATCCTCTCCATTGTTCTGCATTAACCATTGCTGTCATTGCCAGGTAGCCCAATTGTGCATTACAAAATTCTTCATCAATTACAATAATTGACCTAAGTTATAATTCTGGTTTTTATCCTAGTAGAATAGTTAAAATCCTGACCATCAGACTAGACCTTTGCAGTCTGGTGTTCATGAAAATCTTTTCCATTGGTTCACAGTTTTCGTTCTGCATCTCAGTATTTTGTTTTCTTCTCCTTTTTCCTTGCATACTAGGGGGTATGGTCAAGGTAATACTATGATCCAGTAATGCGCATGATGGTAAGGGTTTGCCTTTAGTTGTTTCAGGAAAAAGCTGCCATTTTCTCCTCTCCCTTTCTTGATAGTTCCAATAATATGCATAACATAACGTGTTTGTAAATTGATATCAAACTGTTTGTGACTTCACCTAAATAAATTTTTATATTTAAATGCTATTCTTAATCTTACGGGTTTTTTCCTCCCATGTTCTTGTATTGCCACATCCCTTTTGTAATCACTTTTTTTCATCACCTGACCTTTTACACAATTTCTGCTTTTCAGTTATTAAAGCACAACTGAATTTTAACTAGTAAGTGAAAATAAATCAGCCTTTGGAATTTTCTTCCAATATTTTGCATAAATACTTCATAATGTAGCTGTAGTTGTTGTAGCTTACTCATCTGCCAGTTGTTGAGACAGTGATAGGTAGCACGTATCAAGCCTTGGAAATGAAATAGCTTCTGTACTAAAATACCAGTACCTTAATGGCCTCCCAACTGAAACTGATGTAGTGAATGCTGAGATTGCTGCATTTGATACAGTAGAATATAGAGCACTTTTACAGATGGAATTACAAGTTACAAAAGTACTTTTCGTTTTCAAGAAGGGGCTTAAACTCAATCATCAGATCACTCGTGCTATTTTTCCCTTGCCTGCTTGTTTTAAGAAATCAGAACTTGGTTACTCGCTGGTCTGTGCTGTGTTTGTTAGCATCAATTGCTACATGAGCTGCAGGCATCTCCTCCTGAGCAAGTGCTGTAATAGTGGCAGGATTTGTGGAGAGGTGTGGGAAGAGGTGGATGTGGAGTGAAGAAGGATGAGCAGATACTGGTCTCATCTGAGTCCCTTTGTACAAGTGTGAGCCTTAACCTACTGACCAGAGCAGCAAAGCAGCAACAGTTTTGGGTTTTGTGTCCTCTTTGGGAGCAGCATAGCCAACTGGAGTCTGAAATACTTCCTAATGTTCTTTGCTGAGTCCTTCTGCCAAGAATGTTTGGGGTTTGTTTGTTACTCTCTGCAGCTTTCGTACAGTCTAGTGCCCTTCCTGGCACTCTGTCACCTCCCAGCCTTCTGGTTGCTAATGGTGCTGGGTTGGACCACCCTGTCTTCCATGTCTGCTGAAGACAATCGCTGGAGCTCTACCTTGCTCTCCAGTGTCAGTGGCTACTTTAAAGTTGCTGCCTGCTTTCATAATGAAACTTGTTTCATGTTATTGGCAGTGATGTTTTTGCAACATGTGGGACCTCCTCCCCTTTTGCTGTTTTTCTTCCTCACTGTCTTTGAGCTGCCCTGTAATTTCACAGTGGTGCTTCTGCATCCTTGCTTTGGGGTTTATTTGCTGCATGTATGCTTTGCCCCTCATTGCTGTGCTGTAAGCTTCTGCAGGAAATTTCCTGCTACACTAGTTTCTCATTAAAATCGTTGGACTTCAAGGGATTTCTTCACATTTCAGCAGTTAGGTTACTGCACGTGTTTGCCTCTATCCTTGACACTGGGGATAACCCTTTAACTAAGTGCTCTGTGAGGATAGAGCAGACACTTCGAGAGCAGCTTGGGATTGAACCATGATTCTGCTATTCTTTGAGTAACTGTGATCTGCAGTGGAAACCAGTGATACACAGAAGTTATTTTCTATAAATACTATCTCTGTAAGTCCTGTATCTTAGAATGGAGGGGTATCTTTGGTGCCGCTGCAGTTTCTTACGCTTTGCTCAAAAAATTTTGTACATTTTTACAAAGGTGCTGCAGACCTTTTAACTAAGCCTGATGCAATTTCCAGCTGGGAACACTTGTAAAATATGTGGGAATTGATGTGTTTGGGAGGGCCAGTAGCTTCTAGAAAAACAGTTTTCTCTCAGTTAATTAGAATTAAAGAGCATACTTTTGAGGAGTCATTTCAAGTAAGTTTATTTTTAGGGATTTCTAGCAGGATATCTTTTCTTTCTCACAAATGTGCTGGATTGATATGCATTGTTTTTGCAAAGAACAAATCAAAACTAGTGCAATGTGATTCTGACAGCACAAAACAAGTTGCAACATAGGGATAAGACTGAAATACCTCAGTCTTTAAGCAAACCAATATGCCTGGGGAGTTTAGAGTTGAGCTTTAGCAAAAGTAGAGTCAAATACATGGGATTTCTAACTTCCACCTGTGTGCAGCAGTTCACTTTGAGGTATTTGAAGCATCTGAAAAGACAAGGCTGTTACTACTTTTCTGGCGTTATTAGTATAATGCTGTTTCTTTAAAGATAAGGTGACAGCGGAGTATTTTGCATGTGGGGTAGCCTGTTGTATCTGCAGTTGAGCAAAATTACTTCTGATCTCTGATGCAATCCTCTCAGTTACTCAGTGTGACTTTCAATTTAAGCTTCAAACATTGCTTTCCCATCTTCTGCTGTCTCCAGTCATCTTACCAACTTGGTTATCTTTATAAAAATCTGGTGAGCACATCAGCCTGTCTGTATGTACAGAGCCTTTCACCCCGTTTTCTTTCTACCCCGTGGGTAGATCTGCCAAGTTGTGTGATCTGGCACAAAGGAAGTCAGAGTGTGTCTTTAAGTGTGGCTGGATGGAGAGCACATGGGAAGCTCCCCACCTACCTGCCAGGTAGTTGTATTTTTGAGAAGCCAGTGGCATTGGCAGCACGTTTTTCTGTCCACTCCTCTGGTAAAATCAAACTCAAGAGCCCCAGAGACTGTTGTAACCATTGAGGGGAGGGATGTGACGCAGTTCTAACAGCTTAGGTGTTGGTGGAAATGTTGCCTAGGGGAGTTACCAGACTTCTTTTTAGGTCATATGCTTAAACAGGAACTGCGACAATTGATTGTGTCTATGGGAATGCTTCTGGTAGTTCTTCTACAAAGAGATTATGTCTCTGAAAACTTGGCTGGAGAAATTATAAAGATCTTATTTTCCCTTCTTGTTCTGGTACCCAATTGTGGTTTTACCCTGTCATGAAGTTTAGCAGGCCTCAGCCCAACCCAATAAAGGACACATTTTGATCCATAAAATCTTCTGAGTCCAGCGTTTATTTTTTTTCTTCACCTGGAAATTCTCATCAAAACCACTTGGCATTGTTTCAGTTTAGCAGTTTCTGGGCAATCAGCTGAAGAGCCATGGAGATTTAAATAGCTAGAACATGTTTACAATGCCTTACTATTTGTAAACTTGAAATAATTCGATAAGTACTTCTACCTTTTTTGGTGGTTGTTGTTCTTTCTTTACTTTAAAGAATACTTTCTTTTTTGCAGTGTCTCAGTGTAGTGTTGCTGTGTCAATATTTCCGAGGCAGCAGGGGAATGTTTACATAAAAAAAACAAAGTGTTTTCTTTAAATTTTTTAATTGCAAACATTTGTGTCCATAAAATACTTTCCACAAAACTTAGGTAGCTTTTTTTTCCTTCTTTTTTTCTTTTTCTTTTTTTTTCCTCTTTTTTCCTTTTTTTTTCTTTTTTCCCCTTATTTTTTCTTTTATTTTCTTTTTTTTTTTTCTGATTCTCTTCAAAGGTAAGCCAGAATCACATTTAATTTCCAGATTTATTTTATTTTCTGAACTATGCAATATGAGCATTTTATCTGAACCTACATCAGCAGGTGTCGAAGATGCCACTTCAAATGGCAGTTCTAATGATCTGAAATCAGGAGTGGTTGCTCAAAAACAGCTACATTGCTTACACTGGCTGCAGATGTTATAAGTACCAACTGTGTTGCTGATATTCAGAGTGTCCATAAATGCCCTCTGTTACTCCTAAATATGAGGTTACATGAAGGCAGTAGGCAGTAAAGTATGCTGATGTTGGTTGGTGGGGCTGCTTAATTGATAAGCTGCAGGACAGCATGGTGACAGAGGACCTGGACTCTGTGTCCCTTGTAGATGTTCCTGGCATAAACAGGGACAAGGCATGTGTTTGAAATCTGTATCATGGGCCAAGAGTTCAAACCTCCTCTGCCTAAAATTCCCACCTTGCACTTGGGCATTCTGGCATGTGTCTGCCACCATGCCTCCCTAGTCTCAGCTCTCGGATTTTTTGCACTTTGCAGCAGTGAAATGTCATTCATGGTGTTTGGAATGAAGAAATACCACCAGGGCAGGCAGATGGTTTCCCACCATGCACATCTCCCTGGGATGATCTATGCAGTGCTAAGGGAATTTTTTTTTTTCCCCAGCTTTTAGCTGTGGAATGAGAATTATACAAGTACTTAACAGAGGTGCCTGGGATTACAAATGTTAGCAGCTCTGGACTGGAGATAATAAAAGAGGTCAGTTCAAGGTGGGGAAATCCTCTGACAGTACCTCAGGGCATACAGGTGTGTATCTTGCTGCACTTGGTGTGACTGAGTAGACTTTAAGCAATAGGCTCCTTGAAGTGGTATTGGATTGGGAGAAGCATTTAGTTTTCCTTTCCTGCGTCATTTTCCATGTCCTTTCTCCCTCACCAACAGTCTTCCAAGCAAGATACGTGACCTTGTTATTGAGTATTGGTGGATAACAAGGGAAATCTCACTGGCATTACATGGAGTCACTGGGAGAAGTGAGTGAGTTTACACCTGTAAGGTCATGAAGTTTTTCCAAGAGGAGCACAAAAAATTTGGTGGTATTCAAGGGCAAAAATAGTGACTTTGAGGGTACCCAGTCCATCGTTTGCTTTCCCATTGAAAAAAAAGAAGATTCAGCTTTCAGGCTTAATCCGGTATTGGGCAGTGGAAGAGCTTTGGGCAGAGTATTCCTGTGAGGTTTGGTAGCAGAAAATAAATTACATGTGCATCAGTATTGCTGCAGGTGCTCTGTAGGCCAATACATGAATAGAAAAAGGAGCCCTGGCCAGCTGGTGAAGCTGGCCAGGCTGTCAGTGATGCTGACCCATCAAGCCTGGGGCATTTCATGGAACTGGTTATGGAACTATGGAGCCCAAGGAGGGACCTTAAAAGATCACTCTTGTGCCTTAGCATGCTTTAAAAGAAAACCAAAACAACAAAAAACCACACAACCTCAAAGTACTTTCATTGTATGACTGGAATATAGTTACAAGTGCTTTCAGAAAGGACAGTGGGTGATATCTGGCATGCACCATTTCCTACCATGCATCTTCTGTTTAAAACATTTTGATTACATGCAAATGAAACAGAGTAAAATTGAATCTTTCAGTACTATTAAAGTAGAGAACAATACAATTTACCAGTGTGTTAAGACAACTTAAAATGTTTCTCACTTTTAGCAAGCATTTAAAAACATGTTTGGTTTGTTTTGGGGTTTTTTGTCAGTGCTCAAAGCATTGAAAACAAACCCTTAGCATGTTACAACACTGTTGCACTCTTGCGAGCAGCACAAGTTGTTCATAGCCCTTTGTTGCACAGAAGTATAAATAATCTCAGTTATTCCCCATCAGATGGGGAGGAATGGATGAGCACCTCCTTTACTGGCCTCTTATATGAGGAAGCTGTTAACATGGAGTGCTTCCCCAAATGGAGAAGCTGAGAACTAGACCTTGGGTCACCTGGGTTCCCCACTGGTTCACAGCATCAGAACTGCTAGGCTTGGAGATACACAGTACCTTTTTGCTTTTCTTGGTCTCTCCAGCCCATGGTCCCTTGAATGAGCAGTTTCTGCAGAGCATGGAAACAAACTCTTCCTTCTTGCGTTATTTTTTTTTTCCTGGTGTTCTGCAGCTTCTGTCTTGGTACCTTGTTCTGTGAAACTCCTGCAAGAAGAGGGCTGGCTGTTTACTGTTGAATGTAAAAAAAGTGCAATGAATGCTACTCAGCTTTCGTAAGCCTGGGAATTGTTTGTTATAGCCTGGTTAATATCTCTCAGGGGTGGAGGACCAGAAAAGTAAACCTGCTTACTGCTATAGCTTGTGTTGCACAGGAGTGTATCACAGCATACCCTGTATATTGAATGGCGTGGGCATGGGAACATTTGGCTGGGGCAGGAGGTGAAAATTACTTGAGAGACGTGTCCTGGGAGGGTGGCCTACTCTGGCATAACTTGGCAAGACACAAGAAAGGAAAACATCTTAATTCTCTTTCAAAATGCAGGAGTCGACTTTCTTGGGATAGTGTTGTTGCCTTGAGTATGTGTGCCTTTTTAATGCAGAGTGTTTTAAAGCTAGTGACGCAGGTGATTGGCCTGGTCAAGCAAGAACCTGAAAGCTTTGAAATGTTAGCTCTAGATAGCTTCATATGTGAGTTTGCTCTGCTCAAGACTTCTGGCAATTAAATTAACTGACGTATTCATGTTTTAATGCCTATGAAGTTGCACCACAGGTTTACAGTAGCATTATTGATTAATTATTTTATGCACAACAATCAAAGGACCTAATCTTCTGATTTGTCATCTTCCCTCCTCCCCACCCCCCGCCTTCCCCTTCTCCCATCCCAATCTGTTGGAGAGATGCCACTGTGAAAAGGAGAGCAATTCTGGACATCGTGGTGAAGGCTGGATTTACTTAGGAACCTTCAGAGAGTGCCATTTACCTCATGTTCGCCTCTCTGTAGCTGCACCCCTTGAAAACAGGCAGGACTAGAGAGGCAAAGAGTCAGCAGCACCCAGGTGGGTCAGTGAGGAGGAGTGAGCCCTTTGAGGTAGGTAAGGATGGGGGAGTTGTCAATATGTAATGACTTTCACCTATGGTGTCCATTTTAAGGATTCAGTGACGTAAGAAATGCTCCCACCCCACACACTAGTACTTACACAGAGCTCCAGAAAAGTGATGAAGGTTGGGGCTGGCTTTGGATTCCCTGCTTTCCCTCCTTGCCGTGCTTGCTGTGGAGGCTTTGGCAGGAGCAAGGGGTCAATTCACCACCCCTGTTCCCTGTGACAAGGGCTTGTGGAGTTCCAAGGGGTGCTGTTGGAAGAGAGGTGGGTGAACTGTGGCTGAGGGCTGGAGGCAACAGTACAGAAAATCATGTTGTGCTGTGTCAGGGCTGCATGACTGCCTGAGGTCATCTTGCTCCAGGAGCTGATGGTGGAAGCAGAAATTTAATTGATGTCTAGAAAAGCTGAGTTTTGCAAATTTGTATGTCAGCATTGGAAATTTTAACTACAGAGCCACAGGAGGCTGGAGAAAACAGTCAACAGTAAACTAGAGAAATACTCTATTTGGAGGCCTTTTTCAAGCAGTAAAGAAACAGCAAATTCTGCACGATTTTGTTGTGTGTCATGCTAAGGACAGTCAATACTGAGTCGTAAATGACAGAGATGCATTGTACAGATCAATTTGTTGAGTGTGGCATATGAATATTTCTTCCCTATGTTATTTCCTATTGCAGTTTCCAGTCCAGGCTTTGTCCAGGAATTACTCTCTTTTTTTTCTTTTTTTTTTTTTTTTCACTAGGAGTTCCCAGGGGCAGTCAGTGGCAATAGCCTGAGTAGAAACTCTGGAGCTCTCCTGGACACACTCATGGTTTAACTTCCATGTGTGCTCCTTTGCTTTTATGTATGCTGGATTTTACCTGCTGTTGTTCTGTGTAGTTCAACAGTTTGCTCAGGCCTTTGGCAATTTCTCAATGTTTCCTTTAAAGATGGTGGTTCAGCCCACAAATTTCCAAATATCCCAGTATTCCTTCTAATTTCTTCTGAATGAATATGCTTCCAGCATCTCTAAATACCTCTGCTAGATAGTAAGAGAAGCTCAACTTCTGTGTCTTCAAGTTTATTTTGTTCCTCTCATGTCTCTTGTACTCTGGGACACTGTGCTGTTCTTTACAGTGCAAGCTACTACTTCTCATGTTTCTAAACCAAAGCTTAGCCGCCTGACCTAGGAAGCAGCATTATGTAAAAAAAATATCATTCAGCCCATTTTGTTCAAAGTGAAGCTTCTCCTATGGCAACTATATAAATATTACTCCAGTTTTTCACAGATGGGCCTCTTACATTCAGCATCACACTTATATACATTTATTTATAAAAGTATTTCCAATTGAGTGTTTTCATTGTTGAAGATGTTATTTTAACAGGTTGCAGCATCAGAAAAGTTGTTTGTTTCTTCCAGAAAACAGCAATTCCTATAAAACAGAAAAGGTCTTGAAAACCCATCTCAGTTACTTTAAGATGTTTTGTTCATTTTTACTCCATGAAAGGAAAATTGATTGATCTAGGAATTTGCACAGAAATTTCTCTCGCTTTACTGCAAAGCCCTGAAAGTACATGATGATAATCATCTTTTCATGCAACTTTTTACTGCATGAATGTGTGTGTGCTAACAAAACAAATGAGTCTTGGCTTTTATATTAATGAAGATGGCCTGCAATACAAGTGGAATGTTCCAAAGCATTTTTAAATCAGAAATTTTAAGTAATTTCTCTTTTCTTTTTCTTTTCCTTTTTTTTTTTTTTTACTTGGAGAATAATCAAATTATGTGAACAAATTTCTCAGACTATATTTGTAGCACTATCTTTAGTTTTTATTTTAGTGATCTGGCTTGGAGCCAGACTTTTTTTTTAAAAGTTGGAGCTTTTCTCGCACAATGCAAAAATGGCTGTTTTATTGTTCTGAACATTTTGCAAAATCTCCTTTCAGAGTTGACTTTCCTAAGTTAACCAACACTTGTGCAGTTATTTTCTACTTCCTAGAAAACCACAGCTGAAAGGAGCAATTAAAAACTTGACTGCTGCTTTAAACTTGGAATTTGATCTGTATTTAACACATGTAAGCTCTCATTTCAAGATTGTTTGATGCAGCCATTTCCCCTGTCAGTGTTAATTGTACTTTTGGGTGTGTGCAGACTGTAGGATCTGGCGCTCAGGGATTTAGAAATCATGGGCTCTCATATAAGTGATTCCAGATGGGTGGATTTTTCCTTTGGACACTCCTGGGTCTTCCCAAGACATAACTTGTACGAGCCAGTCTACCCTTGCAACATGATGCTTCTTGAGTGCCACTTGGTGTAGATGGGCTGTATTGTGCCTCTGTAATGCTGCACTGAATTTCTCTCATCCAGAGTTTCATGCAGATTAATACTAAGCCTTACCAATACTGATATAAAAAGAAACACATGAAAAATTCCTGGAGGTGACTCCCTGCACACTCTCTCAGTTTCACTGTCACAGTACAGGAGCAGGGAGGTGCTCTGTGCAAAGACAGCTGAGCTGATCCTGGTGTTAGGTAATGCAGAACTGTGGCAGCATCCTGGGGATGTAGGTCTTGGCAAGTGAGTCCCTGCTCACTGTGAACAGCATCCCCAGCAAGACAGAAACACAAAGGAGGTGAAATGCTGCTCATCTGTGGCTTTGGGGCAAGGCAGATGTCCACCTCTGTAGTGCAGATGTCCACCTCTGTAGTGCGAGGTACAGAGCTCAGATTGACTCACAAAGCTGTCTAAGCCTAGGGAGCACTGGATCCAAGTCACACCAGTCCCAATCACGGCAATGACTAAACCTGCATGTGACTGAGTGCTGTGAGCTACTGTACAGGACACCAAAGCATTGTGCCTGCCTACCTTTACTCCCCTTCCCCCCAAAATATAAAGCTAAGTTTATATAAATGTAAAATACTCATATGCAAATACCAAGTGGATTTCATGTCATGTTATAAATAAATGTCAATGGTCTAAGCACAAATAAATGAATAAATAAATAAATGACTGCATGCGTCTGTTTTATTCAAAGCCACATTTGCAATTTAGAAATGTTGGTTGGAGCTATCAGACTTTTCCCAGCTCTCAAGCAGAAGAGAGAATCTACTGTTGGGAAGTCAGCTGCCTCAGGTGATACACTACTCATGGGTGTGCTGCATCTATTAACTGCACCACCGGTCCCCGTCTGAAATTTGGGTAGGTGAGGGGCTCAGCTGCCATCTCATAAGTGCATCACAAAGCTTGTCATGTAAAATCAAGGCACCTCTAGTTGGACCAACTTAGGCAAGCACTCTGAGGACAGAAAATCTGATCATGAACAGTTGTAAGAGAGTGTCTTTTGGTTGCACTCTTGGTGTTCATCATTCCTATATCTCAGGAAAAGTTCCCACCATAAAAAAAAAAAAATTGTTTTAAAACAGGGTGAAGCTACACATGCACAGGGTTGGTATCCACAAAGTTTCAATGTAAACTTTTATTTCCTGGGCAATAAAAGTTCTCATTATCCTCCTGAGGCATTGATAGTCTTTTCATTCTCATTCTCCCAGCAGACTACAGAGCAAATAACAAATAAGTACTTTGATTTTTACCAACTTTTAGCAGTTGGCCTGTTTTCATAATGCAGAAATTATTACACAGATTGTTGTTTTGGCTGGAGGAATAAGTTCTAACACATTGCAGATCTTCAACGGGGAGAATTGTTCTGGAGACAACCATGTGTCCTGGGAACCAGATGAGAAAAGATAAACAAAATAAATGAACATTTGGAATGGAAATGGTGAGTTAGTAGCTGCCCAAAGTGGAAAGCAGAATTCAAGTGTATTTCTTCTCATGCATGTGCAGTAGTTTGGTATCTGGAATCAAAAGAAAGAACACACAGAATCTGCCCATTCTTTCTAGTAACTGCCTGCATGCTCACATCCAGCTAACATTTGCATTTTCAGTTTAAGCAGGAATACTGTAACAAGTCTTAGCCAGCCAACAGACTATTTTGCAATGGTTAATTTGATGTATTGTTAATTTTAATCTTTTTTTGTTCCCATCACATTTAGATATGCATTTGCTTTCAGTCTGAAAATTTAAGAAGGTGTGAGCTCTGCTTTTGATTAGCTATATAGACCCATCCTGCACAACTGAGTTACAGCATTAGGGATGGATCAGTCCTACTTTGCATTGATCACAGGTCAGCTGAGGACTTCACCTGTGTGGGAAGAGTATAGCTAATGTGAATCAGCAAAGCTGCCCCTACACTGCACTCACCTGGCCCCCTGCCAGCATTTGAGCTGTGCCTGCTTGAAAGCAAGAGGTCACACTCAGTACTCTGCTGAAATATGCCTGTTGTTGGCATAAGGCTCCATACTGCAGAGCAGTGAAATTCAACGCAGTCCTCAGGATCAGCCTGGCAGCAGCTCATGGGTATGAAGGCACTTTGTCATTCTCTTCAGGACATGCTGAACAAATCCTTAGCCAAGCAATGGAAATGAGGCAGTTTTCCAAGTCGTGTCAGTGAGTTCCAGCACGGTGCTTGGCAGTAACTCTGTGCATACTCCTACTCTGCCTTGCTAAGAGATGTGTTTCAGTCTGTCCTGGAGAGGAATGAACTTTTGCAGCTTGCAAAGTACCTGGAACTGCTCTGGATGAGCCTCAGACTGATTTTTCAGCTCCTTAAACCAAGACATTTAAAGACAAAGCACTTTCATTCTGTTTAAGCTGAGTTTTTGTTCTTCTGAAAAAATAAATATTTCCTTTTAAGCTAAAAATTCCTAGGGAAAGTTGTAGGGGGTAAAAAGACATAGACCTATTTCTTACTGATGAGTAAGAGAATAATTTGAGAAGGCACCTTTCAAGGACACCATGTGCTCCTTGTCAATACAGACTTACAATACAGCTTTAATTATTAAATCTAAACTATTCTAAAGTTTCTTCTGAGCTGTGTCTTTACACATAGTCCTACGCTGTTTGCTTCTTTCCACCTCGATTGTTAATCCCTTAATTTTTAAAAAATTTTTTTACTATTAATTTGATTAAAAACACCACAGCGAACTTCTTTTTCCTTGCCTTACAACTGGGACCTTCACCATGCACCCAGTTTCCCACAACTGTCTCTTCATGTTGTACGCCAGAGCCTCTCTACGCCCATCTCCCCATACCACCATCCTCTGCTTCTCTTGCTTTGCCTGAGGCTCTGCATGTCCTCCCACCTGATCTTTCTTCACAGTTCTGAGTGCCATGTCCCTCTCAATCTCAGTTAGTCCTCATGCTCACCCACACTGCGTCCCTCTCCAGGCCCCCACCCCAGTCCCCACTGGCATTCCTGCCACCTGCATTTGCTCTCCCAAATCAACCCTCTGACTAGGAGATTCTCCTGTTCCTACTGATGTTTTATTTTCCATCTCACCCACTGACATTCCTAAGCAGCGTGGGATCTGGGTGAAAACAGGGCGTTGGTTTAGCAATAAATAAATAAATAAATAAATAAAGGCTCTCCATGGCTCTAATTGGCAAAGGAAAGTTGCAAATACACTTGTCTTAATAGAAATCACAGAAGTAAAATGGCACACTGTGGGAGTAAGGAAGACAGATGAAGCAAATCACAGAAGCACATAATGGGTACGGTTGGAAGGGACCACAGTGGTCATCTGGTCCAACCTCCCTGCTCAAGCAGGATCGTCCTGGAGCACAAGGCACAGGATTTGAGTCCAGGCAGTTTTGGAATATGTCCAGTGAGGGAGACTCCACAGCCTCTCTGGGCAATCTGTTGCAGTGCTCAATCACATGCACATCAGAACCATTCTTCACATTCAGGTGGAATTTCCTGTGCATCAGTTTGTGCCCATTGCCTCCTGTCCTATTGCTCGACACCACCGAGCAGAGCCTGGCTCCATCCTCTTGACACCCTCCCTGCAGATACTTATGTACATTGATAAGGTCTCCTTTCAGGCATCTCTTCTCCAGGCTGAACAGGCCCAGCTTCCCCAGCCTTTCCTCATAAGAGAGATGCTCCAGTCCCTTAATCATCTTCGTTGCCCTCCACTGGATCCAGTCCAGGAGCTCCATGTCTCTCTTGTCCTGAGGAGCCCAGAACTGGACACAGCCTCCAGATGTGCCTCACCATGGCTGAGTAGAGGGACAGGATAACCCCCCCAACATGCTGGCAATGCTCCTTTGATGCACCTAAGGATTCCATTTGCCTTCTTGGCCACAAGAACACACTGCTGGCCCATGGACAGGGTGTTGTTCACCAGGACACCCAGGTCCTTCTCCACAGAGCTGCTTACCAGCAGATCAGCCCCCAGCCTGTACTGGTGCAAAAAATGTACCAATTTTTTGTTAATTGGTATTGCCATCACTCAATAATCTCCTTTTTCAGTGTGTGCCATATTCCCATAATACTACCTAAACTGGCTTAATTTTTCCCCTCCCCTTCCAAGCCTTCAGGTCTATGGCTGCCATATTCCAGGGAAGCAGAGAATGCAGGAACTCAAAGGAAATGCCACAAACACCTCCTGACTTTTTCCAACTATTCCCACAGCAACCTACAGCTTTTTTTTTTTTTTGTGGCTTCAGCACATCACACTGTGAGTCTGAAGCCAGAACCATGTGTGTGTAAGCAGGTGACATTATCTGGAGAGATGAGGCAATGCAGTTTCACTGCAACATGAAACCTCCCGGCCTCCATGGCCTTCTTGATAAGATATCTTCTTGATAAGATGGCCCCACTTGGCGTGGCAGGTGCACACCTTTTGGAAGACAAGCTACAGAAACATATCCTGGGAATATTCTACAGGTCAGAAAAGGTTTGGGACACAGCTTTGTGAAGAGCTTTTATTTTTTACTCCAGTCACAAGCCTTATCATGGGTATGACTTGGGAATGGAGTTGGGGTCGGGGTCAAGAGAATTAAGAGTACATTCAGGTTTGCTGCTAGGAAAACCAGCAACAGCCTGTGGTAACAGAGCATTTTAATTAAGCCAGATGAAAACTAAAACCACATTGAAACTCTCCCATAATGTGAAGTCTTTGAGATCCCAAACTACATCTAATTTTTGTAGCTTAAGCAGATACTGATGTTAGATGCCTTAGCTATTGGTCTTAGGCTGAGGTCACCTTTGAGTCAGGGGTGATCTCATGACTGATATCACATCACATGTTCCTTCCCTGCACTCCCCAGGACTAATGCATGAACAAGTCAATAGCTACACTGAAGATCTCTTTCAAAAACCCCATAAATATATCAGTTAAAAAAATAGTTAAGATATTCCACTGTTAAATATAGAATGTACTGCTCTTTGTTTGTGGCAAATTCATTTTTATAGTATTTTACTAAATAAGATTAAGTCAAAATCATTCTCTTGATAAATGAAGCACTCTTTTAAAACCGATTAAGGCCTCCAGTCTGTTTCAACCTGGAGGGAGCAAGGCAAATGAGAGACTGACTTGCTCCAAAGCCACCTGACTTCAGACGGAGTTTTACTCATTTTTGGATTAGGTTCTCCTGTAAAAAGTGACATAGATCATGGTAATGGATACAGAAGCTGTATTAGTGGATCACCCAGCAGCACAAATCTGATATCAGATGTGAACACCTCTGCATTATGCTGAATCAGAGTGAAAAATATGTTAGGTATGTTGACTTTTTGCCAGCCACAGGAGGACAAACAATACTACAGCCAAAAGAAAGTATTATAATACTTTATGTAATATAGCTTACATAATAAGAATTCAAACAGACTGTGTAAGTCTCTAGGACAAGACATACCTCCTACCTACATTTTTTAAACCAGTATGAACCAGCAGAGTGAGTTTGCCCAGTACCTTGCAATTTGTGGCTATTAGATAGGGTATAAAACACCCCAAATAATCACATCAAACCACAGCCTGAGCACGTAATAAAACAAGCAATTTCATACAAAGTGTCAATCTTACAAGCCCAGTCATGTAGCTGAAGTGTCAGAAAACACACACGTGGTCAAGCGAACCACTCGTGCTCAGAACTAAGTAATTAGCTGAGAAGTTGCACAGAAGGGACATTAATCCATGATTTCCACATTTCAGTTTGGCCATAAACCTGGCAATGTTTAGCTAATACCCCACAGATCATTCCAGACTGGAAGGCTATCTTTCCACCCTCAGCTGGAAATACTAAACAAGAAGTTTTCTGCGTGGTGGGATCCAAACAGTGCTGCTATAACATGTTTGCATAATCTCGGCAATTGGGCTTCTCAAGAGGTTCATGTACCAGAGGTGCAGAGGTTCTCAGCAGTACCAGAAGCACACTTTGCACCTGAAAATATGAAAAGAGCACATTCTAGAAGAGTGTTTCCCTGCTGTTAAAATATGAAGTGCTGTTCATTCCCTTATGTGGCTCTTTAATAGAAGAAGCCAAATACCAGGAAGAATGTTTGCATGTGCCTCCACAAGAATCAAGGATGCCCTTGCAAATCATTTGCACCGGAAATCATCTATTTGAAAAATGCTATCCTATAACATCATGTGAAGAGACAATCCAAGGTTCTGGAAATATAAGAGCATGCTTAAATGATACTGGAAGCAAAACAGAACCATGCCAGGCTGAGGGTGAATATTCTGGAAGCTGTACTTTTGGCTCTATCCAGCCCTATTTATTAAGAGGACTAATCAATGTGTTGCAGGAGGTTTTATTATCTTCCCAAACTCATTTGAGATCACTGCTAAAGGAAATATAAGCAGTGGTTTAACCCCAGCAAGTCTCTCAAAAGATCAGATACTTAATCTTGCTTAAACAGAAGAGGCATCCTGAGGAAGAGAGAAGTTTTATTTTCATAATAGGGTGGAAAACATAATCAGCTGTCTCCAGAGAGGCTGTAAACTGTTGGCAGTAAATATTTAACAAATAAAATGTAATCTGGTAATCCGTTTAGTGCTGTGCCTTTACCCTGACACTGTCTGTGTGCACTCAGAGCAGAATATCGTCAATGCCTGGCACCTGAGCTATGCCAGGCAGTGCCAAGCTGGAGTGAGGGCATTTTCAAACACCTTACTGCATCCATGCCAACAATACACAGAGCTTTCCTGAAATGAGGAAAACTAACTGCTGCATGAGGAAAAAAACCAGTGCCACAGGAAACCCCCAGAAAGGTGAGGAGGAAGCAGTTATCCATCAGGTCCTACTTCTGCTGCACAAGGCTTAGCAGCGGCTGCTTGCTGGCAGGGCCAGATAGTGCCACAGTGCCCACAGTCAGTGACAGCATCCCCAGCAGGGTGAGAGATTGCAGTACCCTCAGCTGGGCTGTTGGGAGATGGATGGGCTTCAGTACCTCCCTGGAAGTAAACTATAACAATTCACAGTGTCTTTTAAATTGGAAAGAGCCTCTGTATTTTTCTTTAGCTTGCCCACACTTAGATTTCACTTCAATACATCGTTAAAGTGTGGAAGATGGCCATAAACAACCAGATGAAGTATTTTCCTTGGCTCAGACTGTGTTTAGCATTGGAATGACAGGTTACGTTACTGTGGAATAAGGACTGCATTTGTTTACTCACTGAAATATAGTCAGAATCTAACAGTATTTGAGTTCCTTTTTCAGCCTTTAAATAACCTGTTAGTTTACATCTGTTAGTTTTTCTAGAACTCAATCAGTAAAATGTCTTTCAGTTTTCATTTTGAAGTTAATGTTTTATATATAGACATGTTAGACATCTCTATATGTTTCTTAACATATTATGCTCTGTCTATATGATCCTCTACAGCCATAAGTCAGTTTTCTTGTGTTTCCTTTTCAAAAGATATTTAAAACTTTCTCAGAAACTATTTTCTAGTCCTTGGCATCCTCAGATATGTACAAAATATAAATCTATGCCACTGTCAGTAGCCAAGGCTATTCTTAGTATACATGATCCAAAGAAGTTTGGACATTGTACGAGTAGTCTGATATAAACATTTGCCTTCAAGAAATAAATTAAGTAGAAATATAAAAAACAACAGTGTAATGTAAAGTGATTTAGTTTACACAGAAATCTAAGTGCAAAATGCCATATTTTTGATGCCAAATACTGTATGAATATTGCATAAAAATGAGCCACTTACTCCAAGTATCTTCTCTATAATCCCAACATCCTGTCTTTCCAAATACCAGTACTGACTGGAAAGAACAGTCTTCCAACCTGTTGAAATGTTCCACTTCATAGTTTATTCAGTCTTTCTCAGCTCTCCTCCTATGTTATGCACAACCTGAGAAGATCCCAAGACTCATCTCAGTGCCCACTGCCCACCAAGATTTCAGCCAGCACTAGCTCTCCTGGATTTGCAGGTTTTGTCATGAACTCCCCAAAGAGCCCTTCTCTGACACTTGATGAATCCTACAGCCCTCCCCAGGACCCCTGAGCACTGAATGCTGGGCATTGCAAGAGCAGAGCTGGACCAGGGCTTAGGGCCTCTGCTCCTCTGGGACTCGAAGGCCTCTGGTTTGCCAGCCACCTCTAGTCATTCTTAGGCACACGCAAGGAAAATAAGCATGGCACATCTTATTCTCCTGATAGCTGACTCAATCTCATCTATTTTCTTTTTTCCTAATAGGCTGTCAAGAAGATCATCATTACAGATTTTCACATTTTCTCCAGATTTGGGTCCACTTCTGTTTTTGACAAGTTTCATCCTGGCCTTGGGCTCTCAAAGCAGCTACTGACTGTATACTGAATGTATTTATCCTTTCACCCCTTAACAGTATGGTATTTACCAAATACAGCTTTGTTGAAGGGGTAAACTACTTGTGATTGACTTAATTACGACATTACCTTGTCCTTTAATGACCTTTTCCCTACAGTTGGGGCACCACCCTCATGTCCATTCTTCTGCCCTCAAGAGCCCAAGAGGGTCCCTGGAGAAAGCACACTGTACATAAACAGGGGTGATGTTTACTTCTTGATGTGATAAAGCAGGCACTTTCAGTGTTGTCACACTGAAGTAGCTACTAATATTTCAGCATGTGTTAATACTCTTTGCTGAATAGGAACAGACTTCAGCTTGTGCTTAATTCCCAACAAAACGGGGAATTTCAAACATGGGCTAATCATGTGTTTTGCTGAATTTTCAGCCTCTAGCATAACAACCAAAGAACACAGGCGAGCCCACCATCTGAGAAGCCTTCCTTCTTTCTCCTTCCAGGGTGCATTACTTCTGTTTAGTTGTATTTGCAAATGGTAAAATAAATGAATTGCACTGTATGTTCTTTAGCTGAACCATTCTTCCCTGGGAAAGGCTGGTTAGTACAGAGCACACCAAATAATACCAGAAGGCGGAAAAGACAAGAAAGAACAAAGACGCATTCACTTAGCACAAAATAAATGTGTTGAGAAAGGAATTACTGAAGGCTTGAAAGAATATAAACCCACATTTATAATTCTTTATGTACCAGTGACAGCAGCCTGAGTAATCAACAGAACAAAGCAATTACTTTAAATTAGCATAAACTACACCCTCAATTTTACTAATAAAACACAGTGGGAACATTTATATTACTAGATTTTTGCTAATAAATCTTATATCTAAAACTGAGCAAAAGAAAAAATATATTAAAAACTCACGTTAACTGGGAAAACAATTTAAATATTAGGTATTAGATAGGTTTGATTAGGGAAAAAAATCACAGAACTATCAGAGGAAAAGAGTTGTTATTTTCACTTCATTGAAGAGAACTCACTTGAGGTGGAGTAGAGCAGGCTATGGTAGTTTCTCTGCCTTAGATATCTGTCTTAGATATCTGTATCTCCCCATATCTGAGGAATGGCTGGGCTCACCTGCTGCTGGACTAGGCCAGACTGACAGTTTTAACTCTTGACGCTTTTCAGTCTCTGTGAATAAACATTGCCTGGAGCAGGGGCAGATCCCGGTCCTACGTCCTGGAGGAAGGACCCAGCCACTGGCCTGCACAGTCAGTTTTCATCATTTCGTCTTTTTCTCACAGCAGTATTTAGACACAGTGAAGCAATATTAAGGGAAGCCTGAAGAAAGCTCATTGTGAACAACTTTGTGAATTGAATGTTGGGTGGTATTCTAAGAAATGGGAGAAAATCTCTGGCAATGAGGGAGTGGGGAAAACAAAAGCTTTAATTTTCCATTCCCATTTTCAGACTGGTTTGTGTAGCCTTCCTTATAAATTAATTAGGATGGACTGAGTGGGAAGAAGGGAAGGGGAACTTGTACACTATATTTCTGAACTGGTTTCCAAGTCACTCAGAGCCTGGAAGCAAAGGAAGGACAGAGGATGGGGATTTCACACCACAAAGACAATTCACAGAGATTGATTTGGCTTCTCAAATTCTTTCCCACACCATCTGCTGTTCACCACTCCTAGTCCTTGACTTGTAAGCCCACCTCTGGCCTCTACTTCATGCCAAATAGCCTTCATTTTATAATTGTAGACAGGGCTATTGTCTGTCCACAATAATTTTTCTCAGCTTTGGAAGAGAGGAAGAAAATGTGAGAAGACACATAAATACTCCCAGAACTACACTCCTATCGGAACTTATTTTTCTAAGAGCCATCAGTCGGATCCTCACTCTCAGGATAGCAAAAGCCATTCATGGTTATTTCCGATGAAACCAGGACTGCCACTCTAAATTAAAGTATTGTTTTGCAAATATGTGTCATATGGGGAAGGACACGGAGGGATTCAGCATTTCAGAGAGAATTTTCTTTCTGCACACTCAGAAAAATGATGTTCTGTTCCAAAGTAACTGCATGCCAAGTTCACAGCTAAAGTAATTTTGGAGTTATCAAAGCAAGGAAGAAAAGGAAATACATATACCAAAAATGTTTTAATCACAGAAATTTATGTTCAGGGTCTAAATAACTTAGGAGATGCCTAAAAAACTTCTGTGAATTATGAAAAGAAGAAATGACTTTAAAGTGTAGGCGCCAAATAAAGCATAGAAAATATCGAACTACTGGGCAGATTATAAACACATGAAAATGTTAATTTAAAGCTTTAAAATTGGCCTTATCTCTGCCTTTATTTCATTAATAAAAAGGCCAAAAGTAGGTTAAATTAAGAAACTATTTCCCCCATATGGATTTTTCCCATTTAGAAATAATTCAGAAGTGCTCTTGTCATGTCAAATGAAAAACTGTTAAGTATGCTTCAAGGAAATATATCTTCATTATAGCAGGCTTGTTATTTGGGTCTTCCAACGGTTACCTTGGTAACTTTTTACATTGATCTTCCACAAGTATAGTCCACATCCTGTTGTACTAAAAACAGCTAAACCTTTCAAGAATGCTAAATCGTATTTCACTATCACTCCGTACCTTGACTTCTGGAACTTTGCTTTGTCTGACTTGTTCAACGTACAGGTAAAGAAGCAAAGGAAGGAACAGAAGGTGTTGACTGAGTGATCTTACAGAATAAAAGACCACACTGTATCTTGTTATCTCAGGAATTTATTTTTTAAAGTCTCTCCCCTTCTTTATACTTTGGAATAAAGTGACAATGAAAAATAGAGCTTAGCAAAAGAATGGGCATATGAAAAGAAAGAATTTACTGTACCAGTACATCACTTGAAACTATGCAGTATGTTTGGAAGCAGGAGGACATGCCTCTCTTTGAAAAGGTAATTTCATAGAACAAGAGGGGAAGGTGTAATTTGCTTACCTGCACTTCACAACAACTTTTCTGGCTCTTTGAGTAAGTGCACAAGGTCAGTTTTTTGTTTGGTTTGTTGTTTTCCTTTTATGAATCACTATTTACTTTGATTAATTGCCAGTTTATACTCTTACATTAACAAGAGGAAAAATCTTGACCTTACACATATTCTCACCCTTCCCTTTCCGAGTCATGCAAAAACCCCTACACCCAAATAACATTACTGGGAACATTTACTCCAGCCAAGTCAGTGGGAGGTGTGAGGAGCTGAAGGCTACAAGGGGAGACCAGAACCTGTGGCATGGGCAGGGTGGAAGTTTCTCTCGTTGGGAGTCTTTCCTGAGCTCTACCAGAAGGCTTCAGGAAGGTGCTCTCATACTACTTTCTCTGAAAATTGAATGGGAATGAAAAAAGGCTTAGGTGAAAAAGCAAATTTTGTCACTGATCTTCCATGCCAGGCAGAGATAGCAGCCCATTTTGTCATAGAACAAAACGTCAGTTCCTATCTCACCACCCATGAAAACATGAACTGGGTGAGAAAAAAACTTCAAAGAAAACCAAATAGTTGTGGGGGATCACAAGTGATACAATGAAAGAGGGAAAAGTAAAGAGTGTTGAAATAGAAAATGGGGGTGGGAAAGATCAGGACTGCTAGGGTTACAGAGGGGGTTACATTAAAGGGGTAAACAAGAGCCATGTGTGCATCCCAAGGCCCCCTCCAAAAGTAAAGAATTCCACCTCAGCCTGTGCAACTGCCTGAACTTGAGGACTTTTCTGCTGAGCACATCAAGGCACTGCACACAACCACAGGGGGCTCTAGAGCAATACAAGCACCAATACCCAGGGAGTAGCTTTACAGAGAAGAAGAAAGCAATAAACACTTCTGGGCTGTGGGACTGCAGAATGGAAAGAGTGACTCCTAAGAGTCACTGAGAGCCTGGGTGATCCGATCTGACAACCAGGGGATGCATGCTGCTGCACAGCCTAGCCATCCACAAATCCAGAAAGCAGCTTCTTCTGCCCTCAGTCCTGGGGCATTGGGGTGCCCTCTGCTCTCTGTGGCAATGGCTGAGTCTGATCAGCCACACAACACCCACCCAACCCTCCTGCAGTGGCTCCCGCTGTTCCCTCCAGGTTGAACGCACATGCCCTCTTACACACCCTGCCTTGTTCGGCACTTCTCTGGTCACCAAGGCAGACATAAGGTCTGTATTTTTTTCTTCCTTTCCAAGCTCCTGACTTTGGGGCAGCAGCTTGCTGCATTATTTACGATGTCCCAGTGCGAAGGCCAGGAGTGAGGGAGGTTTGCATTCCAAGAGAGCCATTTCTTTCCCATGAAAAGTATGCACAATCCTAATGTCCAGAGTATGTTTTCTGCTACAGATAAACAATTTCCATGATATGTGGTGTATAAATACCTTATTTCCACCTCTTTCCCTACAACTTTTGCCCTCCATAGCAACATAAAATAATGATAGACACTGAAGGAAACCAGCAAAATTTTGTCTATTTTCCTTATATTTATTCTATGCAGATGGGGTTGAGCATTTGTAAAGCCTCAATGAACACCCTTTGAATTACTTGTGATTACAAATATTTCATTCTTTTTTCCCCCCTCAAGTATTTCTGCAGCTTCATTGACCCCACTCTGCTACTGTGGTCAAGCCTCTCTCAGGGTAAGTGTGTTCAGTATGTTTCCTCCTGAAAGTCTTGGGCCACTGAAGGGCAAATCTGAAGATAAAACTGGAAATACAACTGAAGGCCTGAGGATTGTACAGCCTGCTGCCTGGATGTCTGCAGGCCTCATGCATTGATGCCAGCACCGTTTCACACTGCATGATTGCTTCACGGTCAGTTTAAACCAGAAAGGTGGGAAAGTTTTAGCTTTAGCTCTCTGCTAGCTTGAAGTACTAATGCTATTTCCCAAGACAGGAACCAAGGCAAAAATACGAAGTCAAATGCAATGAGTATTTTGTAATAACTCTACCTGGAGTTATTTAAGTCTTGATTAATTTCTGAGAATATTTGTTACTATATGTTGTGTGCACTTCAGCCCAAGCTTCTGCTCAACTTTGCTATAGCTATGTTTGCTTAAGACATATTCCAACCAGCACACACAGCTATGCCAGGACAGCTAGCAGTGGAGGGGGAAAACAGCCAGCAGGAGAGACTTCTTAAACTTCTTCAAGGAACCCTGGCCTGAG
>VZRL01005372.1:33388-511696 GCA_013397895.1 Origma solitaria | reverse complement strand
CTTGTTGCGGGAAGCGGGCGCTGGCCCGGGGAGGGGGCAGCAGGCGGGGAGGCCGCGGGGCGGGGGCCGCCACGGGACGGGGAGACGAAGTGAGGCGGTGCCGTGCCCGCCGGGCCTCTCCTCCCTCCGTCATCGCTCCGTGCGGGCGGCTCAGGCCGGTCCCCCGGCGGGGCTCAGCTCTCTCCCCGCGCCACGGGAGCCCCGGGAGCGGGGGGTGCGCGGAGCAGCTGGTGGCGAGCCTCTGGGCCTTTCCCCGCTGGGGAGCACGGGCGATGGGGCCCGCGCTCTCGGGGCCTGGCTGTCGCGGCAGGTAGAGAGCGGAGACGCACTTCCCGCCTTCCTGTCTCGGCTGAACACCTGCAAAATAATTCTGAAGTCTTATTGCCACCCCTTCAGTTCTGCAGGGTAGCTGGATTTGTTTCCCCTCCCGCTTTCCCACGCTTGCTGCCCGCCCTTCTGTGTTTCAAAAAGGTTTAAGTGGTACCGTGGTGCAGGAGAGTATACGGAAATACGATAGCAAGCGGTGCGCGGTGGGCCATGAGTGTTGCAGTAAGACGTGACTGCCTCAATTAGGACCTGACCTTAAGAGTAGTGGTAGTAATTATAGAGCTTTATGTAAATATGGTGTTGTTTTATGCTATCAGTTGTACACAAGATTATTTTTCTATGCTAAATCATCTGTGTCCAACTTGGAAACTGAGTTCTGGGGTTTTTTTGTTACAGAGAGGAATAAAAAGGGAAGTATTGCAGCTGGATTCTTGATGCATTAGTACTTTTTGCTGCAGGTTTGCTAGTTGTGCAGGTCTGTTTCTCAAACATCTTTGATTAGGAATGCCACTGTTCTGTAATATTTTGAACTGCCCTTTTGTTTGTACACCTATGTTCTGACAACCCAACAGCTTTAGTTGCTATCCCTATAAACCTGTAACCCCAGTACAAAAATGTATTGTATCTTTTCTTCTTTCCTTTCAAGTACCCTGAACAGCATAACTGTTGGTGAATCTGTCAGTAGTTCTTAAATTCTGGCCTCTCAAGTTAAAACGTCACTGTAGCCTAAGTACTGATATATGATCAGTATGATATTCATATTCATATGATATATGAAAGCCACTCAAGTGCAGGCAGCCCATCTTTTTCTTCTGAGGTGCAGGCATTTTCAGACTGGCCATTGCAAAGTTGTGAAAGAGGAAGAAAACACAGGCTCAGGTATTCCCAAAGCCTTTTCACGTTTTGTGCTGAGAGTCTGAGGTGTTCAATAGAACAGCATTTCTGAGGTTTATGTATAGAGAACTGTGTTGTCTCCTGCTTAGGGGCCTTGAGGAGACAGCACACAGGAGAAAGTGTTAGTAGCCCAAATCTGCATGTCCATAATGTGCTACTGCATTGTTTGATATCTCGCTTTGTCTGGAAAGCATGGGACATTTGAGGATAGGACAAAGACGGTGAGCAGTCCACAATGTTAAGAGTAGTCAACAAGAAAGCTAGGTTTCCTGATCATTTAGTGTAATCCTTGTCTTCTGTTCATGTCAATATTAGCTGGCAAAATAACAAGTCTGTTTAGTTTAATTTTCTTTCTTTGTGCATAAACTCTCCAAATACCAGAAGGCTTACACTATCTCAAGCTTTTTAATACATGCTATTCAATATTTGTTTCAGATTGTTGATATTGTTGTTGGAAAAGATGAGAAAGGCAGAAAAATTCCAGAATATCTGATCCATTTTAACGGTTGGAACAGAAGGTAGGAACCTGTATCTGTGGTTTTAGTTCTTCCATTTCTTCTATTTTATTCTGCAAAGACAGGCATTGCACAAAATATCAAAGGACTGATGTTTTCAGGAGTATTTTTGTTTTTGTAAATGCCTTTAGTATACTTTCTCATGTTGATACATTGGTCTATATCTGTAAATCTCAGTGAATCATTTTGATAGCCATGAGTTTAAACCTTACGGGGTATCTGTTTGTGGCATATACTTAGGGCACCTAAGTTTCCATTAATAGAAATTCATGCTTTGTTAAATTTAGCCCTGGATTGTTTAATTATCAGGGTCAGTACATGAGTGCAGTGTCTTGGCTGTGATCAATAGTATGTGCCAGTGCTACAAATGCTGTCACAGGTGAAGTCAAAGCTTGAGAGATTTTAGATGGCAACATGAGAGGTGAAGCCATGTGAACAGAGAAGAGTGCAAACCTTGTGGTACAGATGTTGCTCTGAATGATACTAAATGAGTCCTTTCTAGATTTAAAGTGTATGAATTCATTGGTAATCGTGAGTGGCATATATTCATAGTAATTTTTTATTTTCTTTTGACCTATCCTTAGCTGGGATAGATGGGCAGCTGAAGATCATGTTCTTCGGGATACAGACGAAAACCGCAGATTACAGCGTAAATTGGCACGGAAGGCTGTGGCTCGCATGTAAGAAATCCTTTTGGCCTCAGAATAAATGAGAGATTCATTTTCAGATTCAGACAAATACATCCAGGTGTCTGCAACTGAGCTTGGCCTCTGATCTCATACTGTAGGTGGTAGATATGTACTTAATACAGTCAGTGCATTCTAGAGAGCTACTCTAAAGTAGACACCTGTATATTAACACTCTGAAAGACTAACACTCAATAGCTCTACTATTCTTAACTATTGCTGTGAAATGCCTGTGTATTGGATCTGCATCTTCCCAAAGAAATGTGCTTGCAAAATAATTTAGGAAAACCTGTAATATTTTTCAGCCAAAGGCAATAATCTGATATTGATTGGCCATGGCTTGATGATGTGCTTGAGAACACAAATATGAGGCAATGTACAGACATTAAGGTATCTGCTCTCAAATAAGTGTTGTCCAAATGATTTTTACATTAATTAATGAAAATAACTCAAACATAGGTTTCCCATGCATTTGCACGTAATCGAATTAGCTAGGATAAACAAATGAAATAGTATTACCCAAATGTCAGTGAACAATTTTATGTTCTGTAGGAGAAGAAAGGGAAGAAAGAAGAGACGTTGCAGGTTGCCTGGTGTTGACTCTGTGTTAAAAAGCCTTCCTGCTGAAGAAAATGATGAGAGTAGCGAAAACTGTGAGCTTGTTTTCATCCTTTGGTAACTGGTGGGATGCCTTTAACTTCTTGACCTGGGGGAGAAGTGCATGGTGCCACTTGCCACGACAGTATCATGGTCCTATCTAAAATATGCAGTGGCAGTCAAATGAAGCGTGAGCACTGTTTCATGCTAAGCACCTGTTAATTTAGAATATCTAATTTCTTCTTGTATTCCAGAGCCTTTTCCTTGCATCTCTTCCACTTAGCTGTTCTAATTAGTGATTTCAGAGCTTAATGCTGTCTTCTTTAGTGTAGTATTAATAGGTGTGAGAAGCCCTCAGTTTTCTTTATTTGATGTCAGGAAACACAACATTTCCCTGCTAGTGTTTGCATATTTTTGAGGGCAATAAGATTATTTTTTTCCCCAGTCTGTCTCGCACAAAGGTCTGTTTCTTGTCAGCCAACTGGCTGATTTCACTTTCAAGCCAAATCTTTAATTTCCTGCATTTTCCTTTGTGACTAGAAAGCCAGCAGGAACACTGGCTGGCACTTAACTGATGTTCTGGGAGCTGTCTCTGTGCAGATTCAGACCTTTTGATTGAATGATTGATATGTTAATCCCCTGTTCAGAACTAAAGTCCAATGAAAATGTGGGTGTTCAGGAATGTAGGGAGCTTTTAAAAGTGAGTGTTTTTCAGTTAGAGGGGATGCAAGAATACTTCTTATAAATTCATCTTTGGTATTTAAAACATTTGTAGTGTGCTGTAAATAATGCATGTTTCATTCAATTAGAGTTATTCATCCTCATTAAATACAACAAGCTAGTTGTGGTTTATTTTTTTGTTTGGTTTTTTTGTTTGTTTTTTTGGCTTTGATACCTCAAACTGATTGGTCATAACCTCTGCAATGTAATAATAAATAATAAATATGTGAAATCTCTTTTATGCAGCCATAAGTAGTTCTTCTTCTGATGACAGTGATGAAGGAACAGATGAAGAAATAAAAAGTGAAGAAAGTGACATAGATGAGAGGACAGAAATGGTATATTCATGTGCTCCTAAAGTTAATACAGTTTAAACATCTGTACTTGAAACTTTGGAAAAATTGAAGTAGATGAAATATAGGCCACAGCTGGTAATTTAGCTGGAATTAAAAGCATAATTTTCTTATTCCTGATGTTTACTGTGGTTGAGATTTTGAAAATTATACAATATGTCATATTATTATAGAATTATATAATTCTAAAAATACACATTTGTTTCTTTTCCTCTCATTCTACATATAAGGGTTATGTGGAGAAATGTAGCAGATTAGCAGATGTAGCACTTTTGTGGGTGCTGTAAAAATTTACTGGTCTATGCAGATTGGACAAATCCTAATAGCAGTAGGATATTTGTCTTGTATTTTGCTGTAAGACAGGCATGTCTGTCTTAAATTAAAATGTAGAGGACTGTTTTCAAGAAAAAACATTTATTTTTCTGCATTATGAAAAAGTAATTACCGATTAAACAGTTGTTCTGAAGGTGTGTATAGTTTTAACTACTACAGTGTGGGTGATCTGAAGCAGCAACACCTAACTAATTTGTTTTGTTTTTTTTTTTTTGTTAAATACTTAGGAGAATGTTAAATTAAAAACAAGTTCTAAAAATGAATTTGCAGATGCTTTCAAGAGCAGTATTGTTGAATAGCTTACATTAATGCTGTTATCCACTTGTATCCTTACTACTGAAGTTCTTTTCTCACAACCAATATATTGTTTTTTTCACTGGTCTGCTGTAGAAAGAAGAACAAGATACTCATACGAAAAGGGACATGGAAGAAAGAGCTATAAGCATAGAAATTCCTGAAGTCTTGAAAAAGAAGCTTGAGGAAGACTGCTACTATATTAATAGAAGAAAAAGGGTATGAAATAAAAGTTGGGAAACTAATCTGCATGGGGATGTGAGGAGGATGTCAAAAGTAGTTTTTGTGTATGCAACTTTATTTTTTTAACTTCACTTTTTTGGCTTCATGTTAAGCTCAGACAGGGTAAGGAAAAATACACAGAGTGTAAGGAATAGACATCTCTATAGCAAAAACAGGGACTTGTCATATTTAACAGTGTAGTGCTTCAGTACCTGGTTTAGAATGCAGATTGCTTTTTAAATCTGGAAATGCAGCAGACTTGTTAATCTGACCATGTTTCTTGTTTCTCCTGCTGTTAGTAAAGAATGCAGTTTAAGGGTTGAAATTTTGCAGTCCTGAATTTGCTACATGCACTAGGTATTTACTAAATTAGCTGGTACATTACAGGCTCCTGTTTTAACTTGGTATATTTACTCATTGTTTTTATAAGACATTAATTTGTTGTTTCTTTTTCAGCTAGTGAAGCTTCCTTGCCAGACAAATATAATAACAATCTTGGAGTCGTATGTGAAACATTTTGCAATTAATGCTGCTTTTTCAGCCAATGAAAGGTCTCGGCACCATCAGATGACTCCACATGCTAATATGAATCTTCATTATGTACCACCAGAGAAGAAGTAAGTAATCTTTAGTCCAGCTATTGTCACAAGAAGAATGACCTTGCGTTCTGTGTTCTCATTTAGGGCTGTTCACTTCTGTGAGCTTATACCATGATGTATATACAGGGCTTTAAGTATTTGACAGATAGCTGCAGTAGAGCTACACTGTCAATTTGTTTATCAGTGAGAGAGTCCCTATATTCTGAAAAGTCATTATGCAAAAGCATTAATATCCTGTTTTATCGTGTAAGTTCTTCTAGATATTGTGACCTGTTTGGAAGAATGTGTTGGTGTTGTCAGTGTGAAGAATTTAATATCTGATATAAGAATACCCTGCTTAGATAAAGTGGAACAGGATCAAATTTTAAAAAGGATAAATTTAAAAATTTGATACAAATACTTCTAAAGAACTCAAAGTGCAAGTTATTTGCTTGCTTGTTTGGTTGTTTTAAATGGAGATAGGATCTTAAATCCTAGAATCAGTATGTAGGGAAACTGTGGTAACACCAATCATGTTTGTTGAAATTGAGTTTCTGTTTTCTTAGTTGAGCTTTATGTTCTTCTACCATGTTACAAATGCATTAACCATGCAGGTTTGCAGTGTGGTGGTTTTTGATTGTTTCATTTTTTAAAATTTTCTCTTATGTTAAGATTCTTGATATTAGATGAGACTGCTTCTTTATCTAAGTACAGTGAAGTGAAATCTTGTTATTTTATCAAGGAGGAATCCTGACTTGTGTTAGCGTTCTGTTTCAATGGTGTGTAATTATGCTGTTCCTTGCAATATTTTAGCCTATGTGAGTGTTTGGTTTATGTTGATGTCATTCATTCTTTGACAGATGGATATTTTTCCTTCTTTGTAGTATAATCTCCCAAACAAAAAGTTAGATGAAATATCAGAAATATGAACAGAAGGTTTTACACACATTATGATTTTTGCAGGTGTATCTTTAAGTAACTTCCTCAGTAAAAGCAGTACTTTAGGTGAGGAAGATGAGTACCATTGTGGTGATCCATTAAGTAGGGGAGATTCAGCTGACACCTTTATTGTATTGCCCTTACTGCTCTAGCACTGAAAGTTATTGCCTTTCTTGGATTGTATAGAATTTCTGCACATGATGGTCCCCTTAACCAATTCATATCTGGCAGTTTTAGTAGGTGGTATGAAATGGTAATAGGAGGTTTGGAATTTCTAACGTGGATCATTTTGGCAGAAATGGGTTACCATACACGTACATGCACTTAAAACATGAGAGGGGAGTACCTTCACAAAGGTGAGAGGTGTTGCAGATCGGCTGCACTCGATGTTCTTGGTTCTGCTTATAATAGCTCATATACTTATCACCTAACATTGTAAGTCTTACACAGACCTAGAGCTGAAATGCCTAGTAGCCCCCAATGCAGTGCTTTGATTACCAGAGCAGACCATTGGAAACTGCTGTCTAATACAAATGTATCTGGTTTTGTTGGTTCACTGGATATCTCTTGAGCACAACCTTAATGGCATCTTAGCAGCTATAGGTCAAATTCTGCTTATGCCTTTTAGATAGAGACTCAGTCTGTTGAGTGCTTACTTTTTCTGGCAGGTGCCTCTTTTTTCAGAATAGTGAACTTGGAAAACCAAAATAATGCTTACATGAAAAGTGTCTGACTAACTTTATTTACAGTAGATTTGATTAGTTTAGTGAATTGTAATAGAACAGTTGTGTGATTCTGTTTGAGCTTATGAAGCAGACCTTTAAAAAAATTGTATTTCTGAAATTAACAAGAGCAATCACTGTCCTTTTAGGTGTGTTTTTAGTCACTTATGACTTAGTGATTGAGTCAGCATATTGTAGTTGTGATGTTAATGGACCGTATTAAAGGGCAATTTTTTACAACTACGCTGAAACATTTTGACATGAAACTTTGAAATCCATATATTTTTTTCCCTTCTAGTGTCGAGTTATGTAAAGAGATGGTGGATGGGCTGAGAATAACCTTTGACTTCACACTGCCATTAATCTTACTGTACCCTTATGAACAAGCTCAATTTAAGAAGGTGACTTCATCAAAATTCTTTCTTCCTATCAAAGAAAACTCAACAAATGCTAACAGGTAGGTTAGATATAGGAAACTTCATACTGCTTATCTCAAAATGTAGGAGGATGTGATATTCATGGTTTTTAACTTTTATTTGAAGATAAGTATACTTCGAGAAAATAGTATTTAATAGAAAGCCTCATCACTATAATAGTTATTGGGAGGAAACTGTCTTATCTGAATAAGTGTTCAAAAAGATCTGTGGAACTAAAAGAATTTCTTATGTGGGTAGAGCCCTGATCTCTTCAATCCTGTAAAGCTCCCTTCATTTTGCAGAAATCAGGAGGAACTTTCCCCAAGTCCTCCTCTGCTGAATCCGCCCACGCCTCAGTCGACTGACAGCCAGCCCACCACAGGGGAGCCAGCCACGCCGAAAAGGCGAAAAGCTGAACCCGAAATCCTGCAGTCGCTGAGGCGTTCGACACGCCACAGCTCCAACTGTGACAGATTATCGGAGAGCAGCGCATCCCCACAGCCTAAACGACGTCACCTCGAGACCCCAGCTTCTATGCCAAAGCTCTTCTTACACCTGGAAAAAAGTAGGTTTTTCTCTTTACATTGTTGGTCTAAACACAGTATAAAATTCTCTTCTTTCCTTAATGCAGCATGGACTGTGAACTGAATGATTGAAGTGGGAATTCATTACTTTTTGTATCAATTCTTTAACTCTGAGGCCTTATTACTGAAGGGGGAAGCATAAAGCAATATTCTCAGTACTTTGATATATTTGTCCACAGAATTCAATGAGCTGCTTTTCTGAGTGTCTATTTTAGGGTAGCCTTTATTGAATTTCAGTGTTTAAGACTTTAAACATTTTAGCAGCAGGCCTTAGATGCATTTAATGGCTTATCGTTCCAAGTAGTAGTTTATAAGTAGTAAAATTTTATTTTCTTTCTTTTGTTCTGTTTTTCCTTTCATTTTGAAGAAACCCCTGTCCACAGTGGGTCATCTTCACCGATAACTTTGACTCCTAGCAAAGAAGGGAGCACGGTGTTTACTGGCTTTGAAGGTAGAAGAAACAACGAATTGAATGAGGTAACAGATTTTGATGTTACTGTCCTAGATTCAGTGATTAAAGGTTTTGTGGACCTCAGAGTTGGGCTGTGTAAGAAAAGGTTTTGTTAGTATTACGTATTTCATCTTTGAATTTGAAGTTCTGTACAGACTGAATTGTTTATGGTGTTACGAAGTTTTCATAACCAGTATTTTCATGTTTTATGTGTAGGTTTTGTCCTGGAAATTGATGCCAGAGAATTATCCACCAAGTGATCAACCACCACCTCCTTCATATATCTATGGATCTCAACATTTGCTGAGGATGTTTGGTAAACTGATGCAAAACTCTCTGCTCGAAGTTGCTGTATTTTTTTTTCCAGTGCTGATATCTGTGTGATTTTTCTGTTTGCTTTATTACATTTACTTTTATTCTTGGAGGAATGTACATTTTAATCTATTTGGAACTTACAGGCTATTCATAGATTTGGTTATCTTTTATTGGCTCTGTAAGCCTTCATTTAAGAAAAGCAAAGCAGTGTTACTTCCAGTACACTATCAAACATCATTAAACCCAGCAGCATTTACTTTCTCAGCATGTTTCTATTCAGTAAAGCTTTGAAGGATAAAAAGTAGCTTGCAAGGAGAAGTAGGGTCTGTGGGGAGAAGAAATTTTTACATTCTTTTCTATATAGTGAATAAAAGTAATTAGAAATTGCATTTACAAGAACAGGTATTAACATTATTTCTTTTATTCACAGTAAAGCTACCAGAAATACTGGGGAAGATGTGCTTTCCTGACAAAAACCTAAAGGCTTTAGTAAAACACTTTGAGATGTTTCTGAGGTAATGTGACACGATGTACCACAGCAGTGTTTCTATTGTTACATACATCTAAATGTCCTGGAATGGCAAAAGAGGTTAAAATAAGATGTTGATTTTCTGTAACTACAAGATTGTGGTAAAATTGGTATACAATTTTAACAATAGCAATTTGAGTAAAGAGGAATGTAAGATTTTCTATTCTTTAATTCAAATTGAAAAGAACCTGAATTTCCTACTTCAGCTTTTGATAAACACAGTGATAACTGAAAGTGTGAAAGTTTGCTACTATGTATAGAATGACAAGTTTGACTTGGTTAAGTAGCATGTTCTATGTAGAAATGCAAAGTCTCCTCCATTGTTATTTTTTGAGAGCATGATCTCAAGAGTTTTGGTGTTGTATCAGTATTACCAGAGGGAGAAACTTGTGCTTTAAAACATATTTTTAATTATGGTGGTTTCTTAAAAGAAATGTCTCTCTTAACTGAGCTTTGAACAGAGGTTTCTCTGTGATGCAGTGCAGTGGTTTGTAGCAATACACAGCTCTCTCTGGCAACACTAGCTCCACCACTGGAGTCAGTAAGGTCATACCTGCTCCATGATCAGATTGATTTATCAGGTACTGTAATTAGTATCTCTGCATGACACTGAGGCGGTGGTTAGCTATCTAGTGTGGCACTGTGTTGTGCAGTATTAATACACTGGAAAATAAAATTGCCAAGGAAAACATTCTGGAGAAAGTCGTGTAGATAGTAATGGAACAAATATGGAAATTGTAACTTAAATTTGGTCAATGACGTAAGTATCCACTTACAGAAAGGTAATGTGGTATTACACCAGCATAAATAACACACACAGATCAGGAGGATGAAAGCTTTAAAATGCTTTTGCTTTAATTGCTTATTGAAAATAGAAGATGTTTCCAATGTCAAAATTTCTACAATACAGTTTTTCTCTGGAAGCAGTTAGTTGTTAAGTTTTACTGATTCCATTTTGCATCTCTCTTTTGTCAGATCCTTGTTGGTGTTCAAAATACCTTTAAGTTAAACAGGACAGAAATAGTGCTCATTGTTGGAAACCTGTTTTTGCTTGAAGTGAATATTCCTTAGGGAGCTTAAGTCACTGTGGATCAGATCAGTTTTTATCAGACCTTTGCCTGTTCAGATTATTCTTCTGTGTTCATCAGAGCAGGTCTCTGTTCTTAGGCATCTTTGATGCAGTGTTTTCATACCCATCCTATGGATAAGCTTTGGTGGAGTAGAATAGAGGAAATGAGAAACTGGTGCCCTACACTCCATACAATAAGGGAGGTGTCTAAACTGAAATTTCTAGTGATAGTATCTATATGTGTCTCATTTTTCCATCTCACCATGGTTTTGAAATGTGTAGTCATTTATAAATAGAAATAAAAATAAATCATGTGTCCATGTCAGCATTTTTAGGGGAGATAGAACTGTGCTTTTGAAGCAAATCTCTCAGTAGTTCCCACTTTCCATTCTTTGTGTCGTGGTGGAGAGTCCTCTGAGTACACAAACTACATTCGTTTTAGAAAACACTTAACCAGAAGTGTGCTTCCATCCTTGAGGGTCTGGCTACAACTGAACCAAAATGAGCTGTCAAGGCAAGCATGGTGTGGATATATTGTATCTGTTACAGCAAAGTATTGGAAGGCTGTGTTTTTTCAAATACTTTGGGTTTTGACCCTGTCAGAAAAGCTTCAAAGTTACAATTACTACTGTAGGAAGCTTTTGGTCTTAGGTAGCTTTGTCAAAATGTCCTTGTTAGTCTAGTTTCCTTATCATCTGTGCTACTGGGCATTCACATAGGTAACAGAAACCAGTGCAAATTACTAGATTTTTTTTTTTCTCAACACATATTCACATGGTCCTTTGAAAAGTCTTTCATTTGGGTATTTATTTCTTTGTGCTGCATGTCATTGAGAGTGATCAAACAATTACATTTTCTAGACAGTTGTTCATGCTTGATTTTTGTCACAGAAATAGTTCTGCATTATCTGTTTCTAATCACAATAAAACTTGAGTTTGAGGTGACATCTTGTACTAGTTCTTCAATTTTCACGTTCTGTCTTTTCCTTTTTGGGAATGAAAGGATTAATGGATATTTATTATAAATATTTTATATCAGTTCTGGTCTGGCTTAACTTTTGAACAGTAAGAACTTCCATAATAGCAGCCAGTTTACTTAGAACTTCTTTTTTTTTAAATGAATTGAACTTGGGTGAGAAGCTGAAGTACTCTCCTTTTCTTTATATCTCTAATAGCAGACATAATGTGTCTGCGTGCATTAATAAAACTACTCCTGAGTCTGCTTTGAAGTCTAGGTAGAGTAGTACAAACATATGTAGTTTATGTATTTTTAAATAAAACTTCCGTGCAGTACTGATTTAGTTCTTGCACAGATACTGATTTAATTCTGAATTACGATTTTGTGGCTAAAATTTTCAGTTTACCATTTGTACTGTTAATCTCCTATGGGCTGAGAAACTGAGACTTATGTAATGTAATACTTTTTCTGGAAGCTTGTTATCCTGAGTATGCTCAGGACATGATAGATGGTTTAAATTAGCTTTGAGATGCTACATGGGTAATATTTTCCAGTTATGCCCTCAGACTGCTGTTAGACAAGATTTTTCTAAATTTCTCAGACACTGTATATTTTTAAGGAATATATGAAATGCATCTTTTTGACTTTGTTGTTAAGTAAAAACTCTACCCTCTGTACTTAATGCAGCTTTCTGCAAGTGTGCAAAATGAAAATTTCTTCATGGAGAACATGAAGGTTGATTGCTCAATTATAGAATTTGCAGAAGTAAAGAAAATCAGTTTCTTAAGTACAAAACTCTGAGTCTTAAATTATTTAGCTCTAAAATACTTCATAGTACTTGCAGTCAGAAACAGACTTTAGTGATAACCTCACCAGTTGGTTTCACTGAATTTCACTTACAGCTTGCATTTAGTCTTCAGGACTAAGCAGTGGAAGCTAATGCTTTAACTGGTGCTTACTGACTGGTAATCTGACTAGTGAAAGACCCCTGATTAAATCTTCTTGCCTGTTAATAGCTTTTGAGTAAGAGGAAGTATTATCTTGGAACTAATTCCATTATTTCAGCCACTTTTTAAACAAAATACTGCATATGCTCTGTTTTACAATTTCCTGGCGTTGTAAGGTGCCTAACATGCCTCCAAAGGCTGCCTCAGTGGTGGGAAATGATTGGCAGGGAGGTGCCCATTTCTGTTCTGCTGTTTCCATTGATTTGTGCACAGCCTTGACTTGGAAAACTGTTTTGGAATCAGAGGCCTCCTCTCAAGACTGTTAAACAATAGGAGCTATTTAAAACACATGTGTTTTTACAATAGCAAGACATGCGTTCTCTGAGGTAATTTCGGTGAATGTTATTTGTATTTTAGGAAAAAAGGCAAAACAAAGTGGTACAGAAAGAGATAGATATTTTGACTTTCATGAAATACAAAAGAATAAATAAGCGATGAAGTGCTTCTAAAACAGTGCTTCTAAAATTTCTGATACATTTTTTTTCAGATGAGGCCAACTGTATTATTTCAGATTGCGGAGAACTATTTTGTTATGGTCAAATATTTTAGTTTTGCTAAAAACCCACAGGTATTTCATTTCAAACTCAGTATTTCCTTTAAGCTTAGATCTTTTTTTTTTCCCCCTCCCTGATGTTCTAAAATCTGCTTCTATCTGTTGTGCCACACTGTTCCATGGGTAGAAAAATATTTTGATACTGTTGAGTTTTACTGAGAAGGAAGCCAAATCAGAATGTGGCTAAATTAGAGGACTGTGGTAATAAAATATATATATACAAAGATGGCAAGTTGTTTCAAGTAACCTGAAGAAATAGATCTCTGGTTTTGACAGCACACGTTTTGAGTGTAGTAATTTTATTACATATAACTGCAGTGGTGAATTATCACCACTAGTCTGTGCTAATGTACAATTCATGAGAGGCTATTCATATCTGAGACTGAAAAATGAAGCATTGCACATGGTTAATGGCATAGAAGCTGTCTTTAGTTAGGTGAAGTTGCTTTGTGACAGAGTTCCTGCCCATGTGGGTCATTGTGACTTAAGTTGCCAAGGGGCAAGTAATTAAAAATCACTTTCTGAAAGATGAAAAAGAATGCAATTGTTCCCGTATTTCTTATATTGATTATTAATTGATTCATATTGTTGAATTATATTGGTTTTATTCTCTCAATTTTTGGGATTGACTAGTTGCTTGTTATGACATACTAGAAAACGTTATGGATTTGGAACTTAAATGTAAGAAAATCAAGTTTCTGAGTATAAATGGAAATGTGGGTTTAGAGTGCAGAAGCATGTAAAGGAACATTTTTTTCTCAAGTTTTGAAACACTTTGAACTGAAGGAATTCTGTTTGCACAGTGCCTTACTTTAGGGCATTACTACCATTTATTTGGGCTTTGCTGTATTCATTGAATGGGTAGAAAGATAATTGCCATTTTAGCCCTCTCAAACTTTCGGCACCTTTATGTAGAATGCCTCTTAGTCAGTGAGTACCTGGTATTGTGCAGGTTCTTACTTTCAGTGGGCTTTGCTGTCAGCTTGGTCTGCAGAATGTACTCATCAGTGCTTATTGTTCTTGACTAAGGTTTTTTTGCGTTGCCAAAAACTCTTCCTGTAACTTACCATGTGAATTGCTTCTCTTCCTTTTCCTTACCAAATCATCAGGTGTCTGGGAATTTGGCTAGCATATTGCTAGGCAATGGCTGAGGTTTGGATCAAGCATCTAAGTTAAGAGGCTGCCCCAAATACTTTAAATGTGTTATGGTAACTTTTTTAGAAGGTAGCTCTCGGGACCTGTGCTTGCCTGGCCATGAGTGGGTCTTCATCCTCAAGACAAAACAAGGACTTCTGCATTGAGCTCTTGTAGGACTGTTTTTCCAAAAGATCTTTGGGAAAATTTGATTTTCGCTCACTTAGTCTTTATTATTGGAAATGTTATGATGGCAGCTTGGCATCTTCAGAGTTCTCTACACTTTCCCTTAAAAGGCTAAGGAATATGATCACAATTTCTTTATATCAGTGAGTGACAAGAGTCCAGTCAACAAAACAGGCCAGTTTACTCCTTTAGCATGGTTCTTGAGATACTGGGTGTTAGAATAAACATCTGAAACTTCAATTCACTTCTTCTTTTGACTGCAATGGCGCTATGATGGACTTTGTAATCTTTTGCCTTGAACAGCTTTCCATATGGAGGCAGGCCTGTAAGTTGGGAAGGGGTGAGGGTTAGATGGTGACATATGCTTTTTTTTGTGGAACTAACACCTTTTAGTTTTCAAATCCTGCATTTGAGTAGTAGTGTCAGAGATGCAGTAGCTTCTTAATTTGCAAATGACATTTCTTTTGATGAGGTGACTCTTAGAGTTAGGACCCATAATGATCTCTTAGCAATTTTAGATCATTACAGTTGCCTTTCAAACAGCATCTAGATCAGGCCATTGATCTCATCAAAGCATCTGGTTACCTTTTAAAAAATTCTGTAGCAGAAGTGTGTAAGATGTCACCTTCCTGGAAACTTTTCTTCTGTACTCTGTCTTCTTATACCTTAATGACTGAGGATGTCTTTCCAAAAATTGAGGTTTTCTTTTCTTTGTTATTTTCACACTTTTTGGGCTGTCCCTGAGTTTATTAATGTGGTGGTAGCTGACATTTAAAATGTTTTTTTTTTTCTTCATTCAGAGACTTCTGGTAATAAGTTGTGTTGATGGTGTCAAGACAAAGCCCACCAAAGTATCCTGTTAAAACTCACGTTAATTCCGTGACTCTTGTTGAGATATGTTCATGACACATGTTGCCAAAGGGAACGTTCATCATGTGTCAAATGACCTTGTAATGTGGATAGTGGTAATTCAGTGCCTCTTTTTGGCAAATCTGCCTGTGTAACTCTGATGGTAACATATTTGTGAGGCTATTGCTTGGAGTCACCTGGGGTGACCTTGCCTTCAACCTCACACTTGAAGACCAGAACATAGCTTGAAGAATTCCTAAGTTGCCCACATGTCTTTTTCCCTTGTCTCTATCCCCTCTAGATATTTCTGAAGTGTTGCCCTTCTAGGAACCTGTGGTAGGGAGGGAAATAGCTGCATTGTACCATGTTATCTCTATGTTCTGAGCATGAGTGCAAAGCATGAGTTTTGTTTTTGAGGACCCTTATAATGAAAAATGTGTGCAGATGCACATCAGTGTGGACTGTGCATCCCAGAACTTGGTTACTCATCAGCAGTCTCACTGTGTAGACGTATGCATATGAACTCTATAAAAAGTATTAAAATGAAAAAGGCAATTATGCAACAGGTGACTGAATTGATCAAATTTGTAAGTTGAAACGAATGAAACAATTTCTGAATAGATTGATAGCAATGTGCTTTCCGATCTATTGCTGAACATTGGCTCTGTCTGCTAAGTACAGCTCCCTCTGTCTTTAAATCTTGCCTCATGACTTGCAGGTAACAGTGTAATTTATCTTGGTGCTGTTCTAGCTTGTCCAAGACCGAAGCAATAGTGAAGTATCCAGTAGGCAAAAGTCTTAGGAGACTCCTAATGTTTCTGTGCCAGTGTTCTGCACTGTGATATCATTTGAATAAAAAGCAGCTTCAGAAGGGCCCCTGCTGTTTCATACAGGTATAGAAGGGATTGGGACAGAAGCTGGCTGTGTTCTTTCAGCAGTTTTCTCCTACTCCTCTGCAGAGAATAATTTGTGTTTGCTAGCTCTGGGGTATTTCGCTTTTCACAACTGTTACATGAAGAACAGGGAGATGTATATTTGACTGTGTGCATTCTGCCCTTTTTTACTTTTTCTTTGAGCTGTAGCCATGGCACAGCATCTCAGCTAAAATTTCTCATCTCTACCAGCTGTCACTTTAGCACGCACCAAACTGGCATATATGACTGATGATTTAAGCAAAAGTCAGGAAATTTGTAAAGAAAGTGAGCCTGTTCCCCATTACTTGCTGTTAAAATTCTTGGAACTGTCAGCTACCCAATGCCCTCTGAAGGTTCTTTTAAAACATGCTGCCTTGTATGATCTAGCTCTTAGTACTCTGTTTTACTGAATGTTATCCAAAGACACTAAGATTTTCATCAGCACCTGTAACTTTTTAATGTCTTGGAGTCATTAACATGTGTTAATGAAGAATTATTAATTAAATATCACTTGTGGCTCATCTTAGCCTTGTACAATCTAAGTATGTTTGAAGTTAGGCTCAAGTCTGTTAAATTTCAGGCTTTTCCACACTTGCTTCATACCAGCCCCTCATCCTAGAAAGTGATTTGTAGCTAACTAAAGTCAGAGGTCATAGCACTTGATGACTCGGGTGTTTTATTAGCTTCTAAATTGCTATAATTTCAGTATTCTTTTTTAGTGGCTTGAAACATTTTACATCAGAAACCATTTAGGTCCCTCTACATACTGTTAATTACAGAGCTGCTATGAAATAAGCAAGTATGGAAGAAGTTGACAATGTGCCTTCTAAATTAATGGTGACACTGTGAAGGATTGATTTCTTCTAAAAAAGTTTGTATTTCTCACTGCTTTTTCTAGAATTTGTAGGATGTAACTAGTTATTCCTCCAGTTTAGCACTTGTTTGATGCCTGTGTTCAAGTGCAAGGATTGGGGGTGTGTGGGGAAAAATCAGCCTTTTTTCATTTATCCGCAATTTTGTATTGTCACCGTTTTCTATGAGGTCTGAGCAATTAATTCCTTATTAAATTGAAAGTGTTTTATATAGAGGATCTTGCCAGTGTTCTTTGATGCTTGGCTCCCTTTAGATCAAAGGACATGCCTAGTTCAGGCAGTACAGCAGTGAGTGAGGTTGGAGAAACACTGTGGTTTTTATGGCATTCCCCTGTACATTTTTTAAAATTTGGACTTTCTGTGTCCAAAGTATTGGCTATGCACAACTGATATTTTTAGCTTCCAATAGTGAAGTAACCTCAGCCACTGTTTTTTGAGGGAACCCAGATTCTGCAGATGAGATTCTTTTCTGTTTTTGTTGCTTCCTACTCTTAAATAAAGAACCTGTAGCTAGCATTTTGCCACGTTTATTGATGCTGATCTTTAATATCCAGGTATTTTTGAAGGTGCTTTTTTCTGAAGTACAGCTTGATTGTAGTCTTGATTTTAATAACCATTTTGCCCTTTTGCCCCCATTGATACACTCAGTGTCTTGGATTCCAAAGGAAGGAGCAGAGGGCTTATAGTCATTTTAGTTGTTTGTTACTGGTGTTCACTGCCGCACTGTTTATTTTCATTTTCAGTCCTAAACCAAAAAAACCAGTTGTGTATTAGCAGAGCAGGAAAACATCACAAAGTATTGGGTGCTTAGCTGTTTGAATAATATTTGAAGACTGTCTTGCAGAAATATGAAACTAGGGAACTGAATTTGCGAAGGATGAGTTTTGTCATTGAGAGCCATATTTAAATCGGGTACTCCTGAAAGATGGAGACCCTGAATGCACACGCACATGAAACATACGAAGAATCATATTTTTACTTGCCTTAAAAGATATAGTTTGACTTAATGGATCCTGGCCATTTGTATAAGATACTGACATAGTGATAACTGAAAATACTGGTTTGGACATAAAATAGTATGCTGAGCAGGTAATTTACCAGAGTTGCAGAAAGATCTCATTTTTTTTTTCCTTCTGTACTAGTTCTTTGAATTCTTTTTCTGAGTGTAGCTTCAACTTCTGGTTTTTTTTGGTTTTTTTTTGTTTTGTTTTTTTTTTTGTTATTGAGCTTGAGGAATTTTTTTAATGCTTGTTAGATTTCAGAATGTTAGAAGGCCGTTTCTCACTATGTAAAACTTGTGAAAAATAGGGCAAGTTCTTTGTATGCCAAATTTCAAAGAGTAATAATTCTTAATTCCCAGGCTGTGTTTTTGCTGAGTTTAAAAATTAATTTGAAAATAGCTTTTCTCTTAAATGTTTCATATTCTGTTATTTCTTTTTTTTTTTGTGTGTGTGTGCTTTCTTCTCAGGTTTTTAGCAGAATACCATGATGATTTCTTCCCAGAATCTGCTTATGTAGCTGCATGTGAAGCCTACTACAGTACTAAAAATCCTCGGGCAATCTACTGAAGCTGTTAATAAGGATTAAATCCTGCTATACATAGCCCATGACAATGCTATTCTGCTATATGGCTACAAGATGGAAAAGGAATTAAAAAAAACTTCTGGAGTTGAAGACATTGGAAAATATCTTTGTGATGGTTGGATTACTTAGGAATGGAGAAGTACTGTCCAGAGATGTGTATAGACAGTGGTGTGAGTCACTTATAGAATTGGGTATAAATCTGACTCCAGATGGATGAAGAAGCCTTGTTCTGACTTTTACTGCATGGGAGTAATAAAAAACAAAGGAGGCAAAAGCAGATGCATTGGCAACAGGACATTTTCATGAAGATAAATCACTATGCTGTGTTTCATTGTAACTCAGCCTCTCCTGTCTGAGAATTAAGACTTGACTAAACAGTTACATGAAGAGAGTGTGTAACTGGTATCTTATGGATTGTTTTCCTCACAAGTTACATTTCATTTTGTGGAACTGTCATGGTAGAAAGGATTGCTTAATGTAAAGGTGGCTTTGCTTTTTGGCTAGCATGACATCTGCCTCAAAAAAGACTTTGTTGCTTGAATGAAAGATGTGTGGCTGCATTTGCATTTTGCAAAGGTGTATATAGCCCTTTCATGGTAAAGCTGACAGGGTTCCAAGCAGACCATACACTGCCGGGGGTTCAGCATTTTCCTGGCAATAAATGATTTCCAGAGCCATTATGAAAGAACTGATTTTCTACAAATAAATGAAGAAGTCAGTGAAGTCATCAGAGTTTAATTGGAAAACACTTCTTTCTTAATAAAGTTAACAGTGGCTGCTGTGTGGATGTGTGATTTTGACTGTTTAAAACATCTTTTTTGTGCTTAATTAGTATTTTTGAGGATGCTAAGTGTACATATAATGAGAGGTGGGAGCACTGACAACATACGGAGTGGAGCCCTTTCTATATCATTGGGTGTTCTGCAGACTTGAAGGATGTCTCTTTTAGACTGTTTTAGGTACTTTGGCTCTGGAAATAGCAATTCAGTGAGAACTGAGTTCCTAGAAACCTGACAGCACATTCAGTAGAAATTAATTGAAACATAATTCTTGTCATTGAAACTGCATGCAGGACTTAGAGCACTGGCCTTCAAAATCCTTGGGTCTATCAAGATAGACACAAATTTTAAAAGCACTGAGAGACAGCAGGACTCTGCCTTACAGACTTCTGCATTAATCACTGGAATCCTTCTTTGTTCAGAAAATTTCCGTTACAATACTACCTATAATGCAGAACTCAAGTTGCCTCACAGATTTGCAGAAACTAGTAATTCGGAGGAATCATCTTTCAAATGTAAATGGCAAACTTATTCTAAGAGGCCAAAAGAAGTAAGAAATCTACTGTTGACATTCGTTGTCACTTTTCAGAGTGCAGTGGTGTTCTCAAGCTTTTGAACTCAAAAGATAAGGATTTACCTGGGTTTTAGTAATTTAGGTTCTCCTTTTTAGAAGAACTAGGAAGAGTCTGTTGAACTCAGTTGTTAAACCAGTGTTTGGCATGGATGCATGCAGATTGGTGATTGTTAAATCTAAAGACTACCATTTAGCAGCATTACTCTTTTCTTAACATCTTTCTCTTGTACGAAGAAAACTCCACGTTTCATTGTTCTCAAATGACAGAAGTTTTGAATCTCTAGCAGAATCCATGTACCTCAAAATTTTTCCAACATGTTTCGTTTTAGGTTTAAACCCTTTTTCTCTAAAATACAGTTCAACAAAATACGAGCAAACTGTCTAACATGAGATTAGTCTAGGAATGCTGGCTGAAACTTCAGCTGTAATCCTTTCGATGGTAAGAATGTTCATGTGTAATAGGGAGATCTGGTTTTGTTCTGTTTTTAGCACCTGTGAGTATAAGAGAAGTTATGAATGGAGTTTAAACCTTATTGTGTGACTGTTTCACTGTTGAAATGAAAATTTCTGCATGAAGGGGTCAGGAATACTGTTGGTATTGCTTTGTTGATACATTGTGGAGATGCTCAAAGGATGGGGTGGGGGGGGAAATTCAAATGATCCAGTTATAGTGTAGTCTTCATGTGAACAAACTTTTTCATGAAGTTCTCTTAAAGCTGCTGTTGGATATAATGTTACAAACTATCTAACTCTCTTAACAACCAAAAGCTTTTCTCCGAAGCTGTGCCTTTTTTGTGCTTCTTGACACTTCTAATTGATACAGATTTCATATTTGAATATATATTTTAATTTTAAAAATTTAGATTTATGTCCTCAATTACAGTAATGTGCAACTTTGACATCCCCCTTTACCGTCACTCTTCCTTTACTGCCTTCATGGTTTTATACTGGATTTTTTTTTTTTTAATTTGAGCTGCAGCAGTGGGGCAGACTTGCAGAAACTTGAACCAGATTGCATAAGAGGGGCAGTTCTTACTAGTCTTAAAATATATAGAGACTTACCAGTCTGGGCCCCAAAATTCACTTGGAATGTAATGTTCAAGGATTCTTTTGGCTAGGGAAGTTCAACAGTGTAGTCATACAGCCATTGTGAATCTGGAACTCTTTGAGTGTCCTTGACTGATCAGATATTTGATGGGATCCATATCCATCTGAGATGATGAAAGATTCACTTAACTGTTTGTCACTATTTAGTTGCTCTCTGTAGAGTTACTCATACCATGTTTTCTAACCTGATTCAGTCAAAATGGCTTGAGTTAGCTGGAGGAATATGAAACCCTGACTGCAGCAGGCTACAGGAGCCTTCAGAGGAGCAAGTCTGGCAGCAGCCATCAGCCACAGTCCCCTGCAGTGGAGGAGCCGAGCTGAGGAAGCAGGTTCATGGCAGTGATAGTTCATACCAACATACCTGTTTGTACAAGTCACATGTGCTCTGCTTTCAAGGGAAGGTGGTTTTGTTTGTGTATTTCAGGAAATTATCCCAGTGTAATTACTACACTGGTGAGTCTCTACGCTGAAGGTGAGTCTTGCACTTACCTTCAAGAATGGGGTGCTCCCATGTGTGTGTAGTGTTGGGTTTTGGATATGACTACTCTTGGGAAAAGGCAGAGGAGAACAATTGCAGCCTAGGTTTGGAAGCAGGTAGTGCAGCTGATGGGTGGGAAGAAGCTGCTGCCTGCCTAGCCCAGGTGCTTGGGCTGCACTCAGAGCACTCATTCCAGTCCCTGCTCTGACTTTGGCACAGGAAGGTGCCTGAGTAACTAAATGGTGCCACAGGACTATGAAACCAACCTTTTGTAAAGTGCTTTACATAAACAGTTGAGATTACCAAAGAAGAATAAACAGAATATAACATTAATATGCTTCTGTTTTATTCCTGATTTTAAGCTTGATTCTGTACCTATCCTTGAAAAAAAAAAAAAGGAGAAAATCATATTGTTCTTTCAAGTGTACTATCTAGAATAGCTGTGTTGCCTTTCAGTTTGCTATTGTGTTTTTCAAGCTCCTCTTTCAAAGCTCAGGCTTTCATGTAGGGTCCTTTTCCACTGAGATGAAGAATGCAAATGTGACCAAGTGCTAATGTAGAATATGTTCCATGTCCCATTCTGAAAGCAAGCTTATGCACATATTAGGGTTTTCCTTGGCACTTGGTGGGGGTTAACAGCGAATGTGTTGTCACCTGTTACGTCAGGAATGTTTGATAGGAACTTGTCTAACACTAGTGTAGGATAACCTTGCTCTGGATTATGCTGAGAGAAGTGTCTGCAGTCAAGGAGGAAATAAAAAGCTGATTGGAAATAAAGCTGTTACTGCTTTTCATGTTTATATCACCAGAAGTGTTATCAACACATTTGGGAAGAATGCCGGGGAGATTGTTATTGGAGTTAAAGTGTATATGTGTATATTAAATCCTTCATTTTATGAAAATTATACATTTTCTCCACTGGCATCTTAAGCATGTCTTCCAAAAATACATATACTGGGGTGGAAATAAGCTGCTCAAGGCAGGGGGAAGGAAGGAACATGCATTATCCTTAGCCAAGTCTCAAGTGCAGCCTTTATTGTAGTGGTTGGCTGTAGGAAAGCACAATGCAGACAGCTTTGGGACAGAGAACCTTGTCTTAACTTTGAGCTGGTGCATGTCTGATCACTTTTAACATCTTGACCAATAACAGAGCCAGAAAGCAAGGTTGCACTTCAGAGCATACAAAGACTAGTCTAAATACAAGGATAAAATGCCGAATAGCCACAGCACAAGCATACTTTGGCCAAATGTGTTATGTTTTTGTCCTGTGTACTGTACGATCTTTGTCATGGCACTTAATTATATTAACAAGTCAAGATACCTGTTTAGTTTTTTATCTCAGTGTCATTAGGTTCCCAGGAACAACAGTTCTAGATGGTGTGTTGCATTCGTTGTGCATTTGACCATAATCAGTATGACCTTGATGTGTTTGTATAGTAATCTTTTTCACTTGCTTGTGAAACAATGGATTTGGAGGGATTTTCAGCTTTTTGTATAGCTGCATGCCTGTTCCGTCTGAAATGAGTGAATACAGGTGCTACACTGCTACAGTCAGAGGTGGAAACACTGCAGGTGGTTTTAACTTCGATGACAACACCCCCTCCCCCCCAACTCCTAAACCGAAGTTTGGAATATATATGGCTTCAGGAAAATGTTATCAGCAATGACTGAGTGGCAGATGTAGATGCTTACTAAGATCTAACACAGTGCATCCTCCCTATTGCATGCATTATGTATTTCCCCCTTCTAACTCATATAGCAGATGACTTTTTTGCATTAAGGCTAAAGATTATAGCTAGCTGAATAAAATCAGTGAAGTATAAACTTGTGCCCAAAGATGAAGAGGAGAAGTCTGTCTAAAATAAAAGAATGAGGGGGAAAATGAAGTGCACATTGTTCCTGCTGTCTGTCAGTTGGGAGTGGTCGCTTATATCATGTGAACTAGGCAACAGCATGAACAGAATGAACAAACCTCAGATGCAAATTGATAAATCCCACCACTAATACAGACCTTTAAAAATGCATTCCATGGAATGGAGTAATTTCTCTACCATTTTGTTGCTAGAAATGGTGGGAAGTTTTAATTAAAAATTACTTTCTCTCTTAATCAATACAAGATATTGGATCTAATTCTGGGGAAAGCAACCCAGGTATTAAAGCATTGAATCATACAAATATGTTCATGGGGACATTTCAGTGCGATGCCAGAAAACGAAGTGTGTTTATATAGCACGAAATAATGAGATAAATGTGTTTAGTTCCTGGCAAAATGAACAGCAACACTTCCATTACAGCAGTAGTGTGCAGGTTGGGCTTCTAATAGATAATGTCAAGTAGATGTTCAATTTATTAAACATTTTTAGTCTTTAATTATAAGCTATTCATAATTGCCAATCTGATAATTAAGTTATTAATCTTTAAAGTCCTGAAACAAAAATATCTCCCAAGTATTTTTCTTCTTTTCTCCCTCCTTTTTTTGCTTGTATTTTTTGTATTAGTCTAGAAAGTTGCAAAAAACATGCTTATGAGGTTAATGGAGAGAAGAGTGGTTCTGACTCAGACTAAGCAAGTTGCATGTAGTTTTCTTAACCATTTAAATGTTTCTGATTCATTCTGAGGTACAATCATCACATCTGTATAACATCTAACTAGGTTTCATTTGTGGGCTTGAAAGTAGAGCCAAAATGAAAGAATCATTGGTGTAAATTTCTAGTTGAGTTAATGGATAATTTAAATATGCCTGAAATTAGTTCTACTGTATGTATTTATATGGTGGGGGTCTTTCTGTTTTATATGTGGCTTTCTGATTCTGGTTACTTGATGCTTAGCATTATAAATGAGGGCCTTTCTCTAAAGTGTAAAATTGATTAAATGTTAGTGTGAGTAATCAAACATCAAATTTTGCCATAAATTTTAATTCAAACATAGAAATGCTACCATCCCATGTTACAAGCAAAGAAACATTCTACCCTTCTTTTTGCAGGAGCTTCTTAGAAATGGAGTGTATGACAAATCTGCTGCCACATGGCTGGCCTGGTGAAGGTGTCTATTCTCAGCAGCAGGATGGAGGTAACCTGCAGCTCTCTGCAAAATGCCCCTGGCCCACGCAGAAGGTGCTCGTGCTCTTCCACTGGTGGGCTGGGGGCATTGGTAAGCACAGAGTGAGAGAGTCCTTAGATGGAACAAACCTTCACAAGTTGTCTCTTTATGTTTGTATTTCAATGATAGCAGTATAGCAAATACTTCTGTAGTTGATATTTAGGAAGAGTTTTCATGGCTTACCTTCTGTTTTGTAGGCTGCTGAGTTAAGAAACCTGAAGTAGTTCTTTTAGGTTTCACATACATGTTTGAGTAGAAGGTAGATTTTACTAATTGTTTTTAATCAGATTAATGAGAAATTTATTTTTTGTTGCTGTGAGGGACTAGTGCAGTGATATAACTTCTTTGGCACCAGAGATTTGAACATTATTTTAAAAAATCATTTATTAGAAACAGGGTGAGTAGTAACTAATTGGATGTTTCATAAAGATTTTGTTTACTGGCAGATGGGTGATATGACACGTGTAATGTATATGCAGTATTGCCAACTGTAGGCATTAGAAATCATGAGTCAGACCCTTAAAAGTCTTGGAAGTGGTTAAGAAAATGTGAGAATTAACTTCTGGGTTTTGGGCCCCTAAGGTAACGTGAGTCAAGCTTGCGACAAGGCTTGCTTGAGGCTTTAGGAACGAAAACTGAGGGTTTTGACAAATCACATGTCTTTTAGAGTTGGAGCTTTAGAAAAAGAAAACAACCAAACAGAAAACCTTGCAAGACTGGCAATAAAAGGATGATTTGGCAATGCTCTAATAGAGCAGGATGTCATTAATCTGAAAAGAATCATGGACTGAATTTATTTGTGAACATCTGTGCAAACATAACACAAGCCTTGGATAGTGTTGGATAGTGAGGTTTTCCGGTTAGGACAGTTATATCTGCTAATTTACAAAACAGGCTGCCTTTGCCAAAGGCCTAAACCTAAATTTGTAGATTCATTTTTTTAACTGTTCGGAATGACTATTAATAAAATGAGAGAGATAAATTGTTTACCATAGTAACAGAATTACCCTCTGCATGGTGAGGAAGTTGATGAAATCATGCATCAGAAGAAAATAAGAAGCGAGATGAGAATTTCACTGTTTCTATATGGAGTGTGCAAACTTCATATGTTGTTTATGTTGTTAGACCCACTCATTGAATTATTTGTCTCTCTCTTGTTGTGACAAGAAAACAAGTTGTTGCTGTTACCTTAGGCCCAGCTCTGTCAAGGGCAGTAGGTATCTGAAGAAAAATCTAGGCTGAGATTAGATAAACTGAAGGGAGCAATCTACAAAACCTTTCTGTTTCTAAATACAGCACAGCAATCTGTATGGCTGTAGTTGCCTAAGACTTTTCCAGTAAAGTTATTTAGGTATTAAAAAGACAAACTGAGCTTTTAGTACCCCGGCAGGCTTGCAAGGCCACGTGGGATGTACAGATTGAGCTCTGGTTTTGCACTTGTATCGGCGGGAAGACACGTGCCTCTCACCGATGGCAGTGCAACCCGTGTTACAGCAAGAGCAGCTGCTGTGGCAGGAGGAGCAGGCTGGAATGCTGTGGCAAGTCCTTTACATACTCTGGTTTAAAGGTCAGTTAGACAGTGGGAGATCTGGGTTTGGTGCCTACTCCACCTCAGAAGCTTTGCTGTGTATTCTACTGACCCTGTTGCATGAGGCCTCCTTTTAGAGTGCCCCTAACACTGTCTCACTGCACAGAAAGGGCAGTGAGAGCCGCAGGAAGGAAGAATTTTCTTTCTCATTGAGCTAGAGTGGTATTTCCACTTGCTCATTCTGATTTCCCCATACTACTTCTTGGATTCCTTCTTTTTTTGCACACCTTGAGGACAGCCTCACCACCAGCCTGCTAGGAGATTCAGAAGTAATTTATCTGAGAAATACCAGGCTCAAGTTGTGAGCATCTGGACTGGGCCAAAGTCTCACAACAAATCCGAAATTTTGGGTTCTTCTGGTAAAGAACCAAAAAAAGCCCCCAACCTACCAATGCCCCCAAACTTGTTTTTTCTGTTGCCGCTCAATTATGTAGGGTAGGATTCAGCCAAACAGGGATGATGGATCTGAGATACCCTTGTCTGCAAAACTTCTCTAGTCATTAAATAGAAAAATTACTTCCAGGGTGTGGCTGACCTTGCCGTGAAGTGGGTGTGGAGTGCAGACTATTGAGCCACAACACCTACTCTCTGCTTAAATAGAGTCAAGAGCTTGACACAGATGCACAGGCATATATTTACATGAGGGGGTCCCTCTCTGTACTATTAATTATAGGTTTAAACCAATTTGGTGCATTCTAGAGCTTTTACTTCATGGTTTTGCTCTCCTTTATTTAGGGGATTTTTGTAACTATAAATCACTCTCGCTCCAGCCAGGAGAGGTTGGCTGTTACTTTATCTAGTTATTATTACAGGAGCATGCAGAGACTTGTGGCAGGAGAGGAAAGACAGAAACTCAGAAAAAATAAACGCACAGAATGCATGAAGAATAACTGTGTGGCTGTGGAGGGAGAGAGGTGGCAAATAACTGGTTAATGTGTGCACAGTGTGCAGTGGAAAGCAGGCAAATAACAAGCACATAGCAGGCAGGATCAATCAGGTTTTTCCTGCCTCTCCTGCAACATTTAGCCCATGGTTGCTGGTGTCATGCTGGCAAGTGCAGCAGTCAGTGAAACCTGTGCTTCCTCAGTTCCTGCAGCAGAGCCCCTATTGCATAGCACCCCATAACAGTCCTTGCTAAAGCACTGTGAAAGCTAGTGCTGCTCAGGGAGAAATAAACCCCAGCTCAAACATCCTTCTGTAGGGGGGCTGCATTCTTCAGTCCCATACCAATCACAATCTTTAATTGCTCACATCAGTCATTGCTCTTCTGCTCAGGAGCTTATGATGCAAAACCAGTAGAGGGTGCAGCCTGGGTTCAGTGTTGCCACTTTTCTCACCTAGCCTGTTGCATCACTGTGAGAGCAGCTGTGCTTTTCATACTTCATGGACTGGAGCCACGTGTGGGGATTTAAGTAGTCAATGACACCTTAGGGATGAGTAGAACACACAGACTGCCTTATTGTGATGCTGCCCTTGCCTACCTCCACCTGACTTGGAGGGAAATTGCCTCTGGGTTGATGGCTGGAAGAGACTTTCTGTAAGGCTGTGTTTGGATTTGGGAGAGCAGCTGGTGAATGAGGTGGGTGTGTGGTCCATAGGTGCAGTGGTAGGGATTGAGTACAGGTAAAATGTGGGCCATCACGTGGATTTCAGGACTGGTTTGATGTGGCTTTCCTTAGGGTTAGCAGTAGGTTGGTTTTTAGGCCATATACGAAGCTCTGATGAAGAGATTACAGGCACTGAACGGAGTTCTTTCTGAATATGCATTTTCCTAAATACTTTATTTCTGTCCTTAAGCTTAAGGCCACGCAAATTCTAGTCTGTTTGACACTGTGTTTGTCATTTGCTTGGATGTTTGGGTGAAAACCATAACACTACATTTTGAAGCAGTGTTTCGATTCTCCCTGTTACGCTCTTTTTTTTTTTAATAAGTAAACAATTCTGAAGTCAATTTATCTGTAGGCTATGTTAAAAAAAAGAAAAAGATGCAGCAACACTTGTATTTGGAATCAGGTGAACCCTAACTTAGCTGTTCAAGTGCTTAGTTACTTTAAGAAACAGACTTGTGAGTAATCAGAGCTAACAAATCTCAAACCCCCAATTCTGCTTCCTTAAGTTCACGTGGGGCACCTGTGTACTGAGCATAGCTGAAAGGAAATGGTAAGAAATTGGGCATCCTGCATTGAAGAGCTTTGATGGAGACTTTCTTGTCCAGAGTAGAGCACTTGATGTCTTGGCGAACAAGTGCTGAGGGTTTCTTTGTAGGGATGATGATGGAAGTGAGTGTTATGGGCCAAGAAGGTACAGAAATGCAGAGGAACTGCTCAGAAATAGGGTGAACGAGTGGAGTTTATGGACACGTAGTACATGCTTTCCAAACGGTGATGGATGTAGGCTTCTCTCTCACTACAGATGAAATAATGAAAAATTCATAAGGACAAGAAACTCATTTTCTGGGACAGTAGAGGTGCAATTAGATTAATATTCAGAAGATTGTAGTCCCCACCTGGGATTTGAACTCTGGATTAGAAGATTAAAACTGGATCACCATATGCTGCTCAATCTCTGTGTGTAATTTGGTAGTTGTTCCTCTAAATAATTAATTAGATAATGCTCCCTGTCAAGTAATCAGTTTGGGGTTCACTTGAGGAGAAGTAATATAAAGTCCATCAAACCAGAGCGGATTTTATTAGAACAACCATGATTAAAGTTTCAAACTCTAAATGAGGACTTCTTAATTATGCTGTTCAACTGCAGAGGGAGAAACATTTAGTGTATTGAAAGATTAGAGGAGTCACCTCCATTTTCTTTGATTTCATCTCAGAGCAGAACAAGAAGAAAATTCACATCTTCCTCCTAGAAAAGTGAGTTTGACAAGCCTTGTGGAGTTATGAGTGGCAGACCTGAAAGCACAAGAGGCAAATCAGTCAAAATATTTTTTTTTTTTTTAATTCTCTCTCCTAGTTTTGATGACACCATTTCCTTGAATGCAGGGCTGTGTTAGGTATTTTTCCAGTCATCTTGTAACATGTATTGTGCTTTAGCTGAAATGATACAGAGCAAAGTGAAGTCAACACCTTTGCCTCTGATAAATAACTTGAAAATTGTAAGTGCAGGTGGCTGTAAGGACGAGGAGATGCACATATTTTCCATCCCGGAATACTGGGATTAGCAGTGGTCATCCACTTGCCAGAGTGGAGTGATTTCTGTACTGTCATCTCATGGTGACACTGAACAAGGTATAAGGTCTGAACAGCAAGGAAGGGTCTGGTTGATTTGGGTATAAAACCGTTTCTATGCTCTCTGCTTCATGGTGGAAACTGTTATTTTAAGAGAGTGTTATTCTAGAGGAGAAACATGTACGTGACCAGCATTAGACTCCTTTTTATGGTGTTTAATTAATTAATGCTTAATGTTTGGCTGGAAATATTAAAGAATCTGTTTGCTTTTTTTTCTAGAAGAACAGGAAGTTGCCCCTTATTTTGGAAGTTTTATACCAAGAAAGCATTTATAAGAAAACATATAAATATTGAGCTAGTTCTCTTTCCATCTTAGGTGGAGGAAGAAGAGATAAGGAGTAGGATTCCAGGTCCTGGAGAAGTCCAGGTTCTGTTCAGATAGTAAAATTCCATATCTTCAAATGTGCAAGAGTAAGCAGCTGTCATTATAGTGAGTCAAAAGTAAAATTTTATTATGCTGTGGGAAAGTCCTGTAAGTCTCAACTTCCATGCAGCATGTATAGAGGTATGCTATATATAGAAGTGTATATACTGCCTGTGCAGTACAGCAAGTACAAAACTCTTCATTATATAAGCAGTCATATATAACCAGACATGCTACAGGCCACATGGGTTGAAGAGGAGCCCAACAAACTTGGTTCCTTTCTTTGATTTGTTTGTACTTTTATTAGGTAAAGGAAATAGCCTTTCTTCAAAAATCTGAGACCTTCCACAAAGGAAATCCAGTTTAGACAATTTCTTTTAAAAAACCACAGTGATAATTGCAGTTTTAATAAAAAAATGGCTGAAAAATCAGAAACCAAAGCAATTATGAGTGGTAAAGTAGCAAAGTGGGGCTCACTGGGGATTAGTGTTCAGCCTAATACTCACTTCTGTATAAATGACCTAAAATAATAAGAGAAGAAAACTTACACATCAATCAAATTCACAGATGGTATCAAGAGGCTGCAAAGAAAGCAGAGACAACAGATAAACCAACAAATAAACTAGAGAGTTCAGAGGAAAAAGGAGCATTCAAGGACAAGATGCAACTTTGATACGTGTAAGGTTCTTTCATGAATTAAGAGAAGGCTAAAAATGCAAATGTGTTCACAGAAGAACATGGACACTAGTTTCATCAGGATACAGGGACAGTTTTATATAACTGCACCTCACATCCTGTAACCAGGGGCAATTAGTTTAAATTCTTTTTCAACAGCAGTTTTTGATCTTAGGAGCTCTGTGCCTGAGGTCTGCAGAGAGGCTTCAGGATTTTGTTTTCAGATGCTGCTGGATTAAGAGAGCAAAACTTTTTGAATCTGTTGTTCCCAGCTTTTTCAGAGCTTGTGTTTTAAAAGCATGAGGTTTGGCTGATGTTATGTTTTGACAGTGGTGGGAGACTTGCCCTTTACCAAAAGCTTAAAAAAATCTATTTCCCTGTGAAACTTGTTGACTTTGCATCCACAGATGATGTGGTGGGTCTGTATGTGGCTAAGTGTATCTTTATCCACCTGTGTCTGATGTTTGCTTCCATACCCACAACATAACCTCTGTGTTTTGATTTGGCACAAAACACAGAGGTTATAGGGCCGGTTGGAAAAGCTGTTGTATTTAGCACAGGCTGTAAAACTGTATGAGTTTGTTATCCTTGGGTAAAGGACAATCAAATAATACTCTGCCAGGTGAGCAGGTAGCCAAGAAGCAGATGACCAAACTGATTTCTGGGTAGCAAAGAACATTGCCTGAAGAAGGGCACTAGTACTTATAAAAGGAAAAGGATTATTTTAAAAGAAGCATTTCTTTGATTATCAGAGAAAGACAGGTCCAACTTGGCTGCAGGGACAGGAAGAGACAAAGCTTCAACAAAACCCTGGAGTCTCTGCAACCACCAAACATATCCAAAAAAGTGGTGGAAAAACTAAGACAGATGAGACTGAACTGATTCAGATGTTGCTATTTTAAAATTTTCTTTTCTATATAACTTTGTTTCATGCACTGACTGAATAATGTGATTTCTTTCTTTTTAGACAAAAGTTGGCAAAATTTTATGTGCTTCTGTTTTCACGGATCCCTGAAAAAGAAAACAATAAACCAATATATCTGCAAAGGCAGTTACATGTCTCAGAAACTTGGGAAATACTTTACTGGAAATATGGGGGGAATAATGCTGTGAAATGAAGCTGCTCGTGGTCTAAGATTATTGTCATCCTCCCAGGTGTGCACATTACTGCAAGATTATATCTGAGGCTGTGAGCAGCCACTGCAGTGGCCATGTGAAGGGAGATTGTTATTTAGGAAAGAAAGAAATCGGATTGTTGTTATTATTATTACCGCCGTTATTATTACTACTACTACTAATCATTATTATTGTGGTTTATTGTAGTTTGACAAATAGTCCAAGCACTGTTGCAGGAATGAATACAGCTTTGCATTTGACATGGTTATTGCAGGGCTGGTGGAGGGGAAGGCGAGTCTGGTAACTCAGTCTGAAGAGCCTGTGGTTCGGGTCTACTGTTACTAGCCCAAATTCATAAAAGTTTGAGGAACCCTAAATGGGACTGAGTAATTTCACATATTAAACCCTAAATTCTGATCTTTACTCACCATTCCTTAAGCTAGCTCTTTAAGACATCCAGATTTTCATAGTTCTGTTCACCAATCATTTCATATTTTGATCCCGTGCACCCAAACAGCTGTTGGAGCAGCGGTTAGAAACAAAGCCTCTGTACTTCTGATCAAACTTCCCAGTTAAAAGACTAGGCAGCTTCTCTCTAGTCCACTGATTCTTTAATCACTTTTTTCCCAGGAATATGACTGGAACAGGAAGGGAGAGGAACATCTTGATAATAAAACCTGCAGCAGGATGGTTGGGATAGCAAGTGAGACCTCTACACAGTAATTTGGCTAAAATGGAAGCCTCCTGCTTCCCTGTCACATGGGCAATGACTTTTCTCTGTGTTACGCAGGGCTGAGTACAATGCACAGCTGCCGTGCAGGAGAGGACTCCAGGCTAGAAGTTCCAACCTGATGCTAATCATGAAATCCTCAAGGTTAGAAAAGACCTTTAAGAGTCAAGTTGTAAGCCAAGTCCACCATAAACCCTGTCCCTAAGTGCCACATCTGCTTGTTTTTTAAAATATCTTCAGGGATGGTGATTCAACCACTTCCCTGGGCAGACTGTTCCGGGGCTTGACAAACCTTTCAGTGAAGCAATTTTTCCTAATACCCAATCTGAACCTCCCCTGGCATGACTTGAGGCTAATGTGACTGTGACTGAGGTGTGGCCACACGCGTGGTGGGTTCTAAGGCAGACACCTCTCTGCAGTGTCTCTCAGCAAGCCCTGGAGCCTCCTTGCTCCCAGCTCTGCCTGTTACAAACCAGGAAGGCAGAGACTGCAATGGCTGCTGCTGCAAAACCTGAATCCCTTAATGCAATCTGACTCTTGGGTCTCTGACTTACAGTGCAGATAATAGTGTAGATGGGATGCTAAAAACCAGCAAGCTACTCAGGTAATGCAGTAGCAAGAGGAAGGTGAGGATAGCACACATATCTACAATTGCATTTTGCTTGCTTTTCATTCCTCACAGCAATGGGACATCTGTACAGTGAGACAGAAATTTTCCCCATTTCCAGCATGCCACTTTTTCCAATGCAAATTTTTGTTGTTTTCCTCCTCAAAACCCTTGTCCTGTTCCATGTCTTCTGGGTGCTCTGTGGACTATGCAGCTTTGCCTGTGGGATGTCCATGCTCAGCTCCCTCCTGCAGGTGGAGAAGGAACATAGGCTGCAGAGGAGCCACAGAAGAATAGCCTTGTAGGATGGATGTGGCCTGACAAACCTTGTTCTCAGTCAGCACCCTGCATTTTTGAGGCAAAGATTATGAATGTTGACCTTTTGTGTATTTTCTGGAAATGGCTGCTCTAAGACTCCCAGTTCATCACAGCCTTAGCAGGTCACAAGCACAGTCTTGGTGTACTTTTGCTTCTGCACAGCATGAGCTCCTGCACAGTGAACCTTATTTCTGCAAACCTCTACAAACGTTTGGTTGTACATTTTGAAATGTACTTCATTCTGTAATAATAATAATTCTATAAATTTATTCCATAATATGTTATAGAAGGAGTTTGACCACTGGCTAGCTGTTTGAAGTACAGTTTTACAATATAATGGCTGAAATGTTGTTGAAATTATAGCTTCACCTTTAGAGATAAAGGACCTCTGGATCTTCCAGTCTGAGTGATTTCATGTGCTTTTTTGGTCTACAGCTGTTAATAGATTTCAAAATCACCATTTTGATAAAATGTCTCAAGGAAGATTTTTTAATTGCAGATTTGTTTTTCATATTTTGTTTTTCTCTGGTGATTACAGCAAGTCTAACTGTTTTCAATTTAATTAAAGTATCTTAGCTTGGCAAGACAACAGAATCTCATAACATAAAAGTTTTCAAATACGAAAAAAATTGCAAATGCGTATTGTGAAAAAAAAATTCTTATATATTTCAAATTAAATGACAGGCTTTTCTCATATACTTAACATAAGTTTTAAATCACTAACTAAGGGCTAACTGTATTGCATAATTAAGCAAATCCTAGAAGGTTCCAGTTATTTTACTGGAACTTGAAATGTATTTCATGCTTTCTAAAATGTTTTCTCAGTATATTGACTTCTTCTTATAAAATAGCAGCTGGGAGTAGAGAGCAGTGAACCCATATTAAATCTGAATTGATCTATATTCTTCAGAGATGTACTGCATTATTTTTAAATGATGCATTCATGGCAACACTATAATCTCACCAGAACTACTGGATTGCTGTGTTCTAGGGCTTTCTATGTTTTATGAAGTCACTGCCTCTCAGTCTGAGTGCATCACTCTTTTAATAGATCTCTGTATAAAAGCTGTCTATATTTTTAGAGTTACAGCCGTAAGCACCCAGACACAGAAGCATATACCTCCTCTCGTTTCAGAAAAATTATCTCCTTTTCTCAATATTTTGCCAGACCCTCTTGCAAAGAGTGAACATGGAGTCAGCTGGGCAGAGGAATAGTAGTTCATTCCCCTGCAAAAACTCTTCCAAATGAGGATGTTTTTGCCCTCTCCATGGGTGATGTACTTGGGAGTGAGAGAAAATTTTCAAAAGGTTTCATGCAGTGTCGGTGCCTGAAAGTTCAGGTTCACAAAAGAATTTCTTGTTGATCTGGGATTATCAGACAATCTCTTCATTTTATCTTCAGCCCTGCTGAAACATCCTGAGCATAAGATAGTTAGGTATTTCTGGTTCTGAACTCTAAAGATGAGGTCTCCAAGAAGTATCAGATAATGAAAGAGAAGTAATTTCATCTTTGAAAATGAAAAGGTTTTTTTCAAAGTTCAAGTCTTTTCAAGCTTTGAGTATCAAGTGCTGTATTTTCTATATCTATATTACATATAGATATATATATATCACACTTCTTTACTGTGTATGTGACCAAGCACTGGAACAGATTGCCCAGAGTGGTTGTAGAGTCTCCTTCACTGGAGATATCCCAGAGCTGTCTGGATGCAATTCTGTGCTCTGGGATGATCCTACTTGAGCAGGGAGATTGGACCTCATGACCCCCTGTGGTCCCTTCCAACCTGACCAATTCTATGATTTGTGACTTAAACTGCTTGCTCAGTGTCATAAATATATTGAGCAACTCAACTGAGCAAGGCAGAGCCACCACAGAAAGGTTCCTAAAATAATGATGTGAAAACAATTTTATGTGCTGGGTATTTTGGGAGGGTTCTTTAGTTAGTGTGACGTAAGTTCAAAGACTACAAAGAGTAAGTGTTCAAACTTCAGAAAGAATTTAAATGTAACAGAAATCTCTGTCTGTGCTTCCTCAGTGACACTCCAGCTGGGATCCTGCAGCTGCATGTGAATGCCAAATACCTTCTTAGAGTGAGTTGTGAAAAACTGGCCAGAAAAAACCAGTAGACTGGCACTGGTAGGCTTGATCTTTAAATTCTTGCATTTCAAAATACTGCTGAACCTAAAGGTTCATCAGAAAGGGTCATCATTGCTGAAGTATCAACTTTCCAATAAATTTTTATTGTATTCCAGAGAATGCTGTGGCAAAAAATTTGCCATAATGACAATTACAGAGTTCTACTTTCTAATAATAATATTAAGTGCAGAACACAAAGAGAAACTCAATAAGTCATACCTGAAAGTGCTTTATCAGCACTAGACATTCAAGACAAGAAAATATTGATTTCAAAAATGGGAATTGATTGGCCTGTTCGTTAAAAAGTCTTGGAAAACATGAAAACTACAACTCATAGAGAAGTAGCAGCTATTCAGTGCCCTCTGTGCCTTTTCTTAACAAAGGGTTTGGGACATCCTTCCTCTCACTACAGTAGTGCTTGGTACTATACAAATTTTGGGGTTTTGGTTTGGTTTTTTTTGTTCGTTTGGTGTTTTTTGGTGATGTACTGCACAGAGATGCCTAAGCAATACTCCTGTCTTGAGATATCTGGGTTTACACATTTGCATGCCTGAAATATTGTCTCGGCATCCATGCCTTTATGCAAAGTGAAATGAAGTATTGGCTCAAATTTAACTCAGCTCCAAGAAAGACAGTTTTATTTGTAAGTGAAATTAAGTTAATATATGCACTCTGACATGTCTCAAGGTGAACAAAGTTCTTTGTTTTAGACATATTTACATAACTTCCTATGCCTTTTGCATCTTGTTGTCATTCCACCTTATATTTCTACATTTCCTGTATCTCAGAGAACACACAACTGGAAAATAGAAGCAGAAAAGCTTTAAAAATATTTTATTTGCATTTTGGAAAATGGCTCATTAATTACTGCTGGAAATATTAAATGGGAAAGGCTGCCAGCAGTCAGCTCAGATTTGTGGCAACAATCATTTTCTGACTTGCATCATGTCAGTCTCCCAGTAGATTTCCTCCTGCTCACAAAGTAAGTGAATAGTGAGTAGATGACTTCTTACAGTTGCCAGGTAGCTTGGAGCACAGTGTTGTCGGAAGATATTGAATATTTAGGGACAGAAAACTAGTAGAGGAAAAATTAATGATGTTTCATCTAGTAGAAATAAATAATTGCATCAATAAAAGACAACCCTTTTATTCCAGTCTATACAAGTTGTCAATAGCAACATATTCTCTCATTTTTATTGCTATTATTTAATAACTCTTAAGTAGGAGTAGCTGCAGATGAGAGCAGTTTTTCCTTCCATGGCTGCATTTTGTTATCTTGATCTTCTTTAGTTAAAAATATGAAATGTGAGTCGATCTGACACTATAATACATTGCTACATCATGCTAGTAACTCCATCATAGCAGGGCTGAGACCTGCAGAGTGCGCAGAACTGTAAAATCTCGGTTTAGATAAATGAAGTACTTATGTGCAACAACGCTTGCAACAATAATGTTATCTGAGAATGATAGCTAATGTATATGGTACAATTTTTATGAAATGTATGAATCACCTGTCTTTTGGGGAACTCATTGTAACTTCCTTCTGATTCTGTGTTAATGTAGCAATATAATTTCTGTTTCTCAGGCATTTTTCTCAATGGAAAAACAGTAGCAAACACCAGCATTAAACAATCACAGCCTTCAGAATGCAACACATGGGCTACAAAAGCATACAAACAGGCTGGGAGCATGCAGAGTTATGGAGAAATGAACAGCGTGTTCCTCAAAATTTGCAAGCACACGTTTGGAGGGATGCTGTGAAGGAGAACTGCCACGGAGGTTGGCACCAGCCCGTGAGCCAAGGCTTGCTGTGGATTATTCTGGACCAATGGCTCCCCCAGCAGTAGATGCTATTGAGATTTCTCACACAGCTTTCATGCTCCATCCTTTGGAAATATCCTTGGTACGTGTTGTGGCTATTGGGGAGTGAAATTTTTGGGTGGGATGCTTGCCTGGTGGATAACAATCTGGGCAGAATGGATGCTGGATGCCTTCGGATTGCTACAGTTCAACTGGCAATTGATTTTATCTGGAGACAGGATTAGGGCTGCCAAGACAGTTTCTTGGCCCAGTTACCATTTACACTGTGGGTTCCCCCTGGAAAACCATGCAGGTGTATGTAGGGGTGTCTTCAGTGAGCATAGGGTGCCATGTGGGTTGACTGTATTGTTTGATCAGGTTTTTTGTGTGTCTTTCATTTTTTTATGCCTGCAAATAGACCATACAGTCAGTTCCAGATTAAAACCCCACTGAAAAACTATGTTTATTGTTTTCTAGGAAAAACATAAAGATTACGAATAGCCTCTGTTACATTTTCTTTTTCTGAAGGATATTTACTAATGTTTTGCCTAGATTGAACAAGGAAAATGTACTCCTTTTAATTGCCTGTTCCACATCTACTAAGGTAATGGATACCAAAGTAAAACAAGAGTGGCATAATCTGGGAATGCTTGGCATCGCAAAATCACAAGAGGGTTGAAATCTCAGCAATGTTTTCCCTTAAGAAAAATAGCATAAATTAAAAACTAAATTAAGCATATTGGAACAAAGAGTGAGTATAGGTAGAAAAGAATTGATACATGCTTTCTGTGGTGTAAAATTTTCTAGGTTGAACTGATTCAGATTTCAGAAAACTCTGAATGTAATTTGGGCATTTATATTGTGAACTGCAAAGCCTGTGAAGTCAGTGCAGCCCTTCTGTTGTCCCAGTGGTCTGTGAATTAGGGACCCACTGGAGATTTGGATTAGCCTGGCTGCATGCAGAAAACAATCTTGCATGTTCAAATCCCATTTCACCTTTCTCATGTCCCATTCTCCCCTAAGCCCCATTGCCTATTTAAGGATCGTAATGACAAGAACTGGAAATAAGCAATGTTTTTCATGTTGTTTAATTTTTGATATGTGGAAAAAATGAGGGTGACTGAAAGGTTAGTGATTAAAGTCTCAGGTTGAATGTAACCAAGTTTCTCTGATCTCTAGTTAGACTAATCAGAGAGAGTTCCTTTTTGTTTGGCATCTTTTATTGCTTGACTTTAGTGATATCTCATGCATTTGAGACAGTCTCTGCCGTGCCACTATTTCTTGAGAGCAGATTTAATTTCACTTTGGTGAGAAGATTCAGTGTGCCTAACATTGGTGCTGAAATCCCTCATGCTGTCAAAGACTGAAAAATAATCTCTTCCCTATACCTTCTGCCACATACACAGATGTAGAAACACATCCTGGGGCAAAATCCTGAGCATGCTAAATCCAGCAGAGCCATTAAGGTGGGGATCGAATATCATATATGTATATTCTCTCAAATACAGATAGGATTGGTAGGATTTAATGTAAGAAGAGAAACAACGCAAAAACACAGCTGGTAATTAAATGAATTTATATTGATGAATGAAGAATAGCATTAACTAGTTATCACCAAAGTTATTGGGTGATAAGCAGAGTGTTCTGCTTATCACTTCGATATATTTGATTTCTTCAAGCTGAACTTGTACTAATTTTCTCATAAATAATACCTCTTTTTTCATAAAGATTTTTTCAAAGCTTCCAAGCGAGGTAAGATTCATTAGAGATGTCCGAGGATGTTTATTCTCACACTGGTCAGGACTTGACGTAGGGGGGTATGTTAACTCTAGAGCTGATTCCTGTCCCAACAACTGCCCCCTGACAAAAGGTGATACTTTATCGACTTTTTACTTCAAAATGCCGTGCATGCACACAATGAATCTGTACTGGTTTTATTTGGGATGGAGATAATTTTCTTCCTATGAGCTGGTACAGGTTGCGTTTTGGATTAGCGTTGGTGAGAGAGGTGTTGGTAACACATCAACATCTCAGTCATTGCTGAGCAGCACTGACACAGAGCCAAGGCCTTTTCTGCTCCTCACCCCAGCCACCAGCCAGGAGGCTGGGGGTGCACAAGGGGTTGGGAGGGGACACAGCCAGGACCCAGGGCATGTCCCACAGCATATGGTGCCATGCTCAGCCTACAGGGCTGGGGGAAGAAGGAACTAGGCAATGTTTGGGGTGATGGTGTTTGTCTGACCAAATCACTGTTACACGAGGTGGAGTGTGGCTTTCCTGGAAATGGCTGAACACCTGTCTGCCCATGGTAAGTGGAGAATGAGTTCCTTATTTTCTTTGCTTTGTCTATTTGACTATCTCCATCTCAACCCGAGAGGTTTTGCACATTTACCCTTCTGATTCTCCTCCCCACACTACTGCTGGGGGTCTGAGTGAGCGGCTGTGTGGGGCTGAGCTGCCTGCTGGGGTTATACCACCACAGAATCAGTTTCACATGCTTTTTACGAGAATAGATGACACGAGATTATTAGCTCAAGGTTGCAAAAATGAGTCAGTAATGGGTGCTGCTCTCCATTGGGATCTCAGCTAATCTATTGAGCTATCCCAGTCGTGATTCTTGGCCTGAATATTTGGCAGAACTGTGTGACAGACCATGGCAGGAAAAGATCCAGTCAACTTAAAGGAAACATCAGATTCCATCAGTTGAATCTTTTCACAAAGAAAAAGTGATATCCCAGCTCCTGTCAGCTACTCATTAAAAATCAAATATTCGAGGCTGTTTATTAAAATGCAATTACGAAGTGTTGCCTTCTGTTCTATGCCTCCACACTAATAAGCAAGATATTTAGTAAATCAACTGCTTTCAACAAACAAGAGCCAGCTAATTAATGCAAAACCTCTTTTGCAGCACTATAAAAGATTATCCAAAACAGCGAATGCATCTAGAGAACAAGGGAACATAGCTGTTTATTGTAGCATTTCATTTACACAGTTGCAGCTGGCAATTATTTAGAAATCGTTGACGTTTTAGAAGTATTTATAGTATAGTACACTGATTATTGTAATTTTTTAAAGAAGTGTGTGATTTAATTTGCAATGTGCTTTATGGAGGAATTCTTCATAGCAAAGCTAATGCCATCTTCATAAATGTCTTTACAGACCTTGGTAGACAAGGGTACAAAGGAAATTACAAAACAGGCATGATGACACTCTGAGGTTGCCACAGTGGTGGCAGCTGGTCTATATGTCCATTTGCTCTGCTTTATCATGTAAGTTTTTAAATCTAAGGGCCATCTTTATGATTTTTCTTTTTGCTGTACCTAGCAGAGCAGACAGAGTACCTGCTTGGTGGAGTACAGCCCAGAGAACAAGCGAAAGGAGGCATTCCCTTTATCCACCCTCAGACTGCTGTAGCCTGGCAGCTTTGTTGTAGGGTCAGTTAAACCTCAGACATCTCGTCTGCTTCTGGAGATTTTAATATCAGGTGTTTTCAAGAGATACTGGTAATCAAGCTGGGACCCTCATCCAGCCATGAGTGTGTCAAGAAGCAAGAAGGTTTACCCCTTTGACAGGGAAGAGAGGCTTAGGAGATAGGTATGCCACATGATGGGTTAAATACAAAATAAAATGTCACTTTTGGTTGTGACAGAGGCACACTTGTGCACTAACTCCAGTGGCACCACAGACGTGAAAAGTCAGGTGGTGATCACATGCTCAGTAGTGCCACATACTCCAGGTCAGAGGGGTCACCCAGAATGACAAGGTGGCTGCAGTAAATCCAAGCCTAGCCTGCAGTGGGGTCATGTAAGCTCAGGGGTGAGCGCCAGCGAGGCAGGGAGGACTGTACGCCTGCGAGGCCCGCAGGCTCTCACAGAGTGTGATGCAGATGGCAGCTCTCACCAGTTTCACACAGCAACCCACTGCAGGAAAGGGCAAAATCTGTACGGAGGGACCTTCTGCCTGACCAGGCTTCACCCACATGCTACTGCTGCAAGGCTGTTGTGCATATGGCACAGGACTCGGGCAAAGGGCTCTCTCTCAACCTTGAGCACGAGGCTGCCTGGGCCAATGTCATGGATTGTGTGGGGGCAAGCCTTCTCTGACCAAGCTCCAGGGTTTCCCAGGAGCTCCTGCCTGACTTGTAATTCAACTGGATAAACACAGGAATTTCACACACTGTGAATGTCCACGCTTCAGCAACAGTTACTGTGGGAATCATTATTTTTATTAGGAATAAAAGTAATCCTTTCTCTTTTATTACTTTTCATGGGCAGTAACTCTATACAGCGGCTGCATCTGAGTTAGTTATTGGGGGCACCATTGCAGCACCAGGAAATGAAGATGTGTGTAAAAGTATGATGTATCTTCAACATAAATTGGTGAGCCAGATAAATGCATCAGATGCAGATGGTATCAGGCAATCAACTCAGATTCACAAATTTACATTGTAAAATCTGAAGTTAGATGAAAGGGAGGAAAGCAATTCTCCATGTGCAGTGACCCCTGCTTACCTCATTATTTTCTGATGTCCCATTGCTGTGTACATACCTGCTGCTTGTTCTCCTCTTCCCACCTCTTTATGCCAATCACTTGTTTCTCTCTCCCGTGCTTTGTGTAATTCAGAGAGGACAGAAACGGATACTCCAATTCTTGTGCTATGCCAAACACACTGGGACTCAGGCCTGTGAATGACTCCAATACAAATTACTGTAATAAGCCTCATTAACAACATATTCCCATCAGGATGGCACTAAAACACATTTATAAAACTAAGGATGTGCTTATGTTCCACTGAAGATAATGTTACCGAGGTGTACATTTAGAATTCAATACGTGTTTTTTTCACCCAGCCACAGCTTGTAATTCAGTTGTCTGAAGCTGTTGATCTAAAACTCTGCATCAGCCCCAAGGAAAGGGGAACCTAGATTACATGTTGTAATCAGGAAAATTACTGTTTGACTGCTATTGACATTTCCTTGGCACTTCATCACCGGGCTGTGAGTGCCCACAATCATTCTTTGCCTTTCTATTGCATCTCATTCCAGTCAAGGATCTCAAAATGTGTTACAAATGGCACCAGATTTGGTGAGAAGCTGAGCGTCGGTAATTGATTGATTAGCTGTCTTCTTAATAATATCTACCCCTTCTATAAAATCTGGGCTTTCACATTAAGCCTCAAGTTTGATTTGGCAGCAGATTTCAGATTTGTTCTCTTCATGCAGCTGACAGCAACTGTTGTTAAGTTTGGAAAACAGAGTTACGTGATTTTAAGTCTTCATATTTAATGTATAATGCTCAGGGTTGCAGCCCTCTGCATTATGTGTGGTTCCCATTTTCACTGGCTTTGACAGAGCTGAGCCAAAAAATAGGAAGTCCACCCAATGCCTGCAGGTTTATGACACGGGATGGAAAGCAGTAACAAGGCCTGCTTTAGCACTGTGATGGTTTGGATTGGTTTTGTCAGCTGTTATTGTTTCTAAATGGCTTCCATTTTTAAGCAACCGTAGGAAGGGCTTATTGATTGTGCTCTTTCGACGATGCAATGAGATCTCACAGTCCAATTAAGCAGCGTTCCCAGCAGCAGCTCCGGGAATTTTTATGCAAACCATTACACTTACAATATGAGAACAAGCTGCTTTATTGGGTTTTTCTCGAACTGTCAAAACATTTAGCAATCCTATCCAGGCTGGAGCTGCAATCCTGCCTGCTCGCAGAAACAAAACATCGCATGTGCAGAGGGAACAGGAGTGTGAACAGTCTGTACCAGAGGTCTCCTTCTTTGCCCTGAGGTGATGAGGGGTGGAGCAGAAGAACTACCATGCCTGGGCGAGTCTACTTTTAAAATTAAGTTCTTTGTATAAATTATTCTGAGTACAATATGTTTTATATGCTTTTAATATTCCTTGCTGTGCTCCAGGGAAGACAGGAGTATAGAGGATGAGAGAAACAGTTTGGGAGATTGTGGGTTAAAGCATTGTGTCCTTCATCTATTGATTGTTAGCGCTGTGTTTTGAGGTTCCTTCAAAGCTATAGTAATAATTTGTCTCCTGTTCACACATGTAGATGTTACAAAAAGAGAAAAAGATGCTTAATAATGTTCCTTCCGTAGAGTTTAAAATAAAAAAAAAGTTCTTATAACAAAAAGGTTAAAAATCAATGCGAATAAAAGGAAAAGTCTAATGATCATACAACTTGTCTTTGAAAAAATCTTATTAATCTTTCTCTTATTTTAGACTATAGAGAAAGCAGAGCTTTTGATAGACTAATTAGAAGCTGAAATGTGTTTATTACCTTCTTTTTTATATCTTCTCATTTTCTGTTGATCAGGCTGTCTTGATCTGTTCATCTCATCTTTGAGCTCATTTCATCATGAGCTGATGAAGTGCTTGAAAGGACCTGTGATGCCTGATAAAACCATTTTTCTAAAACTTTGTTTAGAACTCTAACTCCAGATACTTCTTTTTGATTTGGAGGAGGGGAGAGCTTAGAGAAGAGAACTGTTTTCCCCATGCCAAATTCTGCCCCCATTCCTGCAGCTTGACTCACCCATACACTGAAGAGAGCAAAAGATTACTCCAAATGAACAAAAGTAGCCAAATCTGTCCTCCCTATGGATAATTTTATGAAAATGATAACATTATTGTTTAGGAATTCATCTCCTGTTCTCTCACTTTAAGTCAGCTTTGTATATGTGACAGAATTATAGTCTCAGGAGCAAAACAGAATATTGTGACAAAAGTAAGTACCTGGTAAACACTGAAACAACCACCTAATCACAAAGAAAGTGCCACATTTATGAGGTACAAAAAGGTACATAAAATTCAGTGTATTAAAGGGTATCACTGGTTGCTGTCTCATCACCATCCAGGAAGCTCAAAGGGCTCTCTCTATCTTTCAGAGGTATAAAAAGCCAATCTAATGAGATAATGATGTTTCAAGAGACCATGGGTTCACAAAATATGCTGAATCAGGTTTTCTAGCAATTCTGCAGAGATAAAATGAGTTGGGCACTTCTTCAAGGCCTGGGTTGAGGCTCGCCCTCGTCCTGGTCCCATCACACCCCACATGGACAGAGTGGAGCTCTCCCAGACCATGCACTGGGCTGGTGGGAGGGCACACTCTCTGTCTTGCTTCAGGGCTTGAATTTCCATTTATTCTCTTCCCATCAGCTTTACAGGGGAGTCAGTCACGACACAATGTCTGTGTTGCTTTTCTCTCTTTTGGTTTTGGAAAAGATGGGATTTCTCTGAACAGATCCTCCTCTCCCCCAGCACAGCTACATTAGAGGTTCAGACAGTGACCACTTGGAGGATAAACCTACCTCGAAGGGAAGGGCAAAACAACATTTTTGGTGCTGCTCTTTCCCCTAGTCTGTAACCTGTGAGAGACAGCCCCCATAGGACTCAGGAGAGCCACAGTGGCCCCAAAGCACACAGGATGGTGCTGGCTGTCCCTGGAGCTGCCAGCGCCCACGGGCCACCATTTCACTGTCAGCTGTGGTGGCCAACATGCCTGTGCTGAGGCTGAGTTCACATGTGACATGTGACACATGTGCCTGATGTGCTGTTGTTCTTTTAATGACAATTGTTGAGTTTTAATGTTAAAAGTCAGCTGCATTTTCTCTTTTTTCCTCCCCAGCTAACAAGACTCAAAATATGGGAAGGATTAAAAAGCAGTAATGAGACTTGATATAATTTTGCCCATATAGCTCAATGAAAGAAATAAAAGCTCATCTTCACTTCAGCTGTATAAAAAATTTGTGGGAAGCTCAAGTGCAACTATGATAATACTAAAAGCAACAATACCGATGATTTAGTCCTTGATTCCTGGCCTTTCATATTTGGTTTCTTTTATCAGAGATTATGAGGAATCCAGAAAGTGTTTCGAGTGAGAGAACTGCTTTGCTTTTATGGAGCTATCATTTGATGTTGGAAGTAAAATGCTATGATAGAATGATAAAAAATTGAGGTATGTTTCTGATTAAAAGTTAAAATCCAATTCTGTCTATAGGATATTGACCTGCTCTTTGCTACTGTGTGGCTTCAGGCAATTTCTGTCTCTTGCAAGCTTGTTTCTGTTTCCACCTCCCATCTATCTAGATTGCAGTCTTTTGTGGTTATTGACTAACTCTTACTGTTGTACAGTGCCCAGCTTAGGGAAGTCTCAATTCCAGCATTGTGCTTCAAACTCTAAAAGAAAGAAAATTGAGTAAGCAGTGACCAATTTCTGCTCTCTGACACCGACTGGGTTACAGTGGTTAGGGCTGTAAAGCTGTAGAAGCTCCAAGGGAGTCCTCTGAATCAACATTAAAATTTGCTATTGCCCTAGTGATACTTCTTGGAAAAAAACACTTGCCCATAATCAGCAGGGTCCTCGCCAGAAGGTGACATCCAGAGGAGCTGTCAGTACCTACAGGAGGCACTGCTGCCCAAGAATCCCTGCAGACACAGCACCAGTCCCTTCCACCCCCTGACAGGGCCTTCATTCATCTTCCAAATTACAGGCTGCACCTTTGCTGGTGCCTGAGTGAACACCAGAGACTGATGCTGAGCCCCAGCTTGTGCCATCTCCAAAATACTTTTTCATTTAATATAATGAGAACAAAAAGTTATTGTGTCTTGCCTACCTTTAAATGTCAGACACAATATAAGTTCTTAAAGTTCCTAATGTCAATTAAAATGTATTTTTGAAGGGTACTTGTGAATGAAAAGATCATTAAGTTTGTGGTGACCTTCTAGATACTGAACAGCCTCTGAAAAGATTTGCAGTCATTCAAGGTAATTTTTTTAGAAATACTTCTCATTTGATTTATGTTCTAGAAAGGAAAAGTGCAAAACCAATTTGACTAATGAGAAAGAGATTTCCTTTTCTTCTTTGTCTGTGAGAAGAAATATGATTTTGAAAGAAAAAACTCCCTTGTTTTTGACCTACCTTGTTACACAATGAAAATTAACAGTTATTCTGCTATACCTGGTACACAACAACACTTGTTTTCCTTTTTCATTCACAAGCTTATTTTCTCCCCAAAAGAGAACGGAAACATAGATGAGTGTATTAGGTTTGCATGGCCAGGTTTTGGTAGTGGGCAGGCTACAGGAGTGGCTTTGGTGAGAAGCTGCCAGAAGTTTCCTCCATGTGTGGCAGAGCCAATGCCAGGCAGCTCCAAGCAATGCTAAACCCTATCAGCTCCTGGATGGGGTTTTTGGAAGGTAGGACTGGGCTACATAAAGGGTGCGAGAATAATTTTCTTCAGTAATTCCCCTGCCTGAACTGCACAGGTGGGTTTGCAGTCAGCAGATGCTCTCTGGTAGGAGTGTGGTTGAGTGACAGAGAGTCTGCTATTAGGTATTCTCCAGGGCATTTTATTTCCACAGGTTCCAGGAAGGAGAGAATATATCAGAGAATGCTCAGAGCTGGTGAAGCTATTTAAAATGCCTTTGGATTGGACGTTTTCCTTTTTAAAAGGGAGAAAAAAAAATAATTTTAATTTCCCGATGTATTTTTGTAAAGGCTTTCAAAAGACAAGCCGGCCTATTTGTCTTTTTCCTTTCCCTTCCTTTGTTTAACTATTCTTTCTTTCTTTAACTATCAACTGAGTTTAAGAGAATGAGGTTGTGTGCAAAATCTCTGGTGAATGGCTGTGCAGCACAGGAATCATTAACACACAGAGCCTGTCTTTGTGGCTGCACTGCACACCGCACTCCTGCTTGCAAACCCAGCTGCAGAAGGGATTTCCAAAGAAAGAGCACTGATCAGCAAAGATTCAGGTCTGCAAAAGTCACTGGGTTATAGAGCAATCCATTGCCATGAAAGCTTGCCTATCCTGTAACTGTTTATATGAGCAGTCCCATATGTTTCCATGGAATTGCTCTTGAAAGTCAGATTAAGTATATGAAGGCATCTCCCTGAGCTGTGTTTAACTTTCCTTAATTGTTATGACCAAGTTATGAAAATTACTCCAACAGAGTCATATACCTAAGCAAGGGGATATTTTCTCATGTCTAAGATGAAACAAGGTCAATTTTCTTCCTTTCCCTTCTGAATATCTTCTCCTATGCTGTCTGACAGAGACCACCTGCTTTTCTGGGCAGTGATAGTGAGAGGAACAGCAAGCTCTGATGTTGTTAGAGTTAGAGGGGGATTGTGGCCGTGCTTGAAGTGGGCCAAAGCATCCCAGAAGGGGTCCTGTACAGGTAAGGTATTTCCTCTAAATGTCAGTGTAAACTGGCTTTCTGGAATAAAGGCATCATAATACTTCTGGACTGACATTTACTTTTAGGAAATAAGTCTCAAAGGAGAGAAACCATTTTGGTGTTTTCTTCCCCTCTGCTGCAGTCTTACCTGCAGTAAGTTGCTTAAAGCCACAGAGCCCCTGGGAGTGAGTGAGTGGTGACTGTCCCAGCAGTTATCAGGGAGACAGGAGTGTCTTGCATTCCCTAGCTTTGTAATTCATGCAGGCAAGAGCAGATATATTGTCTTGACCCTGAGATTCGCCAGTCATCTGATAAAGACTCCAAATACTAATGTAGTGTGCATTTTATGTGATGAAGTGCTCCTAAATCTCCACTGACTGCTGATTTGGATCTGTGAAAAATGAAGCAGCAGTAACAAGCCTGGTAGAGTATTTTAACTGGGAGTGGGGGTCCTGCACACTCAGGGCTCAGAGAAGCCATCTGGTTTCCCACTGATCACCTACAAATTCATCTGTGCCCTAGTGGAGCACGAGATGTTTGCATCGGTGCCAGCCATGACAAGATTTTCAGACTAAAATTAAACATGAAGCAAAATGCATTTAGAGCCTTCATTAAGAGAAACAGAGGAGTTGGATGTTTTCAGTACTAATTGCAAAGCACCTTGCAGACAATGCTGTCTGCTCCAGGGAAGGTTTTCTCTCCTCCCTGGCAGGATTATCAATGCACCCTCTGCTGCAGCAGTGAGTGGAGCAAACAGATCTCAGAGGGTGGGTGTGGAGCTCCATGGCATGTTAGGTGTCTCAAAAATAGGTTCAAATGTTTTATTCTCTTTCTGCTCCCATTTGATGCTATTTATGTTAAGACAAATCTAGATGTATAATATTATCGTAAATAATTGAGGAGCCACAGTTCCTTAAAGTGTTTTCTGCATTGCACTCACAGCCATTTGGAATTTCAGTATGAGAATTGTCAAAACGGCTGCAGTATCCTTATTTTAGATGTGGTAGGAAGAGAGAACACCAAGCACAGTCCAGCTAGTGAGAGAAATAAAAATGCTGTCAGAATAAAATGATGCTGTCTGAGATCTGCATTGTCAGAAATACCTTAGGTACCTCCCTAAGGTAACTTAGGAAAGGAGGCCCAGACAGAGGGAAGAAGTAACTTTATATCATTAATTCATATCTGTGTTTTGTGGCTCAGAATATGAACTGCTTCCAAGGCACCTGGTAGCAGTCCAGGGGTTGCTGTGTCATACAGCACTCCCAGCACCCCTGAGCTGCTGCAACAGCTCTGGTGCAGGGCAGCAATGCCCCAGCCCAGACCCTTCTCATCCTTTTAATTCCTGTTTGCACTGTGGTTTCACCTAGGAGCCTTGGCCGTGTGTCACAGATTCACAGTACCAAATGGTGGTAAAACTAAAATAGAGAGTTCTATTTCCAGGCTTGCAGTTTTTATATACACCAAGAGACAGTCAGGAGGAGGTGGAGAGGCAGAAGTGGGCAATGCCCAGCTGGACTAGCACCATAATTTCTGCCACAGTTTGAGTGCAGTGGGAAGCTCTTGCTCCTGGGTATCTACTTGTGAAAGCTGTGAAAAGAAGATTGTGTGAAGACTGAGTGAGCTGGTTTACCCTGAGAAGGCTGACAGTGATTTCCAGCTCAGCTCGCTTACAATACATGTGAAAGATATGGTTGCCTTGCAGAAGCAGCAAGCAGGGCACTGATGAGCCCCTTTTCTCAGACTTTGGTTCTCCAGACACCCCAAGGCTGTGGCCAAGAGGTGGATGCTCTTCCTCCCCATGGATCTCTGCCTCCTTCTTACCTCGCCCTGTCTTTTCTACCAAGTGTGCAGTGTAGTCCTCCCTCACGAAGCACAGTGTACATGAATTGCTTGTGGTGGTCCGGGCACAAGATCTTGTTGCAGCATCAAAGATTTGTCTAGCATTTCTTTTGCCTTTGCAGTGGGGCTGGTGCACAAGGATCCTGCACATTTTCCCTTTTTGGACCAGAGCACAGCTAAGAGACATGCAGTGGTCTTCAGCCTCAGGACATACTGAGGCCCGCTGCAGATTTTGAAAAGATCTTCCTCTGACAAATAGTCCTTTTTTTGTGCCAAATGTTTCCTGCATTTTCTACCAAATTTGAACTTGTTTTCTCAAAGAAAATCTCTAGCCTCTTTAAATTCAGTTTGTGCTTACAAGAGAGGTGTGAAACATATTAAGCAGATGAGAGAAGCTAAACCAGTGTAGGGATAGACTGTTCAAGGGACTAAAGTTCTAACTATAAATTATTTAAAACACTGAATTTGAATTTACAATATCCCTTTAAATCATCCTCTGCATTCCATAATTGGAGGTAAGACTTCCAGAGACATTCAGCCTGCTGCCCTGTGCTGAGCATCTCTTTCTTTCCTTTTCTTGGCAGCTAAGTACCTGACAACTTTACCTTCCACTCTGATCATGATGCATTTTAAGTTCCCTTTAGGTGGACTTTAAACACTTGAAATGTGAGTTTACAATATTCTCCTGTAAGGAAAGACCCTCTCCTGATTTCTACAAGCATTATATGGTTAGCCCCTTCCAGACAAAGGTACACAAGGACAGGTGTGTGCTTTATTCACTGTGTTGTGTAAGACTCTCCTGCCAGCATCCTGGCTTGATTCAATACTGAGTGGAGGACTGCTGCTGTGCTCCTCATTTTTCACTTGAAAGGGGAATGTGGATACACAGAGACTCATGTTCGCAGTGTCATCTTCCTTATCCCTGTAGTAAATTGGCCTGGCTCAGAAAAAGAGGCTATTTTTCCTTATCAAATTGAGTGTTAGGATCCAAGGCTCTGCTTGCTGCCTTGGAGAGGCTTTCAGTCTGCTACTGAAAGTGCTAAATCCTACACTTCTGCTAACTGGTTGGAGGAAGCACCATCCCCCAACTGTGTGGGTTTCAAAACTGGTTTAATATATTTTTAAGTGCTTTAACACTTTCCCTTATATGTGATGGGCAATCTCTAAGCCTGTATGTTGGACAAATTACCAATAAAAGCCATTGCTTCTGTTGAAAACCTCACGCGGCTTCTTGTGCAGACACTGTGTTTGTAAATCACTCAGGGCACATGACCTCTTACCCGTATCTTGTTTCCAACTTGCAAAATGATGTAAAGTGATTGGGCTCCATGCACTCACCACCACTCTCCCCCCTTCTCTCCTCTGTGTGATTTTCCTTCCCCGGGTTGCTCTGGCAGAGTAAGCCCAGCTTGCACCAGCCTTTTCCAGCCGAGGGGCAGCAGGTGCAGAGCGGCTTCATGCGCTCCTTGCTCCCGCCAAGGGCAGGGCTGGTGATACATTCCTGTCTCCATCATGGACAGGGACTTTGGCAGTGGGAAAAAGCAAACCCTCTGCGTTCCCTGGGACATCAGCGAAGTCATGGATGAAGGGGAAGAGGAGCAGTTCTGCCCGTGAGTAAAACACTTAATTTGGTAGCCGCTTTCTGTGCTGGCAGAGGATCGATCCACAGTGCTGAGAGCTTTGCCGCACTACGTGGGGACAGACTGATGTCCGTGTGTCCCTCAGCATGGCAGGGGTGCCTGAGCAGCTGCCCTCCCGTCCCTCGGAGGGTGACCTGGGCAGAGGACAGCTGCCAGCTGAGCAAACTTTGTGCATGTGCGGTGTCACAGGAGGCTGTGAAGCTTTTGGGAGCAACTGGGAGAGGAAAAAAATTCTATCTAGATGCATTTCTGAAAGAGAAGACAACTCCAGGCTAGCTAATGCATTTAATTTTTTAAACAGCAGTAGCAAAGTCTGTTTCTTTCTTCCCTCAAGAGGTAAAAAGTCCCATCTAGAATAAGACAGCTGAGAGTACTTGTTTCTTCTGGGTTCTGTGTCTTTTGCTGTTGAAGATCTGGATATGCAGCTGCAAAAACTGCAGCAAAGAGAATGGGTTTAGAGGGGTGAGAGAAAGGTTGGCTTAAAAAAATGTACATTGACAGGATTTTTGGCTAACGTAGTTACAGTGTCAAATTTTGCTTCCGTTATTCCGTTATCTTTGATAAGATGAACAATCCTGGCTGAATTTCAATATTAATTGAGAGTGTCTCTTTTGATCATCGCACACACACTAGACTTCAGCACAATCTTTAGAACTGCTTAACAATGCACAAAGATATTCAGAAGTCCTTCACAATCAATAATATGGGCATATAAACAATCAGATTTTTTAAAGTGGAAAGGATGTTTTTCTGAGACAAAAACTGTCAGGTGAAAACCTGTGACTCACAACACTTACAGACCTCTAATTCCCTCCTGCCTGACCAGGCTTCCCTCATTCCTAATGGGAATTTTGGTATGGGAAAAAGCTGTTTTGGATCCACCTGCTCCTTGATCCCTTAATCTTTGTAGATTAAAAAGGATTTAGTGGGGCAGAAGTTCTGGGTTTGGGAAGGGACGAGGAAGGCGGGGGACAACTTCTGTGCATGGTTTTGGAAAGCTGTGTGTTGGTTGATGTGCTCCTGTGCAATTGGCCACAGTCTTGGTCTTTCAGCCGTGACTGTATTAACTGCACAGCATTTCTGTTTCTTTCTTTCTTTCAAGGGAATGGGGAGAATTAAATCCTTTTTTCTCATCCAAGTTATTCCTCTGGGCCAAGATCATGTACTCAGGTTTGGCAGATGCACCTGGACATGTGCCCTTGCCTATTTGCTTGCAAGGCATGCTCTGCTTTACTGGTTTGGGGAACATGGAGTGTTATCTTTGTCCCCCAGGAGTAAAACCGGCCCTAGAGCTTTAAACTATACCAGCCTTTTCTTAGGGGCTTACTATTAGCAGGTAGTCCAGACACTGCAAAGGCACTTGTCACAGCTTCCTTTCCTATCACACCGGACTGCAGAGCAGAAAGNTATATATATATATATATATATATGTATGAGAATGTATCCCAACTTAGATCTGGGATAAATGACCCCATTAATCAGCCCCTCTGTCAAGGTTTGGGAGCTGTCCCATGCCCCCACTAGTGCCAGGGCTTAGGCTTTCCCACAGGCACAGGTGAGAGCTGCCATGGCAGCTGCCATCCCCATAGCCTGAGCTTAGTGCTTTGCTGGTGCACATAAAGAAAAAGCTGCATTTTTGAGAAAAAAAGGAAAAGACTGCCATACAGACTATTCTTTCATTTACCTTAGGAATCAATGAGAAAAGGAATGAGACAGTACAAACCACATCAGCTTCTAGCAAGAATAATTACACTTATCCTGCCATTATAAGAGCAAAATAAAAACCTGTAAAGCGCACTATATAAAGAAAGACAATAAATTAGGGGAGTGCAGATACAAATCTTTGTAACAGTGAACAGTGTCCATAGTGTCTCTTTGTTACTGTTAGCAGTTTAGTCTCAGCTAAAATAAATCTTGAAGTATCATTTATACTTGCGCATATGTCATGCTTCCACCCTCCCTCCCTAACACAACATACAGTGTCCATTCAAATGGCTACTAATTGCTGAAAATAGTTGTCCCTAATCAGACACATAATAAACCATTGCTACAAATATAATTTTCTTTTTCAGTCATGTCCTGAGGAGGTCAGCTCCCCTGTGTGAAACAGGCATGAGAGGTGAAGGTATAGAGGATTCAGTAAACTTTGCAAATTCTTTCCATAGCTTTTCTCGTGAACATTTAAATCAAATACTGAAATGACATCAAATAGAGTTGCTTTTGACTCCTGTTCTGCAGTGCCCACACCTTTTTGGGTAGAGCATATTAAGATGCTGAAGTGACTTTAACCTTCCATTTCATTCAGTGTTGTCATATTTTTTTGTTTTTAAGCTGCAAATAAGTATTTTTATATTGATAAGTCTAACCTTCATTGAGATCACTGTTGGTAGGATGAACTTTGGCACTGACATGGCTTGTTCTGTCAGTTCTAAGATGATAAGTATTGTTCATTTTATATGTGAATAGAAACACAGCAGCTAGCTGACCTTCACAGTGGGAGGTATATGATTTGTTAGCTGTCTGTGAAACCTTTGATTCACTGAGACTTCTGCTCCACTTGCAGTGAAGCTTCCAGCAGATGTTTCTGATGGATTTCAGGATGGTGGAGAAGCAGTTCAGTGAGCAGTGGAACCATTCTCATGCTTTGGTTCCCTGAGGATTTATGTCTTGAGGTTGAGCCACCATGCAGACACTGGTTCAGCTTGGGTGGCTGTCGTTTCTCTACCTCGCTTCCTCTTTCCATGAATCGTGTTCAAACCAAACTCTGCTGATTCTCCTGCTGCTCTGTCAATTCTCCTTGAAATAGGCCAGCAGCTTCACAAGCTATTAGGATTGACAGGTAGACATACAGATAGCAATGCCAGGTAAACATAGTAGAACACTGTAGTTAACAGATAACTTTCAGTTTCAGTGTTTTGCATTGGAGGGGAAGTGTGATGCATCCAGGCCAAGCCCTGAGAAGTGCTATGTACCTTCAATTCCTATTAAATTTCACATACACTCAACGTTATTCTTCACCTTTCAGGCTCTGCCCAGAGGTTTGGATCAGGCTACGACTCTAATAGCTTATAATATTACAAATTATTCTGAGGGAGAAAAAAACAGGAACTCCCCTTGATTAAACCCCTCAGAACTGTAGTGAACCCAGCTGTATTTTAAACGATGTGCAGAATTGCATTTGGCAATAAGAATCTTCTGGAGCTCATCTGGCCATTTCCTTTCTCACTTTGGGGCAGGTGCTATAAAATGCCTAAAGCAAGCAGAGCTTCACCTTGCAATACTCTGTCACAAGCATGACAGACTTGTGATCACAGCTGCAGGATGAGCACCATTTCATTTGAGGAGGTAGAATGTGCATTCCTGGACCCCTTCGGTAATAGTCCCTCACCTATCAGCACTAATTAGCTACTTCACAGCTAGTTTGAAGCAGTTTCTTGTGCAATTGTGTAAGGCCCTTGAGTTTGGGGTCAGGTGCCCAGCCATGGCTGATGGGCAACAGGAGGTTGGGAAAGAAGGTGGGAGAGAGGAGATCTTGTGGTGAGATGGTATCCACCCAAGGGGCTGTGGGGCTGCTTCTGTGGTGGCAGAAGGGGTGCCTGGGGGTTCATGGGGTTCATGGAGGAAAGAGAGAGATTTTGGCTCAGCTGTACCTGGGACTGGAGGAAGAAGGCTGAGAGGTGGCAAGGAGCATTTTATGTTTCGATGTGCAGTGTATCGCTCTGCAACTTCTGCTCATCTGAAGCTGAAGGTCACCTTGGATTCAAGCGTGCTTTAGATTTGGGTCAATACAGGAATTGTCTCATCTTTCCGCAGAGCATTGGTGGTTGCATTAACCAGCTGGGGTTTTGTCTGAGAGGCTGCATTTTGCTGCAAGCCCCAGCTTGTGCCGCAGAGATATTGAGCCTGCTTCGGGAGCTGCAGGAATGAGGGCTACTCAGAACTTGTGGCATTAGGGTTCTGCTACCACAGTTACTGTGCTGATGCCTTCTCCAATCTCATCTTCAGTCTTATCTTGCAGTAATATTTTCTTTTCAAAGAAGAAGAAACTCGCTTGTGAGTTTGTGTGAGGCAGGCAGGGAGCAGTGGGATGATGGCAGAAACAGGACCTGACATCCTTTCCTGTGGTCAGGTAGGTTGTTACAGGGTTTAGGACTAAAACGAAACAGGGAAGAAAGGAGCAGCTCTAAGACTGCAAATTTTATAGTTTAAAATCACTTTAATACCATAGACAGCTCCACACAAGCCCTGGTATTCATAACTTAACACTTTTTACTAAGTTTGATGTTATTAACTTTTCAGAAAATAAAGGCCTGAAATGCTCCTGGTAGCCTCTATCCCAAATGTGTATAAGCAAGAGATTATTTTACTCTCTTAGCTGGACAAAAAATTCTAATTAATTTTACCTGTCAGTTGACTGTTAATTCAGAATCCACTGAGAAGCTTTTAATTAACTAAAATTTGTCCTTTTATTAAACAAATTAGAGCCATTCAAGAAGGACGTGAGACATTTGGAAAGCCTCTATTAGAGGTAACTTACTGATGATTTTACAATAAGAAGTCAATTTGCAAGGAAGAGGAGACCATTTTAGTTTCAGTGAGACAGCATACTCAGAGGTGCAGCATCACGTCACAATGTACAGTGAAGATAAGCAGCTGTACCGCTCAGGATGTTCCTAATTATTTGTTTCCTGTATGAAAAATCTGCTTCTTATATGCTAACACTCAGAAATGTTAAAATATGAGTTAAGAGTAAATAAGCTGAACTGCATTTAGTCACTGCACCAGCACTCTCAATAAGAGTTGACCTTAACTCAATTAAGCAGAAATTATTTTCAAAGTGATATAAACTAAGTGGTGCAGTAGAGGCAGCAAGCTATTAGGTTGCAAATTATTATGTATGAGGGATCTGCAGTAATTGTCAATGGTTCTTAATATATAGCAAAAATGAAGTCATTCAAGCTGGAGTGGTGCTAGGGCAGAGAGCACACAGAGATGTTCATGTAGGAGACAGCATGCCGTAACATGTCACCTCAAAACATGTAGTCCAAGCACTACGTTATTCTAAGACTTTTAAAAGTCTATATGAGAGCATCTGCAGGAGTCTTAATGAAATTTACCTGCACTGCCTCAAAAATGGGTTGGGATTAACTCTGCTGACAGCTGTGCATAAGCAGGCTATGGGATGTGAGCAGCACATCTGAGAGCAGCAAAGGAACAGCTGGAATCTGTTCTGCCAGTTGTCTTACGGATGTGGTGAGATGTAAAGGATTCAGGTCTCCCTTGGAAAGGGAATTGCAGATGTGGCCGAGCAGAGAATGCCCTCTGAGGAAAAAATGGCATGAAGAAATGGAACAAAAAATGCTTCTACTGTTGAAATTCTTGGTGTGAAGGAGCTGGGGACTGCCAGCATTGCTGCAAGCTGGCAGCTCGTAACACCTGTCAGGGTGCAAACCCCAGCACCGCCCAAATCAGGCTCCCAATGTCTCTATTCTGCATCTCATTGCAGTGGAAGGTGCCACCATGTCCAGCTCCAGATCTAATCTGGCAGTGCAGCTTTAACTCACGTATTCCACTTTCTGAGAGTAACACAAAGGGCCCAGAAAACTTGCTTGAATCTGCCACTGTCACCTTTGTACACTACCCACTTTTCTTGTCTCATTTGGCATTTCTGTGCTTTCTCAAAATGAGCATTCACAGAATAACAATAAAGAGGAAATTTGGTGAAGAATAAAGGTAAATTTAATAAGTCTAGCAAGTGGGGAGAAAGATGATGTGTGCTGCATCTACAATTTTGCCAATAACACTGTGATAGAAATAGAGGTTTAGGGTTTGTGTGCAATTTATGCATCTGCATTTCTTCTCTGCTGCTTTGAAATCAGACTTACAGCCACTGCAGAGACCATCAGCGGCAGCGATTGCATTATGACCTTTTAAAGCTTACTTTCAGACTAAAGATTTTTATCCCATATTACCAATAATTGCTGACTGAGTTTAATACAATCCTCCCAGTGCACTGAAACTGCAGGGTTTGTGATCTCCATGATTTAATAGATCAAGTGTCATGGCCATGGGGGAGACAAACTGTTGTAACAGGATCTCTGCCATTTGGTGATTTCAAATTTCCACCAAGAGGATTTGCTGTATGACTCTGTTGCCCCAATCTTGCAAATCACCCACATCATCCTCCTGTAGAGTACAGCAATGTAAGAGGTGTAGCCAGAGACAAACTCCAAGGGTTTGTCAAAGCTTTGTGATAGCGAGACTCCTGTTTAGTTTTATCTTCAACCAATCCATGGGAGAAGAGAGCAAAAAGGTGATACCCAAGCTTCAGCCCTCCATGGCATGCCCATCCCTGGCAGCTGTTCACTGCATGTGGCACAACAGATGTTTCATGTGACACCTGTAAAAGCCAAGGCACAGTGATCTGTGTCTCTGTGTAAAAATGTTTTTGTGCATATTTTGGTCATACGTGTGCCCGACTTCAGTCACATGTAGCGTGTTAGTTTGGACTTGTGACATATGTGTATGCCAGACAAAATCTGTCAGGCATGAAATTAAAGCACAATCAGGCCACCAGCTCAGTATAAACCAAGCAATTCCAGCGTAACATTTTGGAACAGTCTAGAGGGACTGAATTGAGATGTAGACTGTGTCTTCCATTTCCCGTTTATTATAAGGAGCACTAGCATTATTACAGTCCTAATAAACAATTTGCTTATTAACAATGAAAGATGCCATAGCAATAGCTGGACCATTTTCCCTGGAGAAATCCTGCTAGTCTGAAAATACTTGGTAAGTCTGGCCTTACACAATTCCTGGGACATTTTGTGGCTACTGCACCAGAGCAATGGACACTTCGGCTCCTTCAGCAGTGTGCTTCCTCCAGGGCTGCAGCTTAAGGAGCCTGTCTTCCAACATATATGCACATACGCACACGTGTGTGCAGGCACATACCTGCATGCACAGGTGTGTGCACACATACCCATGACCATTCCCCTGCCCCAGCCAGTTCTCCTTTTGGGACAGAGGAAAACTGTGGCATGGTGGAGTGCTCATTCCTGCTGCATATGCCAGGGATAGGCTCATTTTTCTTTTGCCATGTGCTGAACTCGAAGAGGGTACGAAAGCCCTCTACAACTGGGGCAGCCAAACCCACCTGGGAAAGGTGCTGTGGTCATGCTAAAACCATCACAAACTGGGATGAGCCAATTCGTGTGAATTACAAAACAGACATTCAGGGAAGGCTAAGAATGATCCCAATGATTTGAAATTTATGTCAAATTTGGAAAAGTTGGCTTTCTTAATTTTGATTTTGCATCCCCTGAATGCAGGTCAAGATTGGTTGACTGGGAATGATCTTACAAAGTCAGTGTAGGGCGGCTTTTAGTGCTTAGAGCAACAAAATCTGCTCTGAACCCTCAGTGCTGTTTATCTTTTGGATAAAGGTGCCCATGCTTACCTTATGGCTGATGGCTATTTTTTTTCCTCACGAAGCAAGTAGCATAGCAAACTTGTGCCAGAGTGACCACTTCTAGAAGCCTTGGGGATGTGCTTTTACACCTAAGTCCTTGCTATTGGTTAATGGAACAGCTTCTGCACTGCCAAACAGGCCAGCGGTTTAGGGAGTGAGAACATGTACACTGGGTTCTGGATGAGACTCCTGAGCTGAATCATGGGTTCACTAATAGTAACAACTCCTCTTCACTCTAACTCCTGCTTTTGGCATCAGGGCAGTGGTGAAAGAGAAAGCCTTACAGCCCATTCCTTACTGGTTTGTCAAACTAAACAGATTCTACAAATGAAATTAATATCCCCTACAGTGTAATTTCCTCATTAAACAGAGAACCAAATATTATTCCAGACCTCTGCTTTATAGAATCCTGTAAAAACAAGCTGAGAGGGCTCATCCCTTAAATTTTCTAATACAAGAAACTTCTACCATTTTATGAAACACTGAAATTGAGATCTATTAGATACAACAATTTTAATGTATTTATTAAGCAGTTCTGACATCCATCCTTTCCATGTATTGTTCAAAAGAGCATTAACTACATGCACGGGAGTTATGAAACTAGTCAGCTAACATTCGAAGCAAACATTTTAGCAGCACGCCCCCACAGTTTTCAGAGGCTGAACTTTTGTTTCAGCTGTGATGTTATACAATCCTATTTCCATGGCAAACTTACAGATACACACTTGTCAAAATTCATGGTTTATTTAGCAAAACTGTCGAGGCACATATGTGCCATATGCATTCTCCCATTCTTTACAGATATGCTTTTTGAAACAGCAATTTCCTGCTGCAATTAAGTCTGTTGCTCGGACTTCTGTAGATGTGTGTGGCATTGAAAGGGAATCTGGCTTGGATTCCTATCATTAAAAAGAACACTGGTCAAAAAACCTCATGTGTCTTTCTGATGTCCCATCTCCTGCCTATTACAGACTTTTAAACTTACTGTTTTATTTGATTTTTATCAGTATTTATCCTGCATTCAGAAGGCACTCCTTCCTTGAAGAAAACTGCACTTGCACACACCTTAATATCAAATATTGTGGGTACTCTCTGCCCATGAATCTCAAAGATCACTAACTGTCCATCTGTTGTGGCATCGTCGTACAACCCAGGATAAGAACACAGGCAGTGTGAGGACAAAGCAGAGGAGGTGCTCCTTCCAGCACAGAGGCAGGATTTTGTGCCTTCCCCTGCAGACAGCGGTGTCACCCCCGTGCTGTATCTGGAGTGATGGAAAAAAGCAACAGACAATGGAAATTGAATGCTCAGGCCTTGACTTTCAGCTGAGTAGAATCTGAGATCCTGGTCAAAACATAGAAAACTTAACGGGGCACTGTTTTGGTTTTTTTTACACTATATATATATACTTTGAAAATATTTTCAGCATGAAGAAAATTTCCCCTTCTGCCTTTATGTCCCTCCAGTGTCCTTTTCCTTATTCCCAAGCATCACCACTAGCTCCTGGCTCTGTGGTCTGGTCCCAGCCTCTGCACCTAGCTCGGATGCATTCCCAGTGCCCTGGTCCTTGTTCACTCACACCTTTGCTCCCCTTTGGCTCCCTATGGTCTCCTTCACCACCATGATGCCATCCTTGTGCCTTGCCTTTTCCCGTTCTGCTGTCCCAGTTTCTTACCTAGAAACTCCTCCAGCCACCCCTCCTCTCATCTCGGTACCTCTACGCCTCTTTCTCCCAGGGTCTTCAAGCTTTTTGCTATTAATTATTATCGCAACCATTCCTGGGCTTCAGGCTCAGATGTGCCTTGCTTCCTTTGCCCATGGTGCCCTGGGACAAGATGATAGTTGCCAAAATATGGTAAATACAGGCAAAGATCCCTCCTTTCCATCCTAGTGCCTATATCCATGACACTGAAGAACACTGTGTCATGGAGCCCTTTGAAGGTGTCCTTCACAGATATATTGGGGTTTAGCTGCCTAGAAAGACAGCAGTGAGCCAGTGCAAATGGAAACCAGGCTCTAACATGAGAAAGCACATTCTTGTAAAGGATGATGTAAGGCTTCTTATTTGGAGGATTATTATCAGACCTGTCTGTAACAAGGAAACACATGCAACAAACCAGAAAAAAACCCAGGCATAGAACTAAGGAGCTCCAGGTCTAATTTTCCTTGCTCTGATCACTAAGCTGAGATAATCTCAGCTGATTGTGTAACATATAATCGAGTTGTGACCCCTTTGCCCCTTTGCTGGTTGCTTCTCCACCCCCAACATGGATGCAGTGCACGCTATCAAGCCATGACTTAACTCTGAGCCAGCTCAAAGCACAGCCACAACAGAGACAAAATAAATTTCAGTGCTTGAAGAAGAGAAGAAAATCTCTTCCCTGTCCTTGTCCATGGTGCAGGGAGGCAGCTTTGCAGAGTGGCAGAGACATTTGTATTGGGAGAGAGGAGTAACTTGAGGAGGAGGCTGTGCTTAGCTCTGCATGAGGAATCACTGACCAGAGCTGGGGGAGGGCAGATGGGAGCTTACAGGGGGATGCACAGTTCACTTTTATTTATTTTTCCCCTACCAAATAACACCCCCAGCACAGCTTTTCCCTTCCCCATTCTAGCTCATTCACTTGCCCCTTACAGGTGCCAAACTGCCTTTCTTCACAAGAAATCCTTCTCTGTACAGCAAGCCACACTCAATCTCTCACCTTCCCAATTTTGCCATGTGAGGGACACCTGGGATGGTGTAGGAGAAAGAGAGGGGCTGGCAAGGAAACCCTGGCCAATTGGACTTTGATTCATTTATTTTTATTTAAAATAAAAAATAAATACGAACTAGCTATGGTGGTAGAGTACAGAAGGCTGTGGTTGGAGGGAAGCCCCAGAGGGAGCATTTGAAGCCCTATTAGATCTGCCCATATCATTCGACACAAACACCTCGCTGCACATTGTAGCCATGCTCTACCTTTAGCACCGCCAGGCTGCCAGCTCAGAGTACTGTGCTTAGACTGCTGGCCTAGGAAGTGAGAGAGCAGATGCTTAATTTGCTGCACTGATACAGGGAAATGGAGAGACCTACCTGAATTAGACAGATTGAGGCTTTTTGCTGTACCGCAGGTAATGATCACGGTATGATGTATTTTAAAGTAGTCAATTTTAGGATCAGCAGTTCTCTCTGTAGTGTCTTTGAATCTTCCATATGTCATCAGTAGCTGTATGCATAGCAACCTTCAAGCAACCTTAGTTTAGTGTCCTTTTCAAGGCTGAAAGGTTTTTTTCTACTTTATTTGTTTTGCTTTGTTATTGGAGAGAAGGAAGAGAAGAAAAGGAACCAAATATTAGTGAGATCCTGTGGAAGTGAAAGAAATGTGCAGTTGTGAGGGTTGCCTGTGGCAGAAAGGCTCCCTGAAAGGGCAAGCTGTTACAGCATTTCAGTAATTTGCCTGTTCGGTGAGGTTGTTAAATAACCAAATCCTTCAGCTGAAATTGCTCTGTCCCCACTCTTGTCTATACCATGGTACAAATAAATATATAGCTGCTGTGGTAGCAGGGAGTTGAAGTTTCTTATTTGACACAGCTGGAGTTTGATGCACTTACTAGTAACAAATATTCAAGAATAAGCAAAGTAAAGCTGGATAGAAGCCAAGTGACGTTCCTTACTTTGTCCCAGAATAAATCAATGGGTCTTCTGAGAGAGCTGTCAGAGGTTCAGAATTAGACCTATCCTTCCAGTGAAATGAACAGAATTGTTTCATAGATTTCCCCTTGCTTTAAAAGGAACGACAGCAGCATCGAGGACACACACTCAGTAATAATAGTCCCATTATCCCATCATGGCTCTCCAGGGGAACAAGCACATTTATTATTTCATTTCCACCTGCTCCAGCACCCTCATACTTCATTGTCCTCCTTTGTTTCTGGGAGTGCTATGTGTCATCTACAGAAGCATGCAGCTCAAACAAGGCTTTATCTCTGTGGTTAGCTTTCTTGCATTGTCTGACTAGTTTTAGATGTCCATAAACTTAAAGCTCCATTAACACATAACGAGGCTTAGGCAATTTGCTTGAATTATTCATACAAAATACTGTCTAATTCCTTTTTGAATTGATTTAATTTATTCCTCCCCTTACTAAATGTAGAAAAAATACATGCATTCTACAACCACTATTATTAAGTAGCTCAGGCTATTCCATCTGATTGTGATTGCCTGAACATCAGAGTTTTTTCCTTGGGAATTAGTAATAAGTTACATGCACTTGGCCAAAGTGTTCTTTGCTCTGCCCTACCCAAAGGACAAAAAACTACATGTAGAGATAATGGCCTTATTCCCTGTTGTTTTAAGCACATGTGTGATTCTAAACCCTGGAAGCATGCTCCCAGTTTGTGAGCAATCTGTTCATCCATTCTTTCAAATACAGTACTTTTCTTCCAATGCCAAAATCTGAAATAACAGAACTGTCTCCTCTGCCTCTTTTCTTTGTCTTTTGTGCACATAGCCACCTATGCAATTATTCATTAACAAAAACCACTTTCCAGATAATGCATTGTTCTTCCTCACCTAAAAATGAATTGTAATTGTCTTAATTCCTGTCACATGGAGAGTAACTGGAAATACCTACATAAGTTTTAGCCTAAAATATGTACATGGACAAATTTTCATAGTCCTTTTTCCTGTCCAAGTTGTGAGAGACCAACCTCCTTTACTGTAGCAATCTGTAAATTTACAGGAGCATTATGCCAGAATATCAGTTTCTCCACCAAATAAGCCCTCACACCTTTTAGGTCATCAAAACACCAGCAATCACTTCATTAGTCATAAAAAACTTCCCTCCTTGAAGTGCTTACCATGTACAAACCTGAGACCAGGACAGAGAACAGTGGCACAGAAACAGTCATGGAGGAAATCTGAGAGGTGAAGCCAGGTTTGTTGCATGACTAAATACATACTAAATAATAATTGAATACAGGCTGAAATGAACACTGTTATCCCAAACAAGAAATATTTACCTTATTCCTTTTCTTCTTTTTTTCAAAGCAGCCATTTATTTGTGTCACACACGAGTTTGTGGGTAAAGTAACTAAAAGAAAATGATAGAACCTTTGGAAATACATGATTGCATTTATGAAACCATGTAAGTAAAAGTATCAGGATGCTGAATCAAATACAGATCACTGAGTTGATAGTTACTAACAGTTACCATGGGTGTCTTTTGATATATTTATATTTAACTGGTATGTATCCAACAATAAGTTACATCACTCTTAAAATAACAGGTTAAAATAACTATTGCTATATAAGAAGCTATATATTGCTTTATATTGCCATATGATACCTATGTCATCAGTGAGTCTTCTCTAGTACTGCTGAATGTGTAAACATACATGGTGATCAGTTTAATATTGCCATACCCATTTACACCTGCAAACGAGAAGCTTGAGATTTGTGGATGTTTATTACCTGAATTCAGCAGAAATGTTTGTTTGATGGTCTTTTGTTTTAATAAATAAACTGGCTTTCTTTTGTAGAGTATTTTAGGTGGGTTTTTTCCTCTACAGCTTGAAAATTCCTTTTCTCATAAAGTGTTTTAGGAAAGTGTTTAAAATGGGTTTCCTTTGGCTGCTATGGATACAAAAAATGCTTAAGTGCCTCTTAGGAATTTTTTATGTTCTTTGAGGCAAGAAAGTCAGAGGAAGGAGTTAAAAAACAGAAGTGCCATAAGCAGAAATAGATTTTACAGTCCTTCTACTGGAACACAGTATCATCCCAGTGGAAGTCATTAGACATTTTTTCTCCATATATAATGAAGGACTGCAGTGACTCATTCCTGAGTTGTAAATGAATTTTTAAAACCTTTCAGAGCCATGGTCAGGGATATCGTAAAAACTAAAAGCTCAGGATATTATTCCAGCCTGTAATTTCTTAGCAAGGAGATTATTCAGGTCAGCTGCTGAGTAAACCCTGTTTATGGTCATTGAACTTCAGGTCAAGTGTATTGCTAGGAAATTTAAGTGCTGATGAATGAAAATCAAAAGTAATTATGACCAATTATACCTGCATAAAGCTAAACATGTCTTTTTGGTTTTGCTGTTTTAAAATATTAGCAACCAGAAATCATCAGGGACAAATCAACAAAATAATTTCCAGAGACTTCTTGTGAAAGTGCCTCCTATCTCTCTTTTGCTCTCATGTCTGTGGGATGCAAAATGGCATCATGACAGTCTTTCTCACATAATTACATTATTGCCTTGCTAGAAGCAGATAATCTTGTTTCAAGACTATTGTCAAACATTGTCCTTTCTAGCCTGTTCTCACTTAGCATCTGCTTTTCAAAGTAACTGATTTTTTCTAGTGTGATTTTATCCCTTTTTCCATTATCTGGCCTAGTAACCTGGAGAACAGTGGGCATGTTGGCCAAAGCATGGCATCTCTTTCCCACATCCTGTTGTAACTTAATTTTCTTTTTGTGTATCACAGGGGTGTATCTCAGGTATCTCACCAGTAGACTGAAAGGCAGGTATCTAGTCTGAGAGTCAGGTATGTGGTCAGGCTGGAAGTGGTGCAGAAAATGGTATTTTTATTTTTTTTCTGTGACTTGAAAAATTACTTCAATGCTGTGTGCCTTAATTTTTGCATCTGTAGGAAGCACATGGTTACTCATCTCAAAGGATGGCTAAAACTTCATTTATCAATAGCTGTAAAGCACTATGTGCTTCCCAGATAGAAAATACACATATTTTAGAAGATTAAATTTAATACTTTTGGAATCCTTCAGAGGTTTTAAAACTGCTGTTCCATCCACTCGGAACATCAACTCCAACCTACTCAAAACAGTCTCTAAAACATCCCCCCCATGAAAATGATGGCAAGTCTAAGCACCTTTGTTCGATACTGTGTTCAGAAAATAGTCAGAATGAAATCCTATCCCTGCCAAAGTGAGTGGCTAGGGTTTTGTTTCCAATTTAGGTTTAGAGTCTCCAGACAATAAAAGGCTGCTTACATTCTTTGGTATCATATTCCAATAGCTTATTGCCCTTGTGGCTAAAAATCTTGGGGGATGGCATTCCCCAAAGGAGTCCATCCTTAGATTTGATTTGAACCATGTCTTCTGCCCTTTAATTGAATATTAAATTTATTCAGAAATGTATTTAATAACATCTTGCGGCTGCTGGCTTTTTCAAAAACAATAATGTAACTATTTTCTAATAATCTGAAAGTGTATTGCCTTTCCAAACATCTTGATTTATACACAGAAAAGAGCTCAGGCAATGGAAAAAAAAGAACATTCTCATTCAGAGAACTATTAAAGTGTTTTTCAAAGGCTGATACTGAGAAAGCAGAGGCAGTGGAAAAATGAAAAAAGAGTTTATTAAGGGAATATATATCCCTTCTGTACAATATAATTCTTGAGTAGAAGAAAGTACATAGCAAGTGTTTCAGTCTTATTAAAAAATTAAATCTGGATGCATGGTTTCACATCCAATAAGATAACACTGGTATTTGGTCAGCAAGCACTATAGGAATATATATTTTTTTCCCTTTCATACAACTGGATTCCAATTTCAGCTACAGGCATGTGAACACAAGGGAAGGAAAGAAATCTAACAACACTTCAGACATTATCACTTTGATCTCCTCAAATGATCCTGGATTTTAATGACAATAGGTGATTGATGTTACAGTGTTTTAGTTAAATGCCTGGGTTATTATGCTGTGAGAATTCCAGTCAGCCACAGTTGCACCGTTGCTGTGAGCAGAGTTGCAGTGAATTTCTTTCCCTATTAACAAGCTGAACTAGAACAACCTATATCTCCATGCTGTAGAACTGAGGTCACAACAATAATGAGGCACTAAAATTTGCTTTAAACCATAGAAATTCTATCCCAACCAGCCTGGGGACTAGACCAGATCTTCAGGGGATGTTGCTCCCTTTTATCATTCTGCTGTATCTGTGGTGTACGATCCACATGTCCACATCTCAGAGTTCAGATCCTTAGAGACATGGAAAGGGAATGAAACCCGCAACGTTTACATTCTTCAGCATGGACACTCCCTGGAGTAAACTCCTCGTTAATCACGCAGCCTACAAAAGGCACACTAAGAAATCAGGCTAGCAGCTAGTGGAAAAAGGTCAAGAAGTCTTGCAGCTTGCCTCCTGTCCAGAAGAACCATATACAGAATAGACAGCTCATCCTCATGAGAAGGAAGCTCGTGGCAATGCAGAAAGGAGGTCACTCACGCTGCCTAGAGATAGTCTCAACAGGACAGCTCATCCACTCTCTCTTCTCTGCCTGCATCCCTGAGGTGTTCTCAGGCCAAACTCTCAAAGTCATGTTTTACAGCTCAGTACAATTGTTCAAGTTGGTATGGCTTCATGTTTAACGATTTCCATTTAATGGAAGTCAGGAAACGTTAAATGTCTGGTTACCGCACTGTACCCGTGTCTCTTAAGCAATGAAAATAGCATGGACAATTTAGTTCAGCAAATGCTGAAACATGCTGGATCCACATGGATTTTACTGCTATATTTTAAATAATTCAACAGAAAATGCAGTTCTCCTGTCTAAATGCATGTCTTAGCCCCTTTGAATCCAGTAATAGGTCTCAAGAAAGTTTTGCTGATGCTGTGATTTCGAAGGTGAGTGTGACTCTACCTCCTGCCCCAATTATCAGGCAGTTTCTTTAATAATTCAAAATCCTTGCTAAAATCCTGACCTTAGAGATTAATAAAATGATCCTTTATAGCCTTTCCAAGTTAGGCCGATTAAACACAGATTTGGCACAGACAACCTGAGAAACTTCAGTAACGCTATTCATTTAGCTAACAGAGTTACCTCCCCTGCTGACGCACTCCCAATTAATGCCAAGAAAGGCATCTGATCCGGTGGAAGGGGACCGCTTGTTCCGTGCTCTCTATTGCCTTGGATTTGGTCCCAATTTAATGATAACATCACTGTGTTTTTCTTGAGAACTGTAATTATTTTATGGAAGTGGGTAGCGTTCTGTCCAGCTCACAAGCCTTCCCAAGAGGACAGCAGGTCCCAAGCCTGGACGGCAGCAGGTGTTTTGGAAGAAAGCATTCGTTAGCTCCCCAAAAGCACCTGAAGAGAGGCTTGCTTGGCATGGCAGTGGGTGATTAATTTATCCCCTGCAGCACAAAGATACCCAAGATGAAGTACTTTATAATTACAACTGACGGTCTTACTTGTATCTGTACATCAGCTTTTCCAGACCTAGGCTCTGCTGCAACCAAGCAGAGCCAGCTTAGCTTAACTCTGCCTGGAAGCAGCTCCGATTAAACTGATGCAACTGTACACACGATGACGGATTTAAAATTAGTTTTTTGTTATGCTAGTGTTTATGAATGCCAGCTGAGTCACTGCAAGCTGAATTTAAACCAGTTTACTGGAGTTCATACCCAAAATTAGTGGGGTTTAGCCAAACCAGTTTAAAACTTAGCTGCAGGGTTGGCAGTGGCTGAGCAAGTCGGGCCTCAAGGCTGCCAGGAAGGAGGGCCGTGCTGGAGGACAGGGGATGTGCTGGCCACAGCCCAGCTGCCCATTGCCTCTGACACGTCCCCAGGGGTAGAGGTGACATGGGTGATGGCTGTGCCTGTCCCTGGGAGGAGGAGGAGAGCAGGAGGTCTGATCCCAGGAGGAGTTGAAGGAATAGAATCATAGAAGAATTTGGGTTGGAGAAGACCTCCAAGGCCACCAAGTCCAACTGCTAACCCGGCACTGCCAAGTTCACTAATAAACCATGTCCTTTAGTGCCACATTCACATGTTTTTTGAACACCTCCAGGGATAGGGATTCTTACTGGAGTCCCACCAGTCAGCACGAGCTGGGAACTTGTCCCAACACAGAGTTAAGATGTTATTCCCCTTGCCCAAAGATCATCATAGGATCAGCAGATAAAAGCTGGATCTCTTGGACTATTTCAGACAGTTTTACCAACCAAACCTTAATGGCTCTGCTTTCACGATCCAGCCCACATTGGAGAAGGGAGAGAGATTATCTAACCGTGAAAGGTTTTACGATTTCCGGAGTATAAGATCATATAAAATGATGCCATGCAGAATGAAGCCTGGTTGCTTAAAGCATGTTCTTTCAATGCTGAACTGGAAACTTTGTAAGATCTCCTAAGGAGCAGCTGAGAGGCCCCTCCCAAGCCCTGAGCAGAGAGGACGGTGCGGGTGGATGGTGTGAGGCACAAGGGGTACCCCACGGCTGGGAAGATTCCAGCTCCTGGGAAAGGCAGGGGCTGTGCCTCCCTCCACAGGAGTGTGAGTGCCCCGCAGCAGGCGAGGACAGAAATCTGAGCCGGGGGAGGCATGCCAGCCTCACGGCAGAGCCAGGAGGAGGCCCTGAGGCACGGCTGAGAGACATGCCCTTGTCCCTGCCTCCCAGCCTGGCCTGCTGAGGGGAGCTTGGGCACGTCCCTAGACCTCTGCCAAGGCCAGAAGAGGTCCTGGTGCTTTTCTCCTGGATCCTGCCACTTTGGGGAAGGGGCTTTAGCTGTCTCCATGGCTGCTGTCAGCGAGAAAGAGGCTTTTATAAACACAGGCCCCACTTCAAGAACTGAGGAGTCTGTAAGACCTCGTGAGGAGAGGTTGAGAGGGGGCACCTGAGAGACACCTCACAGTACCGACGAGGAGGAGACAGTGTCATGTTCCTCACAGCAGTGCAGCGTGGCACGACAAGAGGCATCAGGCACAAGTTGAAATGAGAGTTCAGGCTGTGCATAAGCAGAAATTGTCTTCCCATGAGGGAGACAGAGGAGCAGGTCAGCTTGAATGGCTGTGCTGTCTCCAACCTCAGAAGGTTTCCAGCCCCGTGAGCAGCCTGGTCTGGCTCTGGCACTGGCCCTGCTTTGGGCCAGGAGGTGACTGGAGACCTCCCAGCCTGAATTACACCACCATCCTATGGAAACCAGCAAGTGTTTTTAAACCACGGCAACTTTGCATGTACAGCACATTGGGCCCTTAGCCTCAATAAGGCCTTGTGGCAGCAAATTATATAAATTATATAGATTAATAATTTAACCATCATTTCAGTCAGCGTTATTTTCACCCTGACTTGGATTTAAGGAAGCAAAGCATTTTCGTTTTTGCAATCCCCTGCACTTGAGGCAAACTTTCCAACATACAAGCTTAAGTAAGTAGCCTCTTGCTGACAGTGCTCGGCTCCCACCAGCTGTCTCTTGAAGGGAAATTATTGCCAACCGAGCACTTTGAGAAACTTGGTCCTTTGTTTACCAACCCACATAAGACTTTTGGACCCTAATTTTTGGCACACCTTCTAAAGTGTCTCTGCCACAGTAGCTTCTATGTGTTCTGAAAAGGTAAAGTCTGTCCTTACAAGAAAGACGCATTATTATCATAGAATCATAGAATACGATGAGTTGGAAGGGACCCATAAGGATCATCAAGTCCTGGCCCTGCACAGGACAATGCCAAGAGTCACACATTTCTCTGAGAGCGCTGTCCAAGTGCTTTTTAAACTCCGTCAGGCTGCTGCTGTGATCACATCGCTGGGGAGCCTGTTTAGTGCCCAACCACCACATCTGTGCTATCATCCTCCCAAGATCAAAAAGAGTGGCTGACCCATCAGAAGTCTCACAGCAAATGAAAATCGATACTTCAAACACAACCATCCATCTGTTAGTCATAGATTTCATTAGCAGAGGAGCAAGATCCACTGTCCTTATCCAGTCAGGTATAAGTTTTGCTAAAATATAAGGGAAATATGTATTAAGTATGAGCCTTACTGTGTTTATCTAAAATACGAAATTTTGTGTCTGTTATATTTTTAGTCATATCTGTAAAAGAAAAGACATTTTTTGTTTCCAACTTTCATTTATATGTCTGTTTTCTTCTCTTTTTGCAGTAAATTAGTCACTAATTTAATCATCTCTAAGATCCATATGCTCGCCCACATCATTCTTCATATGAGTACAATGAGATAAAGATTCTTATTTGCTGCACTGGGGTATAATTAAACTTTCTAAATTTCAATTATTTCAATTTCTTACCACGAGCAATCACATGGTCTCCTGCAACACAAGGAGATAATGTTTCCATTTTAAGAGTTTCAGAATTTTCTACATTCATCTTGTTATTTAGCTTCCAGTCTTTGATAACAGAGTTTACTTACATCAAATCAGTAATACACTCCACTGAAATGGTTTCTTTTGTTTTGGTTTGTGGTTTTTTCCCTCCTATGGCCATATTGGCAAGTTTCACAGCTGAACAGTGTGACAAATACCATATGTTCACCTTCAGGCCACTATGTTATTTGCTGGTAACTGCAATTCCTGCTGCTGTAGTTGCTCTGTGAAATTAAGAGTGACTACGACACTTTCCTTCTATTACCTTAAGTCATCTTATGTATCTAGGCAACTTTCTAGAGTCACTGCTCCATGAAATGAATTGAAATATGTGTAGACTCACATTTCACATTGGTAAAACACAAGCAACATTTGAATTCTGAACAGAAATGAAAAACATTCCAATTGGAAAGTTGCCTGCAAAAAAATTCAATACTTTTCTGCCTTTATTCATTTATTTCAGCCTATATTGCCTATGAATCTAATGAAATGCTAGGCTAGAGCTCCATTTCAGTATGAAATGACTCAAGGGAATAGAGTAAATGTCCAACTTCATGAACAATATATGACAAATCTGTGGAGCAAGTCCTTTGATTAGTTTACCTAGTGGTTTATGACTTTGCTTTCGAATAAACAGGGATTGTCAGACTGAGGTAGCAGAAGAGTTTGCTATGAATATTCATACAAACATGCCTGTCCTAAGTCTTGCACTGTTTAATGGAGTTATTCCTCTGCCTTGCTTTGTTTAATTGACTTTGCTAATGAGGTTTTGTTCATTTTTGTTTAAAGTTTCCACGAAAGAGGGCACAGAAGAACAACTGACCAAATTGCTGTGCCCTGAAGAATGAAATAGCTGTCAATAGAACTAAAAGCTCAATAGAAAGTCAGGATCGAGGCTCATGTTTCCTAGTCTTTTTTGGGTCCTGCTTCCCACAGGACCCCAGAAGAAGGGCTGACTAAGTAAGAGATTTCAGGATTCTTGCTATTTTTAATCTTTTAGCAAGCTGTGCAGTCCACCCAGATCATACTTTACTCACTTCTAGGCTAGTCCTGGGCCAAAGAGTTTCATTCCTTGTTCTGCTGCCTCTAGAAGAAACTCCTGCTGGTCCTTCATTATCCAGAACACCAGCTTCCCCTCTCCTCTTATTGCAGAAATCCTCCCTAGTGCTTTGGGCTGACTCTTGCTCCTTATATCCTTCCTCAGCTGCAGCCCCTCACGTGCGGACATGAGGCAGATCTCCACTTGGCAGCTGCACTGGAAGTTTACAAAACTTCATTAGACACAGAGACTCCCACGTTAGCAACAGTGCTAATGCTGTAAGGTGAAGAAAGGTGGGGGGAAATAGATATCAAATTCCAAGTTAGCAAAGGTGTTATTGCCTTAAGAAAATCATTGGCAGGTTTAGTGTGGGATCTTGCCAGTACTTTGCAGGAGAGAGGGGAGAGAGCTAAAGGTACATAGTTGGATGTAATCTATATGCTTAAACAGTAATAAATAGTTCAGTCTGCAGTCATAAGGAGGATTTGCAAGGTGTTCTTTCACCCAGTAAGAGCTTCCTTAAGGATCTGGTCTTTCTACACTGTGTGAGGAAAATTAGCATCACAGAACAGAACCTGTAAAGGCGAAAACAAGAGCTGTCTAGGTAGCAACACAGACTTAAAGAGCTTTAGATCTGCTTCCCTCCAGGCAGTGTTATTTTGGGCTGTCTAGAGATGCCTTCACACCTGTGAGCCCCCTCCTGGAGTAAGCTTGCAGAGAAGCCAGGACAGCTTGTTCTCAAAAGAACAAGCAGGTGTTCTCTTTTCGTGGAAGTATCCCAGAAAAAAATCACTCACTCAGAAGCAGCGGTGGCACCAATTCTTCCTTGTGGCTTTGTTTGCTTCCTCAGGTTCTCCAGCTTTCAGTGAGATGCATGATAATTGCAGATAAAGAGGTTTCAGTTGAAGTGGGAATTTTGATGAAATCTAGACTCCTAAATTCACAGTTGTTGTCCTGAAAACCTCTGGCTTAACTCTTACATATTATTAGTAAAAAACATGATCAGAGTCTATGTTTTGGATCAGTGTATAGTATATAGAAATTGAGAAAATTAAGAAGAGTTTGCCTAAAAACAGTGTTCTTCAATGAGGATAATTAAATGTGGTAATTTTATTGCTTGGTATTGTCAAAATCCAAAGACACTTTGATTTGTGTATTTTGGGACCATCTAGTCCTTGGATCAAGAGCACAGATCAGGGATTTGAATCTAAATTTCTCTCTTCCCTCTCTCCCAGACATGCCTATGTCCCTTTAAAGTCGTAAAGGACATAGATGAAGTCTTCAAATAAAATTATTTTCTTGTGCTCATTTTGAATGCAGAAAATATTGGTAATAGCTGTTTTCCAGCTAATAAAGCTGAAGCCTTGTGAGACCAAGGTGTCAAAAGAAGAGATGTTAGAACAAGCTGCTACAATTAAACAGCAGTGTATTTTAAAGAAAACTTGGCTGCTGTTCTACCAAGTATTCTGTGGAAGCACAAGAACAAAATGGTCGTGGTGTTAACAAAATGCACAGTGTTTTTTTGGAAGCAGACCTCAGGGTAGCAAATTTCAGTCTTATCTCTAACAAAGGCTCTGTCGCAATGTGGAAATGCTAAACAAATTTGTCTAATGTCACTACTGGGTGAGAGGATGAAACAGTAATTAAAGGAAGTTATTAGGAAGCAATAGGAACAGGAAGAGATGTAATACTCACAAATCAACATTGATGCTGTAAAAGAAAGTGATATTTTCAATCTACACTTTATTGTAAACTCTAGCATAAAAATACCTAAAGCAAAATAACCTAAACCAATTTATTTGGACTTTTAAAAATTACTTTTGCCAAAATTCTTGAAGTGGAGGCTGTTATGGAAATTAAGTAATCATGAGGTGAGGGAATTATGATTAGGGAACAACAAGCCACAGAAAAGCAAGGACTATAGGTAAATCCCCAGGTACCATGCTGGCAAAAGGCCAGCCAAGTCATGACTGCAGAGCTGCACTATGAATGCTGTCAAATACATTTCAAATGATGGAAAATCTCACCTGAAGTGCAACAGAGTGTGAAAAATACCCAACAAAGGGACCTCACAAAACTAGGTAAACTGGCAGTGGAATGATAGATGGAATATGTCAGTAAAAGAGTATCATGGACAATATTGCTCATTCAAAAATGAAAAAAAGACCCTAACCCTCAGGGCTGGAAAGGGCCTTCAAAAATTCACCAAAGTCCTCTTTATCTGCAGTGATGGTCAAAGTGTGACTGGATGTCTAAATGAGAATATAAGCAATAATAAAATTAATTCTACATTGTAGATGTAGCATACTTTATTACACATGCATAAGGTTTCTTAAGGCATAATGTGTGGGTGCATGGGTGGGAGTGCATAAGTACATATATGCACTGACATAAAATATTCACCTATCTACAGAGCTGAATTTTTAGAAGCAATAATATTTAATACGATAATCCTATGATTCAGATGTTCTGTGCAGTCTTGTGATGTTGTACTTGTGAAGTGCTAATGCTTCAGACATTCTGCTTGTACACATGTGCTCATGAAAACATGTATATACAAATTTCTGATATACATATGGAAATATTTTCCCCTGTTTCACTGTCTTTTATAACATTTTTCTTCTCATGGACTTCTTACAGAAATGATTAGAAGCAATGAAAGTTTTTCATAGGAATATAAACTGAATAGACAGGGACACCTTTCTTCACAGAGGAGCTGAAGAAATGTATGATAAATATGTGAAATCAGGGTACAGAGAAAGGCAATCAGGTGATGTGTTTAAGGAGATACTTGATGCACCTAAAACACAAAAAATCTGAAACATACAAAGGTACTCTTACATTTATCACTGGCAGAGTAAATTTACTACCGTACATAGAACTTCCTGCAATGTGATAACCACTGAGCCCAAGATTGTCCAGCAGTTAGACAGGTGTAACAATAACAAAAAACATTGAACCGTCAAGTAAAAAAGAAATTAATGGAGACACATGGAGACAACGAGGCTTAAAATTATAACCCCTGTAAGCACCTGGGCTTTCTACAGTGTTTTTAGAGTGATTTGAGGCACCTGAAAATATAGGCAAGCATTCGATTGATGGGTAACTGTGATTTGATGAGGTAATGCCACAGATCCCAATTTGTAACATTACTATAAGTTAAGGTGGTCTCAGTAGCTTTGATGACTGCACTTCCATTGCTCTTTGATAGCAACAGAACATGTTATGTCCCAAAGAGTGACCCTTCAGCCTCCAGTTAACCTCAAAACCTATTGATCCATTAAGAATTACAGTTTTTTGCTGCCTTACAGTAGAAGCTGAGCTCTGTGCAAGATAGTGTCTTGTAAGACTGCTAACAGTTTGCAATGATGGAGCAAATTCAGGGTAAGTAGGAATCCCAAGTGCTGTTTCTCTTTCCTTAAAACTGAAAATCATTCAATCTGATCAAAGACAAGCACATATCCATTTTGGATTCCTGAAATAAGTGTTGAGTTACATGATTTCTTTCAATGCAATTTTTTATTTAGTTCATCTAAAGTTTAAGATAATTTTAAATACTCAAATAGAATCATAGTAAAGTGAAATGTTAAGTGTAGAATTTTAGACTGAGGCGCAAATCTGTGAAGGCCATTTAAATATCATATTTGCTATAATGCTATACCAGGAATAGAATTTTTCCCTATAAATTTTCCCCCTAGATAAAAAGAAAAATAATGTCCCTATTGTGTGTCTCTATAGTCTTTTGTCATACTGGTTTTGAACACAATTGTTACTAAGTTTGCTAATGTTAAAATGTCGAAACTGGGCATTCACAAGCAGATGCTCTCTACCTATTTATAACACTTAGGGATGAAATGAATCAAATCTCTTGAAGTGTCTAACATGCTCAGGAACTGCCACTGCAAAAATGGAGGAAGGTTCTCTGGCTAGACAGGCCTTTCCAAGTAATTATTCTTTTTTTTCTCATTTCGTGTGTTAAAAATGTAATCGGAGCTGGCTGACTTAAGGGTCGTTACCTCTGCCCAGGGTCTCTTTCAAAGGGTAGCACTGATACCTTTACGTCCTGACCCCATAATATTGGCTCAGAAAAATCCAAAATGATCAAATGATCAAATAATTCTATGAGGCCAAGTTCTTGCAAGCACAAGTGCCAGCACACACAAGGCTGGAGCCAGGAGATCCCCATCCCCATCCATGTCCTCCTGGGCACAACAAGCAGGGCCGTTCCTGAGAACAGCTGATTTTAAGCAATGGAAGAGATCAGATCCTAATAACAACCATGCTGTTCATCCACACAATGTTTAGTTTTCTTAATGGAATCAAAGCTACTTTTGCATAGTGCAGGGTTGCATTGTAAAAGGTTCACGTCGTTCCTGAATTGTTTCTTCATGTGTTCTGGAACAGCTTTGCTGCCATCACTGGAGACTGCCCCAGAGGAGGAGCAGGGTGAGCTCTGCCAGTGCAGTACATAGAAAACAGCGCACTGGTTGGTCCTTGTTCTTTTTGTCTTAGATATTCTGGGCTATAGAAATAAGATCCAAGAAATTTAAAAAGCATTCCTTTAAAACCTGTGACCAGATAGATTAAATCAGTCACTCCACGGTTGCTCTCTACAGGTGCGTGAGGGCACTGAAGTGAGAACACTGAAGTGTTAATTTTCTTTGTATTTGCTTGAGGACTCCTTTATATTCACTAGGGGATCCTTAACATTGTGTTCTTTCATTTTTCTGCATTTGAATATACAGCTAAATATTGCCTTAGTATTTTGTTCCTAGTTCTGAAAGTGGGCTAATTGGTATGCTATTTGCCTTTTGGTTGCTATTTTCATTGTGAATCAGCAGCAGATATCTATATTTATGGACTGAATGTGAGTTATAACTCTCTCCATTATTGTAAAATATAGTTTTACCTTCCTTTTTTTTCCTCCCAGCAGCAGTAAGTTCTTTAAAACAGCCCTTTTTGTTCACCCTGAAAACAACACACTGCTTACACTGGAGTTATTCATCACAGCCTATCATTTAAAATATTGTTTGGAAGGTGAGGCAGGTGGTTCTATATCATGCAGGCATTCAGATTTTTCCTCCTTTTATGAGTAAATACTCAGTTTCAGGACAATTGTTAATATCTGGTGTGCCAGCCTCAGAGCGGCTTTAGCAGCCTCTGAGCTGAGCAAGCTGGGTGAGCAGCAGGAGAGATCGCTCTCCTCCTTACTCTTGGGTCAGAATCCATTCCTAAGAGAGAGTGGTTTTCTGGCAGCCTGGCTTGGATGTCCATGGAGAGCTGTCTAGAGTGTTTGACCTTTCTTTCAGAAGTGTGCTTACAGGCCGATGAAATAAGGGTTGCCTAGAATCTTTGCAGATCTGGGGACATTGATATCTCCTCCCGTGATTGTCAGCTCTGCTGGGGCTGATCCCTGGGGTTGCTCCCCTCTGGTGTCAGTGTGGGAAACAGGGGTGACAGAGCCATTCGCCAAAGGGTGAAAATATATTTTAGCTCATTTAGGTCTATGAAAAGCATTAGGCAATTTGTTTCCTTCTTGCAACTTTGCCCTATCTTTCTTAATATGTGTGCTAATTACTAATGTATGCTGCAGTAAATATTATTTACTCTTCTTCTCTCAGGACAATTTGTAATTCATAGAGGGTTGGGAACAGCTGGAAGGCAAAGCAGTGATCCTGAAATTTTCTGAGACTAAAGTCAATGATGTTTTTATGGTCATCTAATTTTCCTGGGAGTATTTTGTGTTACATTAAGTGGTTGTTATGCACTGATGAGCATACCTAATAAATGTAGCCACTTCTCTCTGATAAATTATGGGGACAAATTTGAATGCTCATTAACATGTATGTATTAACCCTGTGTGAACATTGTAAAGAGTTCTACAGGGTACAAAATTATCACTGTGGCTCACCCTACCATTTGGATCTGGGTGTATCACTTGGCAGGAGATCAGCCTGAATGGAAATAAATAAATTACTTCTTTCTAATAAGGGAAACTATATTAATATAAAACTGATTTAAAAGCCAATACCCATGGGCAGTTCCTCTCCTGCCAGTATTACCATTGAGAATATATTGAGAGAAATAGCTGCATGAATCACTACAGTAGTGAGAGAAGAGGTAGGGAGAGTCCTCTGTGCCAGTGGCAAACTGAACAAGTAGAAGTGTAACCTTGCTTTATTTCAGGGGAGGCTGGGGTCCTTGGGAACACCAACCTGCTCAGGTCCTCTACAAGGTCATCACTTAAGTTTGCTTCTTTAATATAATCCTATTTTTCTGTAGCCACATACAGATGTTTTTATTGTTGCCATAAGCTGAGGTACAGTCTCTTCTGGGCAAAGGAATATTTTTCTTCTAGGAAAATTCAGCAGGTAAGAGGTTTTTAATCATAATATGCAAAGTAAGTCAAAAGGAGTAATTTTTAAAAGTAGCTTTTGATCCAGTGTAGCTTTTTCCCAGGAGCTTTGATCAGATAGCTGGTTGCATTAATTGGTACTCGGTGTAGGAAGAGATGCTAAATACTTCTGCCTGTCAATTCACCCAGATGTATGGAATAATCCAAAAAAGCACATGCAGTAACTGACAGGAATGAATTCTGAAACAGTTGACAATCATGAATAATGCAGTAAGGTAAAAAAAATATTGTGATTGAGAGGTAGTTCAGAGGCTCCTCTGCTAACATGTTCTTTAAACTTATTGTCCACAAATGAAACTTTTCCCATGAGTTTCATTAAATTAGACAGCAAATTATGAAGGTAAGCTTACAAAAGAGTGGTGTCACACCTGGAATGTTTGAAATAGAAAAACCTGGGGCCTGGGAAGGAAACTCTATTAAATGACATGTTTGGCATTGTTAAACAAATATTATTTCTTTGCCATCTGTATGTATAACAGAGATAGATTTCCATTGATTGTGATATAGACATAGTAAAAGAGATGCTCCTGCACAGACTACTTTGTTTGATAAAAAACCCAAGTGAAGTCCAGTAGAAAGGGCCACAGTGGTTTCAGTGGATCGTCATGAGGGAATATTTTCATATTCCCTATCTTAAGAATGTAATTTGAATATGTAGGTGATGCCAGTATTCCCTGATGCTTAAATCAACACATTATTATCTCTTGTTTGACTGTAGTTTTGGTAGAGTTACTATTTCTGTCTGCATACATTTCCTTTTCACCTTTGTCAGCTTAATGTAAGACTGCAAGAATAGAGGTACTGACTGTTGCCAAATGTTCCCCAACAGCCACAAGCAGAAGAGTAGAAAATAAGAATATTTCAAGGAAATTGTTCTACCTTCCCAGGGTGATCTCTTAGCCTCCAACAATTTACAGCTCCGAGACTGAGCTCAGAAGTGGTGACCCTGTTTCAGATGCACTCAATGGGTATCTCTTTCATAACGTACCTATCGGTACCAGGTACCACTGCCACCCCCTGTTGGAATGACCTCCACAGTTTATTGTGAAAACTGTCCTTTAACTCTTATACTTTTGACCTGTTTGATTAGTTTGGCGGAGTTTTGTTGTTTGTTTGGTTGTTTGTTTGGTTGTTTGTTTGGTTGTTTGTTTGGTTGTTTGTTTGGTTGTTTGTTTGGTTGTTTGTTTGGTTGTTTGTTTGGTTGTTTGTTTGGTTGTTTGTTTGGTTGTTTGTTTTGTTGTTTGGTTGGTTTGTTTTGTTGTCCCCAGTCCATGTGGAGATTTATCCAGTGGTTGTTTTGTTTCCCTAAGAACTGTCAATGCCTGAAGATGGCCTGGAGATGGCTGAAAGCCTAGTGAGTGCTCCTGGGGCGCTTTCTGTCTTGTTCAGGAGTTTGTGAGGCAGAACTTCCTTCATAAAGTCCATGCTGACTCTTTCTTGATGCCCCCAAATTATCCATGTGTCTCACATTCTTTTCTTTATTATAAGCAGGTAGGCAATTTCACCAGAAAAGAAGTTTAGGTTTTGGGCTTTTATTTCCTCTGGATGCCTTGACCTCCTACAAATTAGTTTTGGTTTTGTTGCTTTGGTTTTTTTTTTAAATAGAAGATATCTTTGCCACCCTCCAGTCCAGAGGGTCATCAAGGATATATGTTGGACTACAACAAAATACAATAACCATTTCCCATAATGTAGTCATCACTGTAAGGGGAAAGAAGTGCCAGATTGCCATGTCCTGCCCACTATAGGAAGAAGATGAATATGTAGATCAACTTTTAACAAAGAAAGGTAAGCATACAGAAAAGTGAACCAAGAACAGTAGTATATACTAAGGCTCCGTGATACAGCAGCATTCATCAAGAGCAGCCCTCAGGAATGACCTGAGGTTTGGTTTCTACACAGACAGACTGTGTTTAGAGTTCTTGCACTGTTTTCCAGAGCTCTGTCTACCCTGCCAAATAAAAGATGACAGGGTTTCAAACTCAGTCCGAGTGACAGAGACAGGGTTTATGTGTATGCTCTGAAGCAGCAGCCTCTTGCAGATCATGGCTGTCTTGCAATCAGCGGTTTGGAGAAATCCATACCGGAACCAAGGGCTTAGAGAACAATTAAGCTCTGTGGACAATCAATAACCAAGCTTGGCCTTGTTTTATTTAAGGGTATAGAGGCACTCAGTGTGATCCTTCTAATAAACAGGGACAGCTTGTAAAAGGATAAGAGAAACAGAGTGATTTCTGAGTAAATAATCTGATCTGGGGAATGATGTAAATGACTAGCAGAGGCACTTTCCTGCAGCGTGAAATCATTAATGTTATGTAAGAGCTGAAAGCATTCATGTAAGGCTGGTGCACTTGTATCACGACATGGATCGTGCTCTTACTCACATATAGCATTCTTTTATTCCTGGATTGAGGGTCATTTGAGAAGATCCATCTAAATAAATTGTGTTTAGACTACAGTATTTTGATGTTAACTGAGCTACAAATGGCTCTCCTGATGAGCTCCTTTATAAAAAAAATCAGACAAATCTGAATTTTGGAAGGAATGACTGCATGTCTTTTTGGCCCAATTCAGTGCCATGAAGTTGCATCAGAAATGTGACCAAAGGAAAACTGAAATCAAAATGGGTGAGAGTGTTTCTGCTTAGTCCACTGGTATAAAAAGAAGATGTTTGTTTTGGTGGCTGAGAGCTGTAAGTACAAGCAGTGCTAAGGAGGAAGGTAGTGGTGGTGGTGAGAGTGCCTTTCAGGCCAGCACTTCAAGTGCTGAAATAAGCTGTATTGAACATCGACTGCTTTTCAGGCTGAGATTTCTTTCCACAGTTTTTCCCTTGAAGGTTAATTAACAATGATGCTTTCATAATAAAGTTCCTATTTCCTGATACAAAATCTTCACTCTTCCTGGTCCAAATGGTAAGCATAAGTTAATTAATACAGGCAAATTCGCCATGAAGTATAGCTTTTAAAAGCATAGTAGACATGCCTTGTTAACTAATTGAAGAATTTCAGAGATATAAAAGCATGTGATTGACACATAATGGGCAGTCAAGGGAAACACTATCCTGAGAAGCTTCCAGCAATGTGGCACTGAAAGCTGCACTGTGCAAAGTTCACATAAAAGAATTAATGGGCTTCATTAGAAGAATCCAGAGCACACTGATCCATCACGGATGAAAACCCAGCTCAAGGCTAGCTAGAAAAAGGGTGGTTGTTTCTTTCCTAGCACCAAAACATTTTGTCTTTTAGGCCTCAGAGAGCAGCCTACACAACATAAGAGCAAGAAAGTGTTAGCTTGAAAAAGATGTGGTTCACACAGCCCAGGACATCATAGACTCATGGACTCATGATTCATGGACTCATGGACTCATAGAACAGCTTGGGTTGGAAGAGACCTTTAAGCGTCATGAATCGAACTGGGATCTTGCCCTCCATTACAGGCACCTTAAAAGACTTTTTCTCCATGTCACAGAGCGCAGTGGCACTCTCACCCAGCAGGACACGACTCACTGCCCTGGAGCAGAAGATCTGGGAAGGGAAATGAGCTAGGAAAAGGTGCTGCCTATCTGATTAGAAATCAACACCCTTTTGATAATGGCAGTCAATATTATTATTTGTGTGCAGTTTTCACCCTTTCTTATGTACTTCGATCTTTTTCTGGGGGACCCTGAAGTAATAGAATTATTTAGGTTGGAAAAAACCTTTAAGATCATTGAGTCAAATCAAGTGTGAGAGCGTCAGGGATGTTTGTTTTTTTTTTTTTAACACACACCTACATCTTTTCTGAATACACCTGAGTGAAAACTGTGTAAACCAAAGGAAACACAGCCAGATAGAATACGTAGATCAGTGTTTATCTCAATGTAATTTTCAATCAGTGGAGCTACATTTTCATTTCAGGGAGACAGAGAAGCTGTTATTTTGGATAACTACAAATTTAGGCAAATGGAAATTGCAAATGCTCTTCTGCAGATTCAGACATCTTCAAGAGACAGGCTAAGATTGTTTTTGTGAATACCATTCCCTTTTAAATCAGTTGCAGTAGTTAGCTGCAAAGTACCTCTTGGGTACTTTGATATCATTTGTTTTAGAACACAAATCAGGTATATTTAGCTAATCCTCTAAAATTCAACTGTATTATCTTCTTTCATTAGCACCTCTAAACTGCATTTTTACTGTTATATTTTAAAGAGGATTAATATCCCCTAATATAAATCACAATAGTCTCTTTAGTTATGGTGCATCTTAAGGTTTACAGAGTTTAAATTATTTAAATGTTGTCTTATGTTGCTTAATTTATTCTCTTAGAGCTGTTGAGAGAGTAAGACTGTCATTAAGATTATTTTACTGCTTGATACATCAGATACAGATCTTTTTGAAGAGGTGTTTCTTTCTCAATTATTGTCCAACATCTCAACCAGTCCTTATCTTTTTGTTAAATGTTTGAGAACAACTGTAGGCAGATGTAAAATACTAAAAAAAAAAATAAATTAAGTTGTTAGAAAAGTTTATTTGGTAATAATCACCAGCAGATGCATTCTCTGTATGCCACTGATAAACTGGAAATGCTAGCAAGCCCTATTCTGCCTTCTAAGAACCTGAACTTGAGCTGTCACTTGAGCATATCTGAAATTCTTAGATTTCGTTCCTCCATGCTGTCATTCTGCTACAGACATCTATCTACTATTTTTTTTCTCACCTGATGTGAATTACACGGGACACTCTCACTTACAGAAAAGACTACTGAGGTGACTCTGCAGAAGTTACCCTCTTTTGTAAAATGCAATTGGGGCTGCTCTGTGAAACTCTCAGCAGAGGTCTCCTCTCTCCCACATGTGCCCTGTTTATTCTGAATCACAACTTCCACTACAGAGGCTTGGCACAGAAAACCGCAAGGAGACCAGTGAGCTGGCATTGCCTGGGGCAAAATGAGGACATGCATGTTTTCCTTTGGATGGAGATTTTAAAACCATTGCAAGTGGCTTACGTATAATTCCTTGGATTTATTTAAAAAGTTGGTTTTAATAGGTGGGTGGGGTTATGGCAAGAATGAGGAATTTAGTCACAGTTTAGCCACTGATCTTCTGGATGATCTCTTAATAGTCACGTGCCAGGACTCTCAGAAAGGGCCTGGAATCTGGGTGTCCCAGTTTAGAGTCCCATTTCTTATTTTTATTTAATTTACTTTTTATTTATTTAGGAGGAACATTTAAAAATGCTGCCTGGTTATTTTAGGTGGAAACACAAAATAATTCCTTTGAAATAAGCTGAGCACATCTTAGCCCAGGGTTTTGGAAAAGTATTTTTACAAATTCCTTTTCTGTTGTTTTCTTATCCGTATTATGGACCCAACAACATTAATCAGGTAAAGCTTTTGCTTTTCTATTAAGGATATTTAGCTCTTCTTCATCTGAAGTCGCTATAAAGCTGTGAAAGCTAGAAATCAGGCATTCCTATCTTTTGAGCCTACAGTCAAGTGTTTGTACATCAATTTGCATTTTGAACCCTTGCATGTTTCAAACTGGTTCGCAGCGTGCTGAGAGTGGAGGCAGATATGAGAGTTGTCTTGAGGACAGCTTCTGAGTGGGCCAACAGGGTGCTCTTCCAAAGAGACTGCTCATGAGCACCCAGTTGACTACACTTTGCTGGAAGGAGAAGGGAAAAGAAGAACATCACAAACCCTTCATCTCACGTGTTGGCCAGTGCTGAGCACTCAAGAATGTGACCATGAAGGAGAGGAAGGGGTTTGTAATCATTACACCTGAGTCTCTGCCAGCCTCACATTCCTACCGGCACTCCAAGGGAAACGATTCCCTTCCAACCACGCTAGTGCAGCTTGGGCAGGGCAGTGTGACAGTAACTCCTGAGGGCATGTCAGCCTCACCAGGGCAGGAGCCTCAGAAATGGAAGAGTTCTGCTTCATTGGTCTCCTGGGTGCGTCCTCATCTTTCTTTTAAAGAAACTTCAGTATAAAGTTCAATCAAACAGGCAGGCACTATATTTTTATTTTAAACTACAATAGAGAAAAGGAGAAAACAGCACCAAGATCTTAATGCAAGATTATTTCTTGTAGCCATCTCACCTGCACATTATATATATATATATTTTTATATATATATATATTCTTAATGAATAACTGCAGTCTAAAGGGGGGTGCTTCAGAACTTCATAACTCCATGATGGGCATGTTAATTCCCAAATTCAGAGACCCCTTAGGTCTAGGTGGGGATTACCTGGTTTAGGGGGATGAATTTAACCCACAATGCCTGTGAAGCAGCTGTGCAACTGGGCACATTTCTGGGCATAAAAGCAGATGAGAGGGAATATAAGATTATCATAACATCACCCCAAGACAGCAACAGTGAAAAGTGGAAACCTAAGACTGGGATTTGCTGTTTTAAGTGAGATTTAGAAAGTATAGAGGAATGCAGGGTGTTTGGCATCCTTGGTGGAATGTGGAGGGAAACAGAGGCACCTGAGGGCAAAAGCAGGGAGCCCAAGTGATCTGACTGCTATGTAGCTCTCCATGATAGGCTTTTACACTTCCTTGTAATGTCACCTACTACTTACCATCAGAGAGATGCTCCTGGTCAGAGCAGCTGTCTACCCACCAACCAGCTCTCTTGGCTAAACAAGCAAATCTACCTTGGCTCTGAGACCTCCCAGCAGTCCCTTCAGAAGGGCTGATGTTGTTTAATTCAGATTCCAATTTAATGCAATTTGTGTGTGAATGTGTTTGTGTGAGGATATAAAATCAGACACAAATTACTGAGTTCACTTGTTCTCCACCATGGAAGAAAGTACTTGAAAGGGTGTGAGGAAAAAAGGAGCCATATTTATAGTACAACATTGCAACATTATAGAAAGTAATTAATTAGAATAATTGAGAGATCGAACAATTTTTGTGGTTTTTTTTTAATGTGACAAGCAGAAATTAGACAGGAGCTGATGTGAATTAATTGAATTAAAATGAGTTTTACAAAAGGCAGTAATAACCTACCTAAGTGTTACCATAACTCTTGATACTTAAATATATGATCCTTATCAGATAGCTTTGATTAGCCTTTAAGCAAAACTAAATTTTGTTTTAATCAAAGTTATAATGTTAACTGCTTATTTCACAGTTTGATTGTGGTGTATTAGCAGTAATTTTTTAATGTAATTCAAAAAAATGATAGATTAAATGCTATCTAGAATGATGATTATTATTTTAGAATTAGTTATAATTTCATATAAATTATATGCTATGAGTAATGGTATTTATTTATAATTATTAAAGGTTATCTAGATTAATATAGATAGATTAAGTATTATGTAATTACCTCCCTTCTTTAAACAGTAGCCTCAATGGTGTGGTTCACTAATTCAATATTTAAAATGGTTTAATGCAACTTCTGAATTGATTTAAGGGCTTTTTTCCCCCTCTTCTCTTACTTCCCAGTCAAATATTTAGTGGATTTTTAACATATAACTATGTATTTGATACAGCTTTGTCAATGAAGGCAAAGTCAAGACTGATTTAGTTATAAAAGCAGTTTGTGGCTATCAGTGGGTGTATGTTTGACACTCTGGATTCATCCTTTACTTGTTACCCCCACCCCTTTTTCAAGTAGGATGCAGTGTGCTGTTCACTGCATGCCCTTAAATCCATGCCATCACTTCACAGGTTCACTGAGATGTGGAATCCCACCAGGACCAACTCTTAATGCCTGCTTTGAAAATGAGGAGTCTGGGCCTTGGTGCCATCTCCCATCATGGATCTGTTGGGTGTCCCTCGAAAAGTCTTAAGTCACTGCAGTGCGTTCCCTGTGTTCCTGTAAGCTCCTGTAGTTTGTTGTCTCTCATAACTTGTCAGTCATGGCTAATGACGTCGCAGATGCTGTGGAAAGTGGATGTCAGTCCTTGGAAGACCATCATTAAGCTATTAAGTCCAGTGGTGTGTCTCTCCTTTCCATTCTATGCTAAATCTATATTAGATATATAGAAATCTATCGTAGATGGGTAAGCATGAAAAGAGCTTGTCCGTAGATTTTTATCAGAATTTAAAAATAAATTTGCCCTTTTTAAAAAAAACTTGTGAAACAGTTTCAGTTTTGAGGTAAAGGTGTAGGGAGTAGGGTGAGCTATGAATTTGTGTGTGTTTGTGTGTATGTGTGTGTTTTAACACAAATAATTTAATCCCAAACAGATTAGAAGATCACATCTCTCTGTAAGCAACCAAAGGGATGAAGGAATAAACTCTCTAGGACACCATTTTTAGATCAGTTGCTCTTTCCCAACACACTGCTAGGGGTGAGTGAGAGGGGAAGCAGACATGTTTTGGATTTGGAGGAATTATTTGTAATGAAGCTAAGAGACATGATAGGTTAAATACAATGAAATGACATGACACTCTCCCTTTCTTTTAATAATTAATCATTAATAACTGACAAGTTAATTTAAATGCTGTTGCCATATAATAGGAGCTAAGATGATTCAAGCTATTTGTCATAAGGAGCAACAATTCATTTCCCATTATGTTTTACTTGTTTACATGCAGTTCACATATTTCTGTGATTTCAGGCAGTTAAAAGTCAAACACTTTAAAGGAGTTCCTTTATTGAGCAAATGTTTCAATATTTGGTTTTTTTAAGGCACACTAAAATGGCTATTTCAGTTCCCCATCCCCTGTTAAATCACTGTTAGATATACTATTTATTCTTACCAATTAAAAAGTTACGGAAAGTTAAAATGAAGATGCAGTTATGCTGCACTTGTTAAAATCTGCTGGACTACAATGTAAACAGACATAACAAAATGACTGCTTTAGGCTTCTTCATGTTTTTTAAAGTCTTTTACGAGAAACCACAATTGGCAGAGATGATTGCATTTTTTTAGCAGTCTATAGAAAGCTAAACTGATGTTTCAGAAGTGCTGACTGAAAATAATATAGGGTTTTTCTTGTCTACTAATTTCTATCCTTGGCTTTTGTAGTTTTTCTCCTTATAATTTGCTCAGCATGATGGGTTTTGAGGCAATTACAACACCAGCTCTAGAACAGCTTTCTCTCCTTGACTGGACATAATGCTGGAAATAGGGAAACAGATTTTTCCTTTAACCTGAAGAAAATTAAGGTCCTTTTTTAAAGAATGAAATTAAATATACACAATATATGTTTGTGATTGAGAAAGAGCAACATAGCTTAGACCTGTGCAATACTTAGGCATTTTCATGTATTCAGATTTAAATAGGCAAATATTTGTGTATTACCGTAATAAAGTCCCCTGGATTATCGGTATAGACTCAACAGTGAAAATCATAGCACAGCAGTAAACACATGTATGAAATATCTTTGGAGAAAATAGCCTTTTTACTCTCATCCATGACAACACTTTCCTTTTAAATTTCTTTTTAATCTTTTAAAATCACTGCTGTATTTCCAGGAAGCCCATGAAAGGAGTTAAGAGAAATTATCCAATGAAAGCAAGCTTAATCCTACCTTTCCCCTGAAAATCCAGAGCAAATGAAAACTAATTATCCCAATAATAAAACCAAAGCATTAATTTGTTCCTTTTCTGGTGGACAGTGAAAAATGAAGATCTCAGCTGGGTACAACATGGATGCTTTGGACTGCAGAGAGTCATTAATCTGTCATTTTATAACAGCCAGGCAGGCCTTTTAACACCCTTTTTGATCAACATGTTAACATTCATTGCAGCCTTTCAGTATTTCTAGGGAGACAATAGGACAAGGGGTAATGGTTTTAAACTGAAAGATGGTCAATTTGTATTAAGCTAAGGAAGAAAAGGAGGTGGTGAAACACTGGAATAGGCTATTCATAGGGACAGTGGAAGCCCCATTCCTGGAAGAGTTGAATGTCGAGGGAACATCAGACTCTAAGTTGCACACTCTACAAGTTCAGCATCAATTTAGATTTAAGGCAGAACAGCTGCAAGAGGCCGTCTTGTAGCAAATCCTTGCATATAAAGCATTTAAGCTTGGCTAGGGATAAAAATTATAGTAGTATCTATGGAGAACAGATGAGGATTGAGACTGCCATGATGATTTTTGGCAAGAACAGACTAAGATGGGGACTTTTCATCTACAAGGACAGAAACGTGGATGATGAAATGATGAATCTGCCAGGAAGAGATCCTGCCTCTGAAATAAGATTAGAGCATCTTAAAAAAGCAGTGGAATCACCTCCTGCATACGTTTACCTCTGTTTTGTCTCTACCTCTGTTTTAGGATTTGTAAAGCCCTAAATTAATTGTACTTTACTTCATTGTTTATACAGTGTTTACACACTGTTTACACATTGTTTATGCTTGTTTCAGTTGAGTCAGAATAATCTCAAAATAGTCTTAAGTGCAGAGCACGCCATACCTGTGTTCAGCAAATGCTGGCATCTCTTTTTGCCATCTTAATACAAAGATTGAGCTTCGCCCAGCCTATCAGACTGGCTTAATTTTCTTTGCATTGTTAGAGCCAGTACTGCTTTACTAAATTTAAGGGAATAAAATAATCCAGACTTTCTTCTGGAAGCTGTCAGCTGTGCCCAGAGAATTCCCAGGTGTTCCTGGTAAACCATGTATAATGCTGCGGATTGAGGGATGCCATCTCTCAACACTTCTTCCTCTCAGTTACACCAATGTGAGAACTCTGCAAGAAAGAGGCAATCTTGTGGCCATTCTTTACATTTCTAAAAACAGTTACAAGTAGTCTATGATAACCAATTATTCCCACATTGTGCCTTTTTTTCAGCTCTTCTTTAGACCTTTTGACCTACCTCTCCTGCAGGAAATTTTACAATCAGCTTCCTAATGTTCATGACAAATCTAGTATTAAATAGACACTAATCAAATTGCAAATTACAAAAAGATCATATTATGTTCTATTAGTGGTTTCTAATGGAAATAAAAGCTACAACATAAAGCTAATAAAGGTCAGTTGACATACAGAGTCTGACAATTAAAACCGTAATCAATCAGCAACTGTTACCATTTGCAGTTTGCAGATCCATTGCAATGAGCTCTACACATCTATGCAATATTCCAGATTGATTCTTCTCTTTTTCACACCAAATAGGCCACTAGACTATTACGCACACTCCCTGACATTTTGCGGAGCAGTTTCTGCTGCCCATTCAATTATGTTTTTAACAAGGCATTTGATGTTTTCTGGAATCTGGAAGACCTATTTGACCCATGACATTTCAGTTTGGGGTATGTGCTTGTTTTGCAACAGAGTAATCATCCAGTTTGTCCTATTTTTGGACTGAGTGAACCCTCTGTGGGTTTGCTGCTAGCCCAAGCTGAGTGGTGCAGCTGCCATGCCTGAGGGATGAGATGCCATCCTGTGGGACTCTGACAGGCTTCCATGAAGTTCAGCAAGGTCAAGTGCAACACCGTACAACTAGGCTGGGGAATCCCCAGTATCCACACAGGCTATGGGATTAAAGAATTGATAAAAGCCCCCCAGAGGAGGACTCAGGGGTACTAGCAAAAGAAAAATTGGACATGAGCTGGCAATGTGTGCTTGCGGCCCAAAAAGCCAACCGCACTGCATGGCCAGCAGGTTGAGGGAGGTGGTTCTGTCCCTGTGCTCTGCTCTTGTGAGACCCACCTGGAGTGCTGTGTCCAGCTCTGGGGTCCCCAACATAGGAAAGACATCAATCTGTTGGAGCAGATCCAGAGGAGGACCATGAAGATGATTCTCTGTAAAGAAAGGATGAAAGAGTTGGGTTTGCCTGGAGAAGAGAAGATCTGGGGAGACCTTTTCGCAGTATAATAATGTATGAAGAGGGGTTATAAGAACAGAGGGGCTTTTTACCAGGGCCTGTAGTGTCAGGACAAGGGGTCAATGGTTTTAAATTGAAAGAGGGTAGGTTTAGAAAAACAGTGCCCAGAAAAACTGTGGATGTCCCACCATTGGAAGTATTCCAGGCCAGGGAGAATGCGACTTAGAGCAATGTTGTAAAAAATGCCTGTACCCATGGCAGGGGAGGAGACTAAATGATCTTTAAAGGTCCTTTCCAAACAAAGCTATTCTATGTTTCCATGATTCTATACTTTCCACATGTGTTTGTACCTATCGCTAAGGAATAGGTATCATTTTAGTATTAAGGTAGCTGAATTAAAAGCATTCTGGGACTGCTGTGCAGCAATAAAAATTATCTGAAAGACATAAACCCCTTTCATTTCCATGAATATGGAATTACAGGAATTACAGGAATTACAAATAACCTGAATTACAGGTTAATGTAAGCAACACAGCTAAAGACTTAACAGTTTGAAAGGTAAGGTAACCCTGCCATCATTATAAAGAAACAAATTTTTACTGATGTTTAAAAAAAACATTGTTATGCTAAAAGAAGAAAATATTTCTTCAAAACTTGGGAAGTCTTTCTCAGCTGTGCATTGCTCTGTAACTTCATGCCAACAACATGATTAAGACTTATTCTTCCAGATGTAATGAGGTGGAATATGTTTCTTTTCCTGTATAGACAGACTCAAATACATTTAATTTCAATGGACTTTGAATATTTCATGCTGTTGCATGAGAGCATGGCAATCTGTCATACCTGTGCTTTATAACTTGATGTAGCTTACAAGAGCTATATGCAATCCCTGTATTTTGACAATGACAGTTCAACCCTTGATCCTGAAGTGCACCCCATGCCTGTTTGCATGGCACAGGGAGATCCTTAAGCAGTTGTGCCATCAGTGCTTCTGGGACGTTCATAAAGAGTAAATCACTGGAAGAGTGAATTATGGCATATGAGCAAAGGTTATGCTAGAAGTAGAGTTCTAAAATTAATACAGGTTGTGTCTAAAAAATTGTACACAAAAAATAATCACTCAATGCATCTTTATAACAGTTACTTCTCACGTTTTAATCAAGTGTGTATGATTCTTTGAATCACAAAGATCTTTTCTATCCTTGAGGATAACTAGAATAGTTTGATCTAAGGCAAGCAGAGAGGGTTATGATGGTCTGCAATCTTGCTGTAAAATGAACAAGGACACGTTGCAAGCTGCTAATACTTCCTCTACCCGAGGAGAGACAGGTTTACTGGAAAATGTGCTTCAACTGGGAGAAAGCACAAAAATATAAGCATGGAACAAATCTATAGACTACTAATATTTGAATTCTTTGTAGAGCTCTGTTAACAACTTTCAATAGTGTACTTGATGAACTTTGTACATCTTCCTTTTCAGCAAGACATGAAGTAGAGAGAGGATCTATGCTGCAGCACACTGCAGCTGTAGCCCATTTCTACTTTGGAGGAAAACATAAGAGAAAAAAGAAGTGTAGCGATCAGTTTTCTGTTGGCAGGTCTTTTTGAGAGTTTCAATGGAGAACAGTACTCTGGGCAACTGCATTATTTTGGCCTAAATTTGTCCTTGTGGTTTCAGTCAGAATTGATATTGTGTACTTTGAAATTGCTGTGTGCTGTTGTTGAAGTGCACAGCTGAGCAGCTGCTCCCTCTCAAGACAAAGGAGGCTGCACTTCAGGACGTGTTCAAGTGATTTCTGATTGTAAAGCTTTTTGGGGTTCTTCAGACTAAAAGGCATTTTTACCACTTCTGCTGCTACTGGTGTACAGGGAACAGAAAAAAGTTTCCTCAAGCTGGTACAGATGAACCTTGAATTTAAATAGAACTTCAGTAGTTCTGGAGGTTTTTCATTCTTCTTTTAATCTGTGTTTAATCTATAGGCTGTAATGGCCAGGGTTTATACATAATTCTCTTTAGGGCATGCTCCTAGTGTAATTAGTGACAAAACCTGACTTTAATTAATGAGTAGGATAAGGCTTTAGGGATGGTCATGCAGGCGAACTTCTCAGCCTAATGAATTGATTTCCATTAAATTGGCTATAAATATGATATCATTAATAATGAATCGGTTCATTGTAAAGAAAGGATGAGAGATCCTTATCACTGTAAGGATACCAGTGGACACTGGAAATGAGCAGATGTGACTTTTTTGCTTCAGAAGCAAGCTCAAAGGGTTGTCTCCCCATCATGTTCTCCAACAATGTCGGCAGAATTGGTAATGGGCAATGTAGCCCTGTCTTGGACAGAGGCAAGGAGGCAGTGGTTTAGAGCTGTGATGCCTCCATTTGCAGTTAAAGCAAAGGTCTTGAAAACTGATCACTCATGCCACAGAAGAAACAGCTGAAGGATCCTAAGATATTTTTGCAGACACTGCATCTGCCTGTGAAAATTATCCCTTTGAAGGTAAGGGATGAAGAAATCATCAAAAGCAGCAGCATTAAAAATGTTTGGTGACCAAAAGTATTTATTTGATGAGGAGGCTGAAGCTGGCACCAAGCAGATAATTTCAACACTCCCACTGCCCTGTAGACCCCACTGCTCCACACTGGGAAAGGGATTGCTAAAATGCCACACTGCCACTGGTGTGGCAGTTCCCTTTTGGGAACTGAACATCCTCAACCTATTGTTCTTCAGAGGCTGTGATTTTTCCTTTCTTAGTTTTCTTGGTTTTAGACTACGTTCTTTCTAATCATGTTAAAAAATCTGTAGATGTCTTCATTTGTGTACAGACTTCTAATTAGGAATAGAAAAGACCCCAAAACCACTGGATGGGAAAAAGTAAAAATTACTGTTTCGATTCTCATACATACTCCGTGAGCAGCACCCAAACCTTATTCATCATGTATTCTCTTGCAAATCAGCTGTGCTTGAAAGCTCAAGCCTTGGGAAGTTCAGAGGGCTGGAGCTTCCTGTTCCTAACACAGAGATGATAGAGACTTTGCTTTAGGTTTGCACAGCTCAAGGAAAGCTCCAGTTACAGATGGGGAAGGCTTATTGCCAGTTGCTCTTATGAACTTTGTGTTCCAGCTTAGGTGCAAGCCCACGGTGCTTTACATATGTGCTGACGTGGAGATGTTTGCATACAAAGCTTATTTTACAGGAATCAGGAGCTGGTGCTGTGCTATCACAGTGTGACACACCCATTGCCAAAGCAGTCCAGTAATGCTTTCATGGCTTCCTCCTTCATTACAAGTCTCAAAACACATGCCTTTAGAATTGAATGCCCATATTCCTGCTAACAAAATCCACATTTGCAAGTCGAAATACTGATCTTTTATGTGGAAAGGACTAATTCTCTGAACTGCAGAAAAATGCACAACCCCAGTGAATTCCACTGGATACAGTAAGTGACTAACATTCATGAAAATCAGAACACCTCATTTAGATGTTTTCAAAATAACCTATCTAATATCTAAGCATGCTTGTTCAAGAGTGCTGGTCATTAAAATGTGTCTCCTTGTAGGCGTTTGAGAGAAAAAAAGATGTGGGTTTGATTTTTCAAACATGGTTTGCAAGTGAACCAATCTAAGCTAAGTCTGCAATTCTGTCCCAGAAAGAAAACATACAAAGGTTTAGCAAAGGTGAAAAAAATTGCCTTTAAATATGGAAGTCCAATTAAATTCCCTGGGCTCTAGTTGCTTTTTAGCAACTGAGAAGAATAAGGAAGAAAAATAGGTTGATTTTCATGTATTTATTTATATTTAGTGAAGAAAAAAGAGGCGTCCATCCAGGGCTCTACATTTCTGCTATCATTAACCACACAATAAAAACATTCTCACCACATTAAATAATCACTTCAACAGGAACTAAGCTGGCCAGCCAGCTACCTACAGGGAGTCCTGGGGGACAGATGAAGGAAAAATAAATACCTGTGAATACTCTGGGAAAACAGTAAATCTCCACTTTTCAGTAGCACAGCACTCCAGCTTCTAGCCAACATGAAGGGCAAAATGCTCAGTCAGTCTTATGAACTCATTATGATATAAAATGGAATATTCCCTGCCCTGATTATTTTGCCAAGTGTTATTCTGCTATGATGTTAAGTGGACAGTGTTATTTTGGGTGGTGAAGAGAACTTTCTGCTTTGGAAGGAAAAAGAGAGCCTGGTTGCTGCTGCTAACAGAATCTGATCAGAGGTGGGGGATGTGTGGACTGAATGAGCTGTAGAAAAAAACCCAGCATGCAGAACCAAGGGTGTTTAGCAGACATCTGCTTCAGGATCCAAGAAGAGGATGTGCACAAGCAATGGGTTGCATTTTTTACTCACTTTTTGCATATGTGGGTAGGTTTTCAGGCATTATGTAGTGTACTGAATGTATCCATAGTACCATACATAACCATGCAAATTGAATGTTTAGCTTACTAAAACATGCTAATGATGTAAGGGCACAATCTAATGTATCTAGAACTAATCAGTGCTGAATGCTGCAGCAGGAAGGCACAAATGCCATGCACAGTTAAATATGCAACTCTACACTGCAGGGGAAAACTCTGCCTCATCACAGCACGATCAATACGTGTCCAACGCATCAAGACCGATAATGTTTTGTGCATCTACAAAATACATCCTCACCTTCTTCAGTTTTTTTGCTACTGAGTTTGGCACACTGAGGTATGTAGTGTCAGGGAAATGCACCTTTGGTCTTCTGTGCATCAACGCCACAAATGTATGGGTCAGTTTTTTTTCCTTCTGGTCACAGTATCTTGAAGCTGTAAGACATTTACAGATAAACCTCTCAGTTTAGAAAGGAAATAATTACAGCTATAATAAAAATTCTGAGCCTTATGAAGGAATTCTTCAAGGGTTCTATATTAACAAAAGAAAAAACCCAAACATTTTCATATATTTCTCCTCGCATTTCTAAGGTTTTTGAGAAACTGATAGGGTTTCATTATGGGAAGCAGTTTTTGGATGTTAATTCTCTGCTCATCTGTCTCCCCAAGCCCCTCAGACATTAATTAAACTTTTATAGCCATTCAAACTAACATCTAAATGTTCCAACTCAGAGCTGCTTAAGTACAGCCTCAGGCTATATCTGGCCCAAATCCACCAGAATGGCACTGTGCCCAATCCTCTGTTCCAGCTATTGACTGTTCTTGACCCCTTTTTCCTTTACTTTTATCGTCTATTATCTTAAGGGGGCTTATTCTGCCCTGGTTCTATTTTTCCAATGGCATAACAAATTCTTATTTTTTTCTGTACCCTTCCCACCTGTGGCCAGCAAATATTCTTCCTGGTAACACTTTCAGAGACTCGAAATACCTTGACAGTTTGACTTTATTGAAGTTACACAACGGGTGATGGTGGTTATTTGAGCCTGCACTTCCAGATGGCGTGAGATCAATACATGGGATGTGACTCACAGCTCACTGGATATTTGGCCTTTGAAGCGCAGCGTTGCAGCTCCTTAGTGAGTGTTCCAAGCCTTACAGTTTTGAAGGGAAGTGCTTGCTGATATTTGGTGAGGGAGAGTTACAAACTGTCACGGCTGAAGAACATTTGGGCTGAGGTTTGCTGCTTGAGCCTTCAGCTTGCCCATATCTCCCAGTGCGTTTCACACTTCCAGCATCTAGACATGCCATGACTTACACAGATGTCTCAGCTCCCATTAGCATCAGTGGAGTTTTAGAGAGTGAGTCAGTGGCTTATGGGTAAGACAAAGAGTTATTCAGACACCACTGACCATGGGAACAATATCTCCATTGCATTTATTTGGACCTTAGACAAGCAGTATCTACCTGGGGACAACTATATTGCAGACAGGTAAAACTGTCGGCTCTTTTGCACACAGATACGCAAATCTGCCAACACATGACAGTTCCATGAAAAATATTCTTAATTAGAGAACTGAGAAAATGTTTTCCAGTCCACAGAGTGCTCAACTATTTGGGTAATGTTTTCTAGACATATGGTTAGCCGTCAATTTTTTTGCCAGTTGAACATTACAGAGTTCTTCAGATTTAGTAACTCATTCACAAAAATGTATAGCAACAAAATAATATTACTCTCTGGGACAAAACCCAGTTTTATTAGTAAATAATTCAGGTTTGTGAAAGAAAGCATACCACTTTGTGTGAAAAGAAGACACTGTCTGGCCACCAGTGGATTCCAACAAGAATAGTGAGACAGTAATGATAGCCTTAGGAGTCATTTGTCCAAGAGTCTTTCTGCAAGTATTAATGAAGGGATTTTTCCATTTCCATTGCTTTATTTTTGACTAATTTTCTAAATTTTGTTTTTGGAGGTGGCAGAAATGTTCCTTGTTTAGATGTTTCTCTTACTAAAAACCCCCAAAAATCTCAGTGTTCCTTACATATCAAAGTGTTTCTTAAACTGTAAAGCAATAGATGACTGTATCCATGATGGCAGATTTCTGAGGACAACACCAGCTCTCAGCAATATTGAACAGTTAGTGTTGGCAGTGGGGTCTCAGTCAGCTGTAATTCAAGGCCTGGCATCCCCCAATGGCAGGATGAGGATGGGCCGGTGAGTGTAAAGCCCAAGGAAGAACAAGGTCTTGTGCCTTAAGGTCCACCAGCTTTAACTTCGATAGGAAGACAAGTAAAACATCACTCAGCATTGTAACAACTATGTTTAGAAAAATATTAATGATTGTGATGTAAATAATATTAAGCAAAGTCTTAGGTATTCAGAAGTTGTGGAGAATCAGGAATCCTGGCTGAAAATCTGAAACATGAATTCTAATGGTTCAGTTTGCCTTGGCCCTTTTAAATCAGTTCAAATGCCTGCCTGCAGTTAACAAATACCTGGTACTTGGTAGCACAGGAGGAAAACTTTGCAAAAGGTAACAATGGTAATTTTGATTGCTCTTCCAGTGTGTAACTATGCAATCATTACACTTCATTAATCACATTCAATAGATGTGTAGTGCTATTTACTAGTGCAGTCTGGGAAACTTTAACAGCTCCACTCTTCAGAGATTATCCCTATCCCCAAAAGCACTATTACCCTTTTTACTCTAGGCTCTTACCAAAGCAGGAAATCTCAAATTTAATGTTTTGTATTTACATTACCAATTACTAGATGCGTCAAGCAAATGCTCCAGTATTTTTTAGTATCCAATATTGCAAGCTGTTTATACACAAAGCTAATAGTTATGATTATGTTTATTGCTCATTCTGAATTCAGAAAAGCTTAAAGAAATGAGGAGAGAATGACTTTGTGAGAAACCTACTGTCCAAAGTCTTTGAAACCTCCTGCCTATGGGCAGCTCTAGTTAAAAGGCTTGTTACCGAATCCTATTTTCTAATCAAGAACAGGATGTTAAATTTATACAGTAAATGTACTGGGGCATAAAAACCTGATTATTAAGATCAGTCTTCTGTTTAGAAGGAGAGGGAAGTCAAAAGGTCTATATCTACAAAATGCAAATTTTATGAGGGTTGAGCATTAATTCTGGATCCTGACACTTTGCAGTTTTAATATATTAGGAGACCTGTTAGAAAAATCTGGCAGTTGTCAAAGCAAATTAATTAAGAAAGAAAATTATAATATTTTACTTCTTTCTCATAAAGATGCATGAAGTTATAAAGGGAATGCTGAAAGAATTTCTCCTCCTTACTAATCCTTATTCATTTTGAGAAGATTAATTATGGAAAACCTGCCAGAGACTCATTAGGTGCCAAAAGAAATGGCATATATGTTAACATCCCTCTAGGAGCCATGGCTATGTCTCCAGGAAATTAATTTATAATTCATGCTAATATGGTTAAGATTCCTTAGTGTTTGTTCCTAGATATTACAGGACAGGCTCTAAATATCAGAACTTGCAAAAACTATGCAATAAATAAGATCAAGCTGTTCCTTGCACCAGAGAACTAGTATAGAAACTGGTTTTTTTCTCTGCTTTCTTCTGTCATCTTCATCTTGCTTAAAATACACAGTAAGAGCTCTGCCAATTGGGATGTAAAATGCTTTCTTGATTGTAGCATATAATTAAAACTTCCCTTTCAGCTTTTTCTCCACATCAGTTTATAAAGGATCTACTTGAATTTGAGGCAAAAAAAGACATCTGACTTCATGGTTTTGTGTGGGCTGAAGCTAGTTATATTCCTTTTTTAAATATATATATTTGTACTGAGTCAAGCCTAAAATAAAGAACACTCCTTACCCACTGGAATATATTCCTGCATACTGAGAGGTGAAATAAATTGTGCCATGATCACTGAAAATATGCCAGAACCATTATTGCACATTGCGCTGCTTTGGCCCATTACCAAAAAGATTAAAGTCCTACACAAAAAAAAAGAAAACCCAAACCCCAAAACAAAGATCAGATCTCAACACAAAAAAATTCAGCCACTCCAAACGCTTCTCTTCCATGTCCAGCTTGTGGCTTTAGTTAAAAAATTAAGACAGGTTAAGACTACTACTATAGCTTGTTGTATGAGAGAGAGTTTGTAAAAAAACCCTCCCTATTTTTCTAGAACTGCCAGAACTACAGGTTTCAAAGTGCTGAAAACATTTTTGCTGGGTCATCATCACCACAGCCATGCATTTACAGTGTCCTTGATAAGAGTCATAAAGCTGCTTTACAATGAAGCTCATTAAAAATGATTAATATTTAAAAGTTATTGAAAGAAGCAGCAAACATATTTCTCTGATGTAGTTTTACATGCTAGAAAAGACTGTGCAATTTTAAAATAATGGTGGAAAGTTTAAAACTCAAATGATATAATTAGAAAAATGCGTGAGTTTCTAATGTCTAAGCAGGGCAAACAAAGCATCTATCTGATTCTGGTGGCAAAAAAATTCCATAAAACGGGGGTGGTAGAGCTGACAGGGTGAGCTGGAATGCAGCTGTCCTCGCAGCACAGGGGGATGGAGGGGGCTCCCTCGCTGGCCATTGAGCTGCATCACCAAAGGAGCAGCACTGGGAGTACTTGAGAGGGATCTGCTTTACTCTAAATCCATTTCCCAGAGTGAGATAAAAAGAAATGAGAAGGTTTAACAGTGCGTTTCGAAGATGGTTGTGCTTTAAGTCTGTCAAACCTTGGCAAGCATCAGTCTGGACTGTGTGAATTTTGTTGCTTGGCAAACTCTGGATGTTTTGCCAAGTAATAAACTGGATCTTTCAACAGCCTTTCTAAACTGCTGGGATTGGGATTACGGTCTCTCCAAATATCAAGGCTGGTGGCTCCTCTGCCTCAACTGTGCTGTACTCACAACCTCTGTCACCTCTGTGGTGCAGCAGCAGTTTATCTCATGGGCGATCTGCTAGGGCTGAGACACGTGAGAGATTCACTCAGGTGAGTACCTTGTAGCTGTGAGTATAGGCTTTGGACTGCATTTGAAAGAGATAAGGAAGAGAGCTCTGTTGGGCAGCATCATGTATGGTTCTTGAAGATTGAGAAACATGTCAAACCCCAAACAAGCTCTGAAAACAACCTTGATGGGGCCTGTTCATCATTCCAGTGGCTGGCAGTGATCCTGAGGGACCACACACCCCAGGGTGAACTCAGGAGCTCCCTGACACCCCACTGGTGCTGCAATTTATAACGGGAGAGATGTAGGAATTGAACGTAATGAACCTGTACACACTTCAGTGGAACCCTTTACCAGGGGGAAATCACTTTTCTTTTAGAGAAAGGCTAAAATTTATGCTCCTTCACCCAAGTTTTACTCTTATGTAGCTGTTGGTAGCAGCACTTCTGCTAGCTGCTAAACAGGCACATGTAAAGCAGGCAGATTGATGGTCTCTCAAACTGGAGCGCTCGCAACAGCTACAGTGGTTGCCAGGCAGCTGCTGGCTGTGGGGCCATTCAAGGACATCAGTCTCTGGTGAGCCACGTGGCTTCACTTCTATCCACCCTCTGCATTTTGGTCACTGGCAATGCCAAATGCCACCCCAGCTATGGCCAGAGCTTTGCCCCTCAGTGACAGAGCTCTCCCAGCCTGGAAACACACAGTGCTCAAGCCACATCCACAGCCCCAGACTCGTGGGAACAGGAATTCCATCCTGTTTCTCAGTGAAACTACAGCTAAAAAAACCCTACTGTTTTTCCATGTGGAGAGGTGAGGAATAAAGGATGGAGGGAGGGAAAAAGGTTTTACTTTATTGCCAAACAGTGAGGTAAGATAAATGACAGCAGATGCAGGTCCCTAGAGTAGTGCCACTCAGGTGGGACTGCAGCTGGACTTCCCTGCTGTGGCTCTGTGGTGCCGTGCCACTCCATGCCGTGCTATTCCTTCATGGGTGGAACAGGGAGCAGGAGCTTCTGGGCTGTGGGGCCAGATTTCCCATGCACACGGAGAGGATAGGGCTTGGGCAGCTTTGGAACTTTCTGAGGTGTGAAGCCAGGAGATGTCCAGAGCATTTTGTAGGAAAGTCTCCCCAGCTGGCATACTGATGGCAAATTAACCCCAATGAATTGCATGCACACTGCTTAAAAAGGTCTGGGACTGAGGTGAAAACAAACACGCCAGTTTTTATTTCAATCTGTGCAAGGAGGAGAGCAACATAAGCTATACTGAATGATTGTAAATTTAAGCACCTCCTGAATTTTTTAAAACTCCTCTGTCTCCTATCTTGAAGGACATGTTAAGTGGAAAGCATTTCTGATCTCTTTATAGATTGCCACATACAGTAAACCTTTAAATAACCAAGTGCCTTGAGCACATGGAATGACTATATTTTGCAGAGTCTTGGACCTTTACCAAATGTATTCCTCATTCTGGTTGGGGGGCAGTTTATAAAGGCTAACACACTTTTAAGAAAGATTTGAAGTGACAGCTTTTTGCATGCCCATTATCTGAGAGGTCTGAGCGCTCTCTCCTGTGGTGAGACTGACAGACTGTGTGCAGCAGGGATGAGAATGAGCAGGGAAAGCCCACGAGAGATTTATTGCCAGTTCCATTCTGTGTGTGCATACCTGGCTTTCCTCTGCAAAGAAGGGATGATTTCCTTTTAATCTATCACCACATTTTCAAAGGGTTTCTTTTCCGCTTGAAATGTGACTGTGAAAAAATGTCAAGTTTTGCGGAACAAATTCACTCCCTGTGTGGATCCAGTCACATCTGCTAACCACAGTGATGAAGCATTAGCTAGTTCTCAGTTGAAATGTTCTGGCCTTCATCCAAAGTATTTTGGTTTTTAGCCTAAAAACAATAATGTTCAGTTCTAGCGTGTAGTTTTTAAATAAAAAGAGGACACGTCCCCCGTTTTTTTATTTTGGTAATGAAAGTGAATGCTTTTGGCCCTCAGTTTCTGTTCAGTAACAAATACAATTTTTGTCAGAAGGTGGTTTCTGTAGAAAATTTTACCAAGCTTATCACGTATCAGCTCCACCTACAGCCAGCGAAGCAATGAAAGCTATTAAAGCTATTAACAGGAAATTTTTTTGGCTGTTGTGAGTTTTGGCATTAATTACTAGTAAGTAATCCTTAGCTGAGTAGCATGAGGGATGGGAAGAGTCAGAAGCTGAGAGGCAGAGTTGGCCATTGTCACGAGGAAGAGCTCTAACAGGGAATTGCCACCTTGGACTCTGGGATGGTCTTGTGAGGAGGCAGCATTTGTATTGCCGATGATGTGGCACAGCTCACTACTTATCTAGCAGAAATTAAAGCCTACAAGGACTGGGCAAAGTGAAGTCCAACAGCTAGAGCTTGTTCACTGTCTACCTGTCTGGCTGCCTGACTTTTAGGGTGTTACTGCCAATAATCAGTTGTCTCTGCACATTCATCTTGTCTCAGGTAGCAAGGTTTTCCTGTAGGAATGATAAGGAGTCTTGAATGCTTCCCATAGAATTCACAATTTCTCCCTTGGCATTTCAGTATGACTAAAAAGATTTTTGTCACCAGCTCTGATGAGCATAAGTTTTAGTGTAAGCATTTCCTGTGGACACATCTCCACTTAATCACCACACCAGACAAGCGTGAAGCAAGCAGAAGAGTTCCTCACACAACAACAGATCTTGGCACTGATGCTTAGAGGAAGATTTATATCTCTTCACAAGACTTCTTAACAACCTGCAGATTTGAAGAAGAGGAACAGAAAAGATGATAGTACCTTTTGTAAAGAAAGAAATATCCCTCTCTGTGGAAGAATGATCTCATGAAAAGCAGCCAACATAGCATATTCTGCTTCCAGCCCATATCTTACCAGCTCGGCAGATTGCAGATTGCCTGCAGACATCCTGTCTGGACACCCCAGGGAACATGGTAATTGTCTTACTGCATTCAAGCATGCAGCATCATGAAATACGTGCCTCTGACCATGCTGGAGGTCAGGCTTGGAGGCTTGCTGGCTGAACAGCTCTACAACTGCTGGATACACACATTATGGATGCACCTGGTATTGCAAATTAGGAGATCCTGAGTTCTCACACAAAATCTTGGGAAGGCTAACATGTGTATCTGCTACTTATGGAAGGCAGAGAAGTAAAATTCAGATAGAATGACACAAAAAAATACATAGAGGGTACCAGAAAAAGAAAATGTTAATAAGAAATAAGGGATACAGAAGAACCATGCTCTGGCTTGCAGCAGAGATGGAACTATATTTAGGCAAAGAAGACAGGTTGGGTATGGACAAGTTAATTTAGAGGTATCCTACATTGGAAACTACTTTCCTGACACAGCAGATCAGCAACAATAACAGATCAAGGAGGAGAGTTCAAACACATTCTTTCTCAGTTGCTGCCATGATGCGGACTCATGGCATTAACACTGCCTCAGGGTGAAACCTGGATTGTGACAGTGCAGGGCAGATACAGAGCTGGATTTGGGTGCCCTTCATTTCTGAATCATCTCTGGCAAGGTAAGGAGAAGTAGGTTGGATTATCTGCCAAATGTTTCTAATACCGTTTAACAATTTGAAGTTTTAAGATAACTGATGATGTGGACATAAAGTTTTATAAGCCATTTTCTGTCAGTTTTTAAGCAATTCCATGTCATTAGAATAATACACTAGTAATTTATATAATTTGCTCTGGCAAATAAGACTCAAGAAAAGATTCCTCAGAATGAGTTTTAAAATTGTCATTAGGAAACTTGAGAGCTTTTTCATTCTTCTATCCAACATTTATTTCACTCCACAAAAGTAGCTCATGTTCCTCTGATGTGTTTTGCATACTAGAGACACAATATTGCATGTGGTTACTTAAAAAAAAAAGAAAAGAATGTACTTCTAACTTCTGAAGTGTTCTCAGCTCTGGAATTCCAGCTTCTGCCAAATTTCTAGCCATCTGATGGTTTTGGTTCATTGTCTTTACAACCAAACGAGACCACAGATTTGCCATTGGCGTCAGTAGGAGCATGGTCAGTCAGAACTTGGATTATCATAGAATGGAATACTAATTTGTATACTGATGATGACTGAGTTTGATTTGACTTTGGATCAGACCTCTGTGGAAAAATATCTACAGCTTGTCAAAGAAATTCAACATTATAGTAAAGTCATTTGTTCACCAGCTGTTAAAGATAAATAGCTATACAAATGATGTGCCATAAACTAAGACTACTGTTATGCATGAAAATGTGTTTTTTCCTTTGATGATTGTTCTTTGTTTTGTGATTAGGTGGTGCATATCCAACAATTACCATTGTTGGTGACATTCGTTAATTGTGCTTTTATGCAATAGGAGTGCCACCAAAAATGCTTTCAGGTCTTCAGTAAAGAGTGACTGCCATTCTTCTTCCTGTTATACTTCTTGCAATCAGAAGCAGCAGCATGTAGTTATGTGCAGCACTCCCACCACCTCCCAGGGAAACAAAGAAGTTTATCACCAAGGCAGCATTCACACTCTATCCAAAGCACACAAAACCTAATGGAAAATGTGAAATAAGCTGAATGACATATAAGTGAAAAGCTGCATTGTCTTGTTTTGATATGGAGAATTTTAAGCAGGATAAAAATAATGGTGCTGATCACTTACTTGGTGTCTTTTAATGAAATTCCTTGAAAGAAATCTTTATATGTTCTACCTCTGTGATATATGGCAGATGAGTATGTGCTTCCATTTTGTGGAGAAATAAAGTCAAATTCTCCCAAGCTGGGAGTTAGTTACCCAGCTATGTATTGAAGCAATCGTGCAGATGTGCAACTGAAGAGCAAGACTCTTTGCTTTGATTCAGTAAGCAACATTCTCTTTCATCTTGTTTGGTTTCCAATACAAAATTGTTCAGTGATGTGACTTTAATAAAGAGCCTTCTGTCTGAATTATTTGACAGTCATCTTTGATATTTAAGCTGTGATATGTAACTCTTCGTGATTTTTATTCGTATGCAAAATACAAAGTAGCACAGCTGAAAAAGAGAAATTTTAAAAATAAAAACATCCCACTTTGCAACATTCAAGTACATGCTGATTTTTCCTTATCTGACTGCAAAAACTTTTCTATATCAAGAGCTGAAGGAAGATAGAAGAGGAGGCATTCATCACTGAGCTTTATATACAGACCCAAACTTCCATCAGGCCTTTGAAAAATTAAATTTGATTGCAGGTTTATGCCTATCTTACTGTATGGGATGGATCCATACAAGAAGCTGTGTCATACTGAATAGAAATTTTAAGTGGAGTCCCATAGATTGATGGTCAGCCCTTGAACCTCTGAGGCATGTAATAAATGTATTTGTTCCAAGGGAAAGTGTGAACTGTGAACTGGTTCATCCTGAGAACAACATAGAAACGAGAAAATAATGAGCTACAGGTGAAATGTGAAGGGATTTCAATCAGATGTATAACAGGTTTGACACAAGGCTACTGTCATTTCACTCTGACACACTGGAAGCAATAAAAAAGTACTCGTGCAATATGTAAGGAGGTCAAACAGAAGCAAAGAGTTGTGTGGAAAAACCTGACAATAATGTACATAGCATTTCTGCTTGGGGAAAAACATGTAGAAACTCGGATTTCTTCTCTCTCCTGTTCAAAGCACTCATTGTTTGTGAAACTGAAACAGAGAATCTTGGCTTCACAGGCATTCGAGAGGATGCCAGGCTGTAATGATCTATGCTTGCTGTATGTACACACAGCATTAAGAGAAGGCAATGTTATTCAAATGAGCCTGTGGTTTACTAGATGAATTTAATTATTTCTGGTTTGTTTGTGCCCCTAGGGGCTAGTTTTTGATGGAATAAATTCAATATTAGTACTTAGATGACTTGCAGTATACAAGCAACACTGTTGAGAGCATACCAAAAGCAGTGTTCAATTATAGCTCAGTGAAGTCAGTAAGGACAATGAGGTTACATCTGTTATTCACAACCTTCAGTGAAGAAAACTAGGTTGCACATACACTGAATATATAGGGAAAAAAAGAAGGTGCTATGATCAAGCATGGATACAATTTTGAGTGGAGAACTATATTCTCAGATTAGTTTCTCCCCACAATAATTAATAATATTTTCTTGTAATAATAAAGAGAGAAAGTTTACATCTTTGGCAAAGTCTGTAATGCCAAATTTTTCACACCTAAGGTGCCCACAGCCAACTGTTTTAGTGGGAATGATTTTTGGAAGAAAGCACTGCAAAAATTTTGTAGAGGAGACTTCTTTCCTGCATCCTACATTAAACCTCCTTAAAATGCTAACTGCTTTTGAAAAATCAACTCTATCAGCAGAAAACAGAGGGAGATACTTTGGGGTTTAACACAGTGATAGGCAGCGATTCAGATAAATCCTTGTACAGTCATGAATCTCCAGTTAAAATGAGCTAAAGCATTGTCATGCTTAGGGGAAGGTAAAACCAGTATTTATACAGATGAGGTCTGCAAGGGAGCTCTACTTGGGCTAAAGAGCATTGAGGTCAGTGTTCACGTAGGCTTACAGTCATATCTCTACTGGCACATGCAGTTCCTAGTAATTAAAAAAGATTACATTTCAGCTGCTGCTTTGCCCGAATAGCTTCCCAGGCAAGTGCAGGAATGAGTGGGAGAAGGAGGTGTGCAGCAGTGGGCTTTTAATGCTGGTGGGAGATGGCAAAGCTGCTGTGTGCACACTTGTGTGGTTACCAAAAATAGTAGACAACCCAACTGAGCTAATATGAAAGTACTCTACTGAAGGGTTAGAGTATCAGGGAGAACAAATGTGCCAAGAAAGGTCCCCTTCTTCCTCCACAGAAGGTGCTGCCACATACAGATGCACGACAGAAAATGCTGACACTGTCTCTTGGTTTCTGTGGGATGTGAGAGAGATGAAGGAGATAAAGTGAGAAATGTATTTCTTATCCTCCACCATGTTTTCTTATCCTGAAGCATCCTCACATTTGGAGGACCATTTGTGACTGAGGCACTGACAAAAAAACAATGTGGAAGAAGAATCACTGACCAGCTAAAACCAGCCAGTATGTGTCCTCTCCACCACCAGGTCACTGGGCAGCCATGTGCCTTGATGAAGTGCTTTTTGTTCTCTCAGTCACCTTGTAGATGGCTCTGGGAATGGTCAGTGAACTCATCACCCATACTTAGGACCACCTCCCTCATGAAAATGGGGTGGCATATTCCGACACTGCCTCGACACTGAAAAAAGCATAAGATGTAAAAATGACATTAAAATTAAGGACTTGAGAAATTAGCTATTCCATTAAAAGGCTTATAGACAGAAGTTAAATACTTGTCTAAGATATGTTTTGCTAATGATGATTTCAGTCTGACTTTGAAGTATATTCTGGTTTGTAGATTGACCTGTCAAACTGACTGCCAAAATATCCTACACAGCCCTCCAACACAATAAACATCTCCATTAACAAATCTGTTACTGCAATTTGCCTTCCTTGGAGTGGAGACAGACTTGGAAGTGAAGTTTCTCTTTCCCTTTACTCAGTTTTTTGGTTGCAAGTGAATTGGCCCGTGGAACTTTAAAAAAAACCCCTTAAAATAATTTAATTAATGCAATTGTTCTACTCATTACAGCCTTTCCTCTTGTTCATCTTTGTCAAATATTGTTTCCCTTTTGCTCCTTAATGATGCTTGTGGAATCTGCCATCCTGCTGGGAGCATACCATTTTAATTGCTGGATAACTTAGTTGCTACAAACCCCATCTTATTTGCAAAATAGAAATAGGCCTTTTCCTGGCAGACAGGAGGGCAGTGCTGAGTTACATCACTCTAAACATGCATGAGTTTTGAAAATAATTTTTAATGCTGTATAACTTACACAGGAGCCATTACACTGACATCTGAACAAGAACAAAGAATATGGCTCATCAGAAATCCTTGGTAGAAATTAAGTACAGTAACAAATAATTAAACATGGAGCATTGCTATGGAGTATTGCTATGCCTGGATCAGATGATCTTTAATTATGGCTTGTAGAAATTCCAAAGGATAATTCCTGTGTGTGCCATCTTTAGCCCAACTGCCATTTGTATGAAGTGTTTACAGTTTGTCTGGGTTGTTCATTAGCCATTTTCAAAAGAGGAATGTTGCTTGTCACTGCTGATGTAACGTGGCCATGCTCAGGCTCCATGCACAGCAGTCAACAAGGTGTGAGCCCATGTGACACGGATCTGGATACCTGTTTCATGTCCCCCAGCAGCTCAGTCACTGCAAACAGCCAGAAACCACTGAAAAGACAGACTGGGACTGGTCCCAGCTTTATCTTGAACAGACCTGACTTGTCAATCTTTGGAAAACCATCTGTGAGCTGCTTAACCTTGATCACAATTTGTTTCTCCCAGTTTCTGAGGCAAGTCTGTGCCAAAATATGTTGGGGTGGATATAAATCTTCTGGTGGGACACGGCTTCTTGGGTCACAGTCCCAGCTTGCTTACGGTAGGGTGTCAGTTTGTGTTTGCTCAAGGCAGTAAGGAATGTGTCTAAGTTAATTATTACCTGGGACTTCTGTAGATCTTAGTTTCTAAACCAGAAAAATATTGTTAAACACTTCTGGCAGCACTGAGACTTCTCTCTTTTTCTCTTACATATCTTGGATTGATTCCACCTTGCATATTCACAATGAGTTGTATCTAATTCTGCACACGGGATTATGTCATAAAATCTTATCTGGCAGGTGCAAGGTTGGAAAAATGCAATTTAAAATTTTCTCCTGATTTTACATTTCCCAGCAACTAAGGAACATGTACAGCAATAGCGCTTGCTGCAGCTCTCTGCAACATACCTGAAAATCAGTTTGCTTGTTTTACCAATCTGTTTACTGGTTTTGAGATGATAAATAATAGCATATGAAGAATTTTCCTAAGGATGTCAAATGCTTTATATAGCTTTGTTGATATAACATGAGCTCAAAAAAACTACTTGATTTAATGCAAACATCAATACATACAAGTCAAACATAAGCTGAATGTTAAACAAACACGTTGCAATTCCAAACAAATCACAGATACAAGATTAGCACTACCACTTCTCTCCTCCAGCTCTGCCCACTCTTTTCAGTGAGCCTGGGACATGCTCAAAGCTCCAGCACTGTCAGTCTGCCCCCAGTTACTCGTCCCTGTCTTTTCTACACCTCAGTTCCTTTCACTAATGACCAGGACTGGAGATGAGCTTGGAAGGAGGGGAGGACCCCATTTATCAAGTGAGAAACACTGTATAAAAAGTTCTGACAGGGGTTGTAATTATGATAAACAATGGGAAGAGGACTCTTGCTGAATACATTCAACATCATGGTCTACCTGAATTATGCCCATACTCAGTGTGTAGGTCTGAATTTGTTGGGGCTTGGGAGGATGGGGGAGTGTTGGGCTTTTTAAGAAAAGAGCCAGAACATTGCCAGAGCATGTTTTTCATATGATTGCTGGCAAGCCTGTACTTTCTGACATGTAAAAGGTTATCTTCAAAAAACTTCTTTCCAAACCTCTGGAAGACCAGATTCAGTCACACCAGTGAATATAATTTTATGGAATACTGCATCAGGGGAGCAGGTTTGGATACTGGCAGCTTGGTAGACCAGTGAACACTAAAGTCCAGTCTACATCTTGCTTTCATGCCTCTGTAATATAGAGCCTCAAGGGAGGTTCTGAGACACAAACCTTCACTTGAAGTCTTAAGTTCAGCATTTCTCCTCTAGCTCCTATTCTTCTTTGTTGTACACCAAATATTGCCAGTCTGTAGGACACACACCAAATAGCTCAGATAGACAGAAAATGGAAAGAAACAGACACTTCTAGGCATTATTCATGTTAACTGTAAGGCAGCCAGCTGAATTGGGTCAGATGAATCACATCCTAGAAGCCGCTGTGGCAGCAAGCAGTGGGTGACCAGCAGAGACAGCCAACTGCACCATAGGCCTCTGGTGTCAGACGATGCAAGTCCTGTTTATGAGCATTGTTGCCAAGACCAAATGAAGCTAGAGCATGTCTAGGTTAGCTGTTTCTTACCCTTAAATAGGGTTCACAATATTTTTATTTTTTTCCAAACTGATTTTTCTTAACATGCTATTTAATAATTACCCGATGGTATTGCCACCATACTTGATCTACTGATTACTTGGAGACTTCTCGCTATTGAAATGCCATCAGACCTGAAGCACTGACATGATATGCAAAGTTTTAATTTTTTAATAATTCCTGGGAAGCAGTAGTTAATCTCCTTTCTAGCAGCACAGTCAAATTGGCAACTTACCAGCACGGTTCTGTGTATTAATTTATTCAGTAAAACCTGCCTTTGGCTTTACAAAGTGGTATTGACACCTTATCCTTAGAAACCATGTTGCAGCCAGTGGACTGAAATTGATGTAGAGCAAAAATAAGTGCTGGCCCCACTGTAACCTAGAGCAGCCACAGAAAGCAGGATGAGGCTTCACCCTGCCTCAGTTTTGTGGCTATCCCTTCCCTTGTGATGGGATTCACTGGATTCAAACATACCTTTGTAGAGCTGAGATGCATTACATCTACAGGTGCCTTATTCTTTCGTGATTTCGGAGTCTTGGGTGAGGGGATTAAAAGACTGCACTTGGTTCTTCTAGATTAAATGGAAAAATGTTGGACATAACAGTGAGAGAGGAATTAATTTTGTTGTGAGTTCTAGGAGCACTGTTATTACGGGTTTAGTTGTTTTTAGTCCTTTTTGGGGTTTTTTTGAAATAGCATAGCATCTTTTCCAAGGTTATGGTCATGTTCATCTCAACAAAGTCAATCGTATTAAAAACAAATCCTGTACCGGAATTACCAGTTACATAACTTATGAAACCTTTTATTAAGGACCAGTTGTTGTAGCTTCTAGTGTATATATATTATTGTTGCTCTACTGCTTTCAATGTGTGTGCATCAATTCATGCCAGATGAGCATCTGGCCCCAAATGTTCAGTATGTGCTTCTTAAGACGCTATTAAGAGTGTAGTGAGAGGAAAGGATCATGTTAAATGCTAGTTTATTTCATCACTGGTTTGTTCACAAGAGATGCTCTGAGAAAAGCAAATAAATAAAAATATTTAATTTATTTGTAAATTTATTTCCCTCTCTAGTTCTTTCAGTGCCCCTTTTGCTGGAATTTCAGAAGAGGGAAGTCCAGAAATGGCAAACTGCTGGTGCTGAAGGTTGGCTTCTGGGACTTATCTCATTTTGTATCGTGTTATCACTAAAATGATCTCATGAATTTGTTCTGAGCAATGAGTTCTACCTCAATGTCTAATGGTACATGAGTACCTTCTGCCACGTCTTACATAGTGTGGGGAGATAGCAAGATTGCTGTGCAGAATAACAGAGAAGCTGAAAAATGAGTAATTAATGATCCAGATAAATCACATGCAACTGGGAGAAAACACACAAATGTACGTAAGTGATCAAATTATCTACTCAAGTGCACGTGAAGAAGTCATATGGGGTAAACTACTTACATCATCCCTCAAACTATTCCACAAATATTCCCTGAATAATCTTTTAGATATGTAAGCCTTTGCTCCTCTTTTGGAGATGTGGGAACTAACGCAGTCTGAGTAGCTGTGAAGCCTGTTGAATTAGTGGGATATCTTCAAAAACACTTGCTGAGCTTGAGATGAAAACTTGCTTTTTTTAAAAGTGCCTTCTGATTACAGAAGTCAGATTAGTGGTATCTTGTATCTAGATGAGTTTAGGGAAAATGATAATCTGTGGATAACCCTTCAGGATGACACTCACTTAGAAAATAGAGCCCCACATGTCCCAGGCTAAATACTGAATATCAGTAGCTCTGTTTGAACAAATGTCTCTACAAGTTGTCTGTTAACGATTTACCCATTGCCAGAAATAAAATTAGTATGAGAGCTAGGATCTGAATTCAGAATTGATGCCTAACCCCATATTTATACTGCACTTCGAGTTTTTCAGTACCCTGGAGTTTTTTAACTCTTAGATCATGTATTCAAACCACCCTCGAGAAAACAGCAATTATGCTTGTTATTGGCCTGCTTAGCTGGAATCAAAGCTTACCTTAGGAAAAAACCCTGTCTGCTCTTTGTACAAGTGGAGATGTTTACCTCATCTTGTGATCCCAAAAAGGCCCCAACCACAAATCTGCTAACAGACCAGAGTGTCCAGCTATCATGTAACAGACCCTGCAGACACCAGCATTCCAACAAGGCTGGTGATGGAATGTGCCTCTCTCCTGAAAATTAAGACTCCGGGTTTTCCATTGGCACTTTTTTAATGGAAAGATACATAATGGTCTCCATTTCTCCATTGTGTGAAAATATGAGTGGCACAGTACAGTAAAAACCCAGCAGGTTGTCAGCTCTGCTTTTACAGTGTGGCTCTGGAGCCTTGGCATGGATTTCCCAAGCGTGTTCTCCATCCACTGCAGCCACTGCACAGGAGTGATTCTGTCTTCTGTTGTTTTGCTCTTCTTGGGGGCTGCAATGAAAGGTCCTCATCCTTGGTCATTAGCCTTTAGCTGAAATGATCTTTGTCAAACTGTGGTCCCTTCCAACCTGACAGTGATTCTGTAATCATCACTGCAGCAATGCTAGCAGTGTTTGTCATCCAGCCACCTGTACTTCTCTTCTGGAGTTTCTCCCCTCACTGGGAGAGATGGCATTTCTTTGTAACTTGGTCTGCCAAGGTGAGAGCTGCGGGAAAGCAGGTGGGTCTAGCTTGTTAGAAATGGGGATGCCATTTAACTGACTGCTTTCAGCACATCCATTTCCATGGTGGCTGCCTTTTATGGCAAAGACTCACACGTCTGGCATGCAGCTCAATGACCAGATCCACTGTTTTTCCCTCTTGTTTTGCTTCTCTTCATCGACTTGGACACAGCAGTTCCTGTCACCCACTGTAGTCTGGGGGTAAGGGCTGGTGCAATTTCCCACAGCTTTGCACAAGCCTGTGCCTCCAGCCTCACTGTATCATCTGTCCTTTCTCCTTCTCTGAAAGAAGCTGTGCCCAGTGCTGTGCTCCTGGAGTGAGGGCACTGGGGGCTTGAAGAGAGGAAGGAGTGCTCCCTTGGAAGTGCTCAGCTGTCATCAGACTTTCTCAGCTGAAGGATTTCTTCATGCAGGATCACTGGGGAATAAGTTGTTATTCCTTCAGCAGCTGTCTTACCACCATTGTGTTTAAATTGCAGTGCAGGTTGGTAAGGAAATACTGTTTCTTTACCTGAAGAAATTGTGTTTCTCACAGGTATTTGTAAGATGCTTAAGTTCTGGAGGTATAAGGTCCTTTTAAAGACCTACTTTTCCAAAACTGGAAGCATCCTTCTTTGAAAATCAGAGGTCTTCAGCTGGGCAGAGGAAAACTGAGATGTACATTTGGTTTAGTGGACTGGTTTGTACTGTTCATCTTGTGATATTTAATTGACAAATACTCTCTCTTGCTGTCACTTCCTTTTTTTTTTGCATAAGCAGAAGAAAGCTTTGTTTCATTACAGCCTCCAAAGTTATATTCTATTATAAAAATCCCAGGCAAGGCAAAGAAAACAAAGCACAACTATGCCTATCCCTCCTTACAGCAGCAGACGCTGACCCATCATTAACATTAGGCTGGAATCACACATCACACTCGCTGTATTTCACAACAATCTCCATGAACATACTTTTCTATACTTGTTAAGGTTAATCTCAAGGCTTGTTTCAAGGTGAAGCCACACAACAGTTTTAAAAATTGTCGTTAAATCATTACAGCCCAGACCACAGGACTGCAATTTTCCCATTGATCCTCCCATGTCAGCAGCATCGACATGGATTGGCGTGTGGGAGCGTCACAGCCGTAGAACCCCCCCGTGTCCCCCATTGCCTCTGGTAGCTCTCAACCAACAGCAGTGCTCACGGTTCCATCGCCAGTCTGGCAGAGGTGGCGGAGCCAGGTGAAGTCGAGCAGGACACCCAGAGGAGGGTGGTGTGTGTGTGTTTGTGTCTGTGTGCGTGTCAAGGGCAGAGCAGAAGAGGCACAGATTCACCAACCAGCACTGCTGAGTCCCAGGACTTTGCCACCTGCGTCCATCAACTTTAAACACAATGGACGTCTATGATAACCCGCTGGGGATCTTCACCGTGATTCAGTGAGTAAGCTAATACATCTGTACTTCCCATTTTAAGCTAATGGGAATATCAATATTAAAATATATGCATACTTTGCAAGGGCAATATGGTTTTGAATACTCACACCTCTGTGGCCTTAATGGTAAGACATGTTTTGAAATGACTTAGCTAAACACTGAAAATAGTTTGACCTTTGAATTAAACAAATCTAAGTAGCGTTTCAACAAGCAGTAACACAGACATTCTAGATAATTTATTGAAAATGCCATAGAACTGCAGTGAACTTCAGAAAGTGAAGAAAGAAATCAGGCATTTTCTTTCTGCTAAGAATGCTGACTCTATCAGAAGTTTTAAGAATGTTTTAGTAAGCATGTATTTATGCCACAAATGGATTTGAAAGATCCTGAAAGTAATGAAGCAAATTCCCATTAAACTGCATGGTATGCTTGACTTTGAATAATGAACTCATACTGTAGATAAATTATTCAAGATTTCACTGTATTGTATGTATGTTGGGTCATAGCATAGGAAATGATGTTTGTTTAGAGAGTGCCTCTCTGCATTTATTTTCTAAAAGAGGCTGTCGAATACTTAGGAGGGCTGGGAGATGGTATGCCTGGATTCTGCTCCTGGTTCCACCAAAGGCAATTCTTCAGCCAGTCATGTTAGGTTGGGGCTTTTATTAATTTGTTTGGTTTGGTTTTGGTTTTCTTATGTTGTTGTTTGTTTGCTTGCTTTTTTTTTTTTTTAATCTTTGTGTTTTTTAATCTCTAAAATGGGTGTAAAACTAGAACTTAATGAATAACCAGTGTGTCAGGAGAATTAAATGTTGCATAATCCAAATCTTCAAGAATTATAAAACTTTGGACTCATCTGGTCCCTTTCTACTTCAATAGAATTGTCTCTTCCCATTGAACTGGACTTCAGCTGAAACAATTTTCTCTGGATCTTTCCATAATGTGGCTTTTTTTGTGAAATATTTAACTTGTTTCACCTCTATTTAATTTTCCACAAATACAACAAAATAAAATAAGCCCAAAGACATCTTTAAATTTTCATTACCATATGATAGTCAGATCTCTGTATCTTTTTCTTCTACATTGTTTGCTTTTCATTACTCTTTGTTAAGTTCTAGATCTATGCTAGAAATCTTTTCGAATAGGGACCTTGTCTTTGCAGGTCACCAATGAAAAAGCTAGTATATTTTGGTGCACATTAAAATAAACCACAGAATTCTGGATAGCTTCTTTGTCAACAAAAGTCTGTCCTTCCTCCTCTCCATGAATCCCAAGGCAGATGGGGCACTGCTGTGGGGCCAGCTTGCTCTCTTTTTCTGGATGCAGAATACAGCTGAATACAGGAACTGGGCAGACCACAAAAAAAAAGAACAGAGACACAAAAAAGATAGCAAATACAGAGCCACATTCATAAATATTTCCCTTTCCCTATCTTCCCTCCTCCAAAGACAAGAAAACAAACACCAAGCCTGGAAGAGGCAATGCAAATGGAATACAAACTGACAGTATTGGGAGCAGCAGAGGGATGACTGCTTCAGCTCCATGCACGCGGGACCTGCTCGGGGCAATGCTGCTGCTCTTGGTCTTCAGAGCCTCTGCATCCTTTGCCTTTGAGGACTGCTGAGCTGCTATGTAAAGCAAGGCAACCACTGCCAGTTTAATGGGGCATAGCAACTGAACCCCTGCAGGAGGATTTGCTGAATAAATTGATGGAAAGATAGGTTCATCTTTCCATATGCTCCTTCACGTTTCAGGGGGGCGGAAGTGTGTTTGCAAATTCAGATTTTTCAATAAGTGTTAAGGGCACCCTAACCCCAAAGACTGTTCAGTTGGTGCAGTTATTAAAGTTTATATGCACTGGAGTTATGCTCAGCAGGCTTAAACTGATCATTGATTTTTTTTTCAAGTGGAATTATTTGAACGTATTACATGAGAACAAAAGACACTTGGAATGAGTGGGCAGTGCTTGTGCAGGCTCTACCATAGAGCCATGAGAAAGAGGCAGAGCTCTCTATTATGCACATTCCCCTTAGAAAGCTGGCAAGTCTTGAACAAGCATAAGGAATTTGAAAGCTTAAAAAGAAAGGAAATATTCAGACACAGTCATTCCAGTCTCAGTCCTTTGATTATCTGGATGAGGAATGCCAGGATACAGAGAGAATTAAATAAGGATTCTTAGACAGTCATCAAGCCCATGTATTATCTGCTACAGGACCATAATTCAGTCTGAGGTAGGCTGATCCTTTTCTCCAGAGAACCGAGCTATCCCCTGAAGTCAGTAATACAGCTTCCTAACTGCTTGTGGTGTACCCACAAAGCTTGATTAGGCATATGCTCCCTGATGTAAATGGCTGAGTCTTCATGTCTGCGAAAGCCATTTATCTCTATAAACAACTCTGCTTCATTGCGTTCAGAATGGAGAGAAGCCAGAAAACCAAACTGCACCAAACAAAAAAATCAACAAAACAACAAAAAAACCAACAACCCCCTCCCCAAATAAATCAATATATCTCATCACCTTACTCACAACAGTTGAGCAGTGAGTGTTATGCCTGTGTGTTGGCATGTTCTGATTCTGCTTCTGAAACACTCTTCTCTGAATGCCCATCAAGCTCACTATGAAATGAACTTGCAGGAGTTTAACCAGAGGAATCAGCTCACTGGAATACAGCATTTGTGGTTTCTGTGATTTGACAGCAGTAAACATCTCGCCTTTGCAGCTGCACAGTGCTCTCCCCAGAGCTCCACTCCTGACTCACAAAGCATCACAAGAACAGGTGTCCCACCATGCACATGCCTGGAAGATGACAATGTCTGGCAGTGATGGCCTGAGACAAAAACACTTTAGGAGCCAATTCGTATCAAAACTTGACAGAAAAGGCTCATAGTGTAAAGGATTCCAAAATCAGTGATTTGTACTGCTCTATTTAAACTTCTAAATTATAAAAAGGGCAGGTATTTCCTAATTTGAATATCTTTGTCCTACCTGTTCCAAAAAAGAGGGAAAAATAATTTACTAACTCTCATAGTGGTTCAACAAACTTAACGGTTTTGTGTTTAACTGTGTACAGACAACGTGAGCAGCTAATGACACTTTTATTAACTCTACAGTCGGAATCTCTTCCTATACAAAGGATTTCCCTGGACTAAGACCCCTCCTAAGAGATCTCAAGATGTGTTCGCATTAGCAGTTTAGTTCAGATAAGGAGTGTACTCAGGATGCAAATCTCTTGTTCTGTTTACTTGCATTCTGAGTGTGGAGTGGTCCTGGAGCACACACACAGGATGTCCCTCTGCTGAACCAAGTAGATGGGGTCCAACAAGGCACGTTCTGCACTCCAATCTCTCAGTGTCCTGTGTAGGGCCCAAATGAGAGATAGTCTGAAATAATATCTCTAAACTGTGTACAGGTTGGCCCTCAGCTGCTCTGTACCCACCATTTCACTCTACAGATCCACTCCAATTACACTGTGCTGCTTGCTAATGCAGAGATGCCCTCAGCTTCTAAAGGGGACAGTCAAAATCAGACTGGCACTGAGCCAGATCAGCTATTAGCTTTGCCAGCCTTTGCAGCAGTTTGCATTGAGATTATGGAGAGGTGCAGAGCAGGAAATCTATGACTGCAATGTGGGTGGTGTTTAAAGCAGTTTTTAGCTTTAGGTTAGATGAGGGTTTCTGAAAGAGTGGTCTTAGTGACTTTTTTTGCTGTTAGATAAGATGTGTTGTTCTCTCTTGGGTTTTTTTTCCCACACTATGCTCATCATCATTATGTGGAAGGTTGTCTCAGGATAGAGCAAGTTCTAGCCAATGCCAACAAAAAATGGCAGCAAACCCACTGTCACAAGCCATCCACTTAGAAACAAAGGCAAGGTAGAGCAAGAGTTACAAACTGTCAGAGAGATCATCTGGGTGATATAACTGAATCTGTGACCTTCCTTAACTCATAGGGGATCTTTTCTGCTCAATAGGCCACTGAAATAGCTGACTTCTGGCTAGATTTAAATAAGCCACTTGTAAATAATTTTGTCATGTGTACTGGGAGGGAAAAAATCTGGCTGCAATTGATTTTGTTCCTGTACTTTCACAGCGTTTTGCCACAAGCCCTCAGTATTGACAGTCTTCCCAGGCCTACAGTGAATTCACAGTGGCTGCCCTAAATATCTTATGCCTTCTATTTTCTCTTTTCCTACGTGTTCATGTTGAATAAACATTGAAACCATTTCTGTCCTGAAATATTTGCATACTGTGGTAAAGTCTCCAAAAAGGCAAATGGATAAAACTGTTCTGTGATCAAGTCTGTAAGCGATACTTTATTGAGAAGGTACAGATGGGAATGGCAACCAGCTCACTGTTAATCTGAGTTATGCTATGTTTGCATCTACTGCAAATCTTACATTCATTTAAAGGGGTGGGATATTGAGATTATGGAACCCTTTGCTTCAGTCAGCTCTTCCAGTTTAGCTAAGAGTAGTGTAAGTGATCATGGCTATCATCTTACTCTAGACAATTATCCTGTTTTAGTGGAAAGATGGGTGCCCTGAGACATGGGGCACTGAGCTCTTTTTGGACAGGAAGGAAAATAATGGTGGTCTTTGAGACGGTGACCCACAGGTGAAAGTAAAACATTATGACAAATACTACTCTCTTGAAAAGGCCAGGGACTGACAGCCTTGGCAGAAGGTCATCTGGCAATGTGTTCAGTGCTGGCTCTGCTTTGAGCAGAAGGTTGGAAGAGACTTCCAGAAGTCCCTTCCACTCTGAATGACTCTGTGATGAGTTAACAGGACAGCAGACAGGAAATGTGCTAGAAGTAGTTTATGAAAAATAAGTTAATGTGCCTCTCAGAAGTCCTAGAACTTAAATGCAAGCAAAATACTGATGTTGATGGAAGCAGGAGAGCTGCAGGCACTTACTGTACAAGCGTGAAAGATTGTATTAGGGAATCAGATACATGGCTAAATTGGCAATAACACATTTGGCTGCCTCCTCTGTGATGTCCTTCCTTCCACCTTACTACCCAAACTTGACTGTGGCACAGTATGTAGTGGTGACTTCAGACTTGACAAAGTTGATAAACTGAAAAGGTATTTTCTGTTCTGTACTGAGATTGGCCACCTATTTGTTGGTCTTTCAAACTGGGAGACCCAACTGAAACAGCTTTCAGTGGTCCTGACAGTTTAAATACACTTATCTGGTGCAGCTGCAGAAGAACATCCCCAGGTTGTTCAGTTTCAGTTTGCAACAAACCTCAGTAGCAAGCTAGTTCAGGCTTGCAAGGGTCTGCATGTGGCAGAGCAGTGTGTGCTGAGACATCCTGGTCTTCAGCACGACAAACTCCCTCAGAACTTGGGGTAACTCTCCCCTGCAATCCACCATGAAAACACTTTCTTACCCACCTCGATTCAAGAGCAGGTAGAATTTTTTTTAAAAATAGTTCTCTGGCAACTGCCTGCATCATGAGTCACCTTTGATAATGGGCCTCTTTGAGCCCTGTTTTCAGAGGTATTCACCACTTGTGTTTCCACTGACAGTGAGTCTGGAATGGAGGGCTCTTACCTGCAGCTCTGCAAATCGAGCATCAGATGTTTCTAGCGTTTGACAGCAGAATTGGTGGTCATTTCAGAGAGTTCTTGAGTATATTTCTGTGATTTCATGGTCCGTTTTACTGCAGAGATGCTGAGAAAGGAAAATACTCATTTGCATTCTGCAAAGCATAGGCAAGGAGCCAGTTCTATGCTATTACAATATCTGATCTCTGTAAGGCAAACATCCTTTTGAAAGGAGCTAATGTTTCTGTCTGTTCAACTCTGATTCACAGTTCAGCACTTTTCTCATTCAAACACCCTGGGGAAGAGTTAACTGTATTTTTCTCTTCTCCTTTTATCTTTACTCTTGGATTAAGTGAAGAAATTACTGGTTCATGTTACAACCCTTTTTTCCCCTTTCAGTAAATCATCTGCAATATTTTTTGCTATTGGTATGCTGAATGTCACGTATACCCTGCTCATGTCACACTGAAATAGTTAATTATTTGCATGACAAACATCCAGGTTGTATCCTATGCGTTGCACCATAGGGGGTACGTGTTGTTAACTAATGCATATGTGCACGTATCTTAAAAAGAGCTTTTCATCAAAAGCAAAAATCTGCTATAAAACATTTAATAACAAATGTTCTTGATTATTTTTCCCTTCTGTTTATGAAGAAAAATCATAATATTTAATACAGTCATTAGTAGAATCTCAGCAGTAATTTCTTACTTGCTGTTCACTTGCTGCCGAAACTTCGCAAACACTTTGCAAAAATCAAATTACAAGAGTCACAAGCTGTAATTTCTTCTTTCTGAGGGGACATGACTGACTGTTAAAAGAACCTTAAATTCTGTGAATACAAACTTTAAAATTATTTTTCTATAAATACCATACAAAATGCAATTCATATTTATCACTTGTATTCCTTCCAGGAAATTTAATTGCTGTTCACAGAGAGCAAGTATGGATAAAAAATTTCATTTAAACATTTAAACATTTAAACATTTCCTGTATATGCTTTATCTGTGGAAAAAAAACCCAAAAACAACAAACCCCAAACAAAACAAGCCAAGACCAAACCCACAAAACTCTTATATTAGGAAGCACTTTGCATTTATCAACACAAAGACTAGTCATGTCTTTCTCATCAGTCTGCTCATGCTTTCTCTAACACAGCAGTTGCCCTCTACCTACACCTGCAGAGTCCGTATGGACCCCGTGCCTTTCCAGATGAACAGACACAGAAGCTAATTATTCTTGAGATGATCCTCCAGGTAAAGTCTGGGGAGCATTTCAGAAGCAGAGCACAAGCCTCTCCCTGCTGAACCAACATTCCCAGCACGCTGAAAATGCTGAATAAATAACTTCCCTCCAAAATCAATGCATGTTATATAGCTCTTTCATTTAAATAACATCTTTTTTTTAATCTCAGGGCTTCGGGGTTAGAGCTGTGTAATGTGAAGGCAAGTTATCCCTGCATGGCTCCAGGCTTCAATTGCAGGCCAGGCTATTCATGAATCTTTCTCTTCCAAATACTCCTGCTCGGTCCCACTGTGGTTTTGCTGACAAATTCTCTGCTGTGTGAGCGACAGTCCACAGCAGCATCAGGTGTGAGCTTCAGGCCTTTCCGGGCAGTCCTCCCCTCCGAGGGGAGGCCCAAGGCCCGGCTGGCGCCCCGGGGCCTCCCTGCTGCCGGCCCTCACGGAGCGGGGCCTGCGCCACCCACCGCGCTCCGCCCGGGCAGGACGGGCTGAGGGCGGCTCCCAGCTCCTGCTCTGCGGCTGCCCACCAAAGGCAGCCCAATGTGGGGGTCTGTCTGCTCTTACCCACTCTCGGCCAAACCTTTCAGCCCTGCTGGAGGGGGCTTGTCCAGCAGCTGTGTCTCACTAACCCAGCTTCCCAGGGCAGGAGCCAAAAAGGCCGATGGCATCCTGGCCTGTATCAGAAATAGTGTGGCCAGCAGGTCCAGGGAAGTAAGTCATTCTTCCCCTATACTCGGCACTGGTGAGGCCGCACCTTGAGTACTGTGTCCAGTTCTGGGCCCCTCAGTTTAGGAAGGATGTGGAGACACTTGAGCGTGTCCAAAGGAGGGCGACAAGGCTGGTGAGGGGCTTGGAACACAAGCCCTATGAGAACGTCTGAGGGAACTGGGGTTGTTTAGCCTGGAGAAAAGGAGACTCAGAGGCGACCTTATCACTCTCTACAACTTCTTGAAAGGTGGTTGTAGTGAGGTGGGGGTTGGTCTCTTTATCCAGGCAACAACTGACAGAACAAGAGGACACAGTCTTAAGTTGCGCCAAGGAAAATATAAGCTGGATATTAGAAAAAAGTTTTTTACAGAAAGAGTGATAAAATATTGGAATGGTCTACCCGGGGAGGTGGTGGAATCACCATCCCTGGACATGTTTAAAAGGAGATTGAATGTGGCACTCGGTGCCATGGTTTAGTTTAGTTGAGGGTTGGGACATGGGTTGGACTCGATGATCTTGAAGGTCTCTTCTAACCTGGTGATTCTGTGATTCTGTGATTCCAGATTAAAAGCTTCAACAGCTCTTTTACGATGCTACAGCAAGAGCCTTTCACAGGAGGTACAGCTGCTTCTAAATACCTGTGGTTCCACAGATCCCTGTTAGCAAAGACATCAGAGTTTCACAGCTAGCCTGGGGTTTTACTGAGATCCTGCCATCAGTCCCTGGGATCTGCAGTGGGGGCAATGGGCTGCATTTCATCACATGTTTGTGTTTCAAACGAGGCTTGGTTTTCCTTTCCCTCAACAGTACAGCGTTAATGTTTTGTTAACGTTGATATATTGAAGCTGGAACAGCACAGCTCAATGGATGTTAATGAGCTTTAAACAAATGGAAAAGACATATGAGTGCTTGCCTAGTTCCAGCCTTGGCCAGCTGCACCAGGTAGCAGGGGAGGCTGCTTGTGGGATATGAATAAGTAGCACCCGTCCTCTCCAGAGAAAGTGCTCGACATCCCTGCATATACTGACACAGGAAAATATCTCTCCAGCTGTCAATCCTTCAGCCTCCTACAAGAGGAAAAAATTGCTGTGGTTTGTTGTGACTACATATCAGTTTAACTGGTTTTTATAACCAAATATTTTACCCACATAGAAAATAAATTTCAACAGTCAAATACAACAACAAATTGAAAAAATACACGTGCCACTAGGAAAACGGCATCCTTTTCTGTAAAATCATAAGAAAAAGCAGGGAGAAAAATGTCATGCTTTTTTTAATTTTCAAAGTTGCTGTTTACTTATTTCTAAATAGCTAAAGTTGCTTTGAAAGGATAACTTAAAACAAAATGAAGAAGTGCTTTTTTTTCAAGATTGGTAGTTTTATTTTTTGCTGAAGATTATGAATTTTTTTCTGTGCAACACACTGACCTAGTCAGGAAGAGAATTTAAGAAAAATAAAGCAGTATTGAGCAGTCAGTGTATTCCTGAGCATCTATAGGAGGAAAGATTTTTTATAAATCAGTATTCCTCATCTCTAAGGAGATTTCTCTCTGATTCATATGGGTCAAAAAAGTTCCTCTCATGAAAACAATTTAGAAAATTCAAAGGTAATCCAGTTCTAGGCTCTCTGCCATCCACGTGCTTGTACGCAGCAGGAAAAAAAAACAAAACTCCTTAATCCTTTTTTGTTTTTATAATTACTTGTTTTTCCTCTTCCCAGCAGTTCTTCTGTTGAGTACAAAAGTTACCATATCCAATTATACCTTTTTGTCCTTGCTTGTGAAATCTTCATGTCTTCTCAGTTATCTATTAACACAAGATAAATCACTTGATTAATCTCAGGCTCTTTTCCCATCTGGCAGAGTGACAGCCACCAGCCATTTGGTGGCATGTTCTTAGGTTTTTTGTGCAGCCAATATATGTGTATGACTGCATGGGGGAAAAAAGAGGGCGAACCAGAAAGAAAGAAATTAAGAACACCAGCATCACATTTAGCATGGTAAATGCCATGGCATTTCGGAGAGACCAGCTTCCACATGTGATCATCTGATAGATTCTGATCCACGTTGTTGTGTATTTCATTGTTTATGTAAGAGAGGTTGGCAGGAAGGGCACTTCTTGGCTGTTAACAATCACTGTCATTGACCAAGCCAATCAGTCAGTAACTGGAAATATCTGACCTTTATGGCTTCCTTCCTTTGATGATTCTCTTTAATCATATATTTTTTTAACCTTTCCTGTTGGATCTCAAACTGTGTGCTTTGATATTAATGCAATGTGCCATACTAGAACGAAGAGATTTTTCTTTCTCAGACTGTTCCTGACAGTTATCGTAACCAAAGGGAAAGCAAGATTTGGTTCTGAAAGCTCCATCATATTTGCACTGTCTTCTAATGTTTTTCTTTATCTCCCTTACCTTTGCTGGAGCTGCTATCACTTTGTACAGTCCACTGCATATTATCTTCAGAATTCATTTCAGAAAAAGCCCTGAATTTGTCAATGATTGTTTGCTTAAGGTCTGCTACAATATGAGTATTTTAACCTAGGGGATTTAAAGGTTTCCAAAATTGACTTTCACTGAAAAAAATACACTCTTTGATGAAGACTGTAGCCTTTCTTTGGGAAAAGGTTATTAATAAAGTTTTAGTTTTGAGATTACTTGGGGTTTATTTGGTAAGTCATTGTGAGTTCAAGTGTTGGCATGAACAGAAATCGATTTACTAGAATGTATCATATTCATAATATTCTCAAAAGAACTTTGCTTTCTAAGCAATCTTGTGAATAGTAGCCTTTATTAGAGTAAATAATTGTATAATTCTGGTCAGGGAGAAACATTCTGATTTATTTAGGCACATATGAATATGAAGCAGAATCTCAGATTTACAAAGTGTGTTATCATCTAATGATTTTCTTAAAAATCACGTCTAGTCAGAAAAGAGCTGAAGGCCATGTTTAACTTGGTGGCCCTCAGTGAGCAGAGAGCTTGAATCAAGCAGGGGTGCTGCTGCTCTGACCTGCTGGAACCTTGGAGTGAGTGATGGCTTTGCGCCCTGTGACTGAGGATTGGAAATACATTGGCTGTGTGGCCAAGTACAGCACACGTGGGGCAAACGCAACTCAGTGGCCAAAATGATTCCCATGGTCATATTTTGTTTTGTCTCCTGGTTAAGCCTATTTCATGTACAGCATAACAGCCACTGTAATTCACAAGAAAAAAGAGACCAGTTCGAGGGCACTGAAGGAGACACTTTGCAAAGGGAAAGTAGCACAACTCCAAGGATTTCCATGGGCATTCCCATTAACATAGTGCCTCTAGCTGGAAAGATGCAAGAAGGTTAATGTTTGTTAATGTATTCTGGTCTTCTTTTGGTGAAACTCAGGGACACTCTGTCCTGTCCAGTGTGAAGCGTCACGGAAAAGGTTAGAGTTGATTATGAACTGTATCTTTAAGCAATAGACTTTCTGTATTACAACATTTAGGTAAGTTAGGACAATATTTCTAAAATGAAATTAAAATTACTTGTCGATGTTTTTTGAATTATTGTTTGTGAAGCCTTTGTTGAAATTACTATGCTTCAGTGAGTTGGTGAAAAATTACCTATCCTTGAACACCTGAGATACTACAGTAATTTTCTGTATCTAAAACAATATAATATTGGTATAGCATTCTATGAGCATTGTGTCCATGACAGTGGGCTCTCATTTCTGGCACCAAGCAGCCAATGAGCAAAATGAACCGATGTTCAAAACACCAGGCCTCCTCTCACCTCTAGAAATTCACAGAACAAAGACCTGTACTTTGTTCACCACACAGATCCCTGCCTTGTTTCACTTGGTAACCCCTCCCACCCCCTGACTTCAGCAGCGACAATTACAATGACATTGTGAAGTGCCCTGAGACCAGCTGCTGCAAAATGCCATCCCTGACATGCTGCTAAACAACCCCACCAAAGCCATTCTCCCCCTTGTGAGGGAGAGCAATACGTGCTGTGCCTGGGTAAGGGGATGCTGGGGAGTGCGCTCCGGTTTGCAACTCAGCTAATTAAACATTAATGAAGTCCTTTCAAAAGAGGGAGCTTTGCTTCACACTTCTGTACGCCTAGATCCAATCTGTAAATGTTTGTTTTCCCCATTTTAGCTTTTTAATTTATTCCTCAATTTTCTAACCTCTGAAATGATAATAAAATGTACTAGATTTGAAATAGAAGTCTCTGAACAGTATTTCAGCAATCTGTTAGGAGCTGGAATACATATGGATCACCCTGTAAATCTAAATTATTGGCACTCAGGAGAGATTATTTCCATTTATTTTGCTTTATTGTGTAATATTTTGCAGCTATAGCTGTGGTGCTGTTATTAACTTGTGATAGTTCTAAACCCTGGTAGGTGATTAGATCATTTACTGTGTAAAATTCAGGCCTCCAAAGTAAGGTGGTGCTAATCAGTTGAGCCATAGGAGTTCCAGCTGCTCACCCTCTCCAAAGATTTGACTCCTACTGTATTGGATAAATCTCAACAGAATTTTATTTTGTAATTGGAAAGAGTTGCTAGAATATATTTTTTATTGACTTGCTATAATAGAGATAAGATACCAAAAACATTGTCACAATACAGGATGATGTTAATTTGTAGAAATTCAGGACAGGAAAACAGTCTTTCCAGATACAAAGATAGCTTTGCATATTGCAAACATGCTTTCAACCATTTGGAAAAAGGTATCTTTTAGCCGTTGAAGTTAATTCCATTTCATATTAGCATGAATTACTTACATATCTTGAAAAATAAGATAGCTCTCTATGTTAAATGACAGCTGGCCTTGGTGAAAGACAATTTTGCAACCTGGGCATTTAGGAGATAGGTATTGCCACAAAATCACTGTTGATCCTCAGGCAAGTGATTCTATTGGATTTCTGGCCTGTAAAGTGAGATAAGTCATCCCTCATAGCTAAGGTAGGATTTTCCTTCCTTTTTTCTTTCTCTCCACATCCTTGTGCTTTAGATGGATTTGAATTTATTCACTCAAGGAAAAAAAGTAAACCAATGCTTGCTCAAAAAGCACACGAACAGACTTAATCGAAAAATCTCGAGAATTGGTGAAGTCTAGCACCAGTTTCCAGAGGGAGGAGTAGAGGACAGACAGAGTCACTCACAGATAGTCACTCACTGAAAGCTGTGAAGATTTTTTTCTGGGCAGTTGGAACCTGGCTGAGAGATGTCTTTCACCAAAGCCTTTCTGAGTCCAGCTGCGGACTCCGTTGATGCAGGCAGTACTTGCTGTTTGCGCAGCTTCCAGAGCTGATCGGGGTAGCTTGAATTATGAAGGGTTATGTCTTTTCAGAGTTTTATAAATGTAGATTGCCACTGTAGCCACATACACAGCAAACACGAAATCTCTTAGGTAAGGCAGTGACCAAGATGGAAGAAGACTGGCCGATTCCAAGTCCTGCATTTAACATGCAATAAAATCTCTTCCCCCAGACACTCACAATATTTGATTTGAAAGTATAAAAATGTATTACTCTTGCTGTGTTATGTCTATTGGGGGCTCATTTAATGCACTTTTACTGTCCTAGCCCAATTGATTCAGACATAACTGAAATAAAAATGTTATTTAGAGAAGCAGGTGAAGCAGGTGTTATGTAAAACCAGAAGAATGCCATTCAGAACTTCAGTTCCTACTAACCTACACAAAAATGCTGGAGGGAGTGTTCAGCTTATTTTCTCAAAGTTTCATTTATGGCTTACGTTTCGGACCATAAGTCAAGGACAGCAGTTAATTCAAATAACAATTAGAACAGCCATTTAGAGGTGAAGTGATTTTAACTTCTCACCACTAATACACCCTATGCTAGCAGAACATGCAGGGGAGGAACTCCTCTCTTCAAACAGTAAGCATTTGTATTTGTTTGGTATGTTTACAGATTGATGAAAGTAGTTTTCTTTATAAGAAAAAAAAAATCTATAAGATGAATTGCAACTGAAGAGCAACTGGCCTTAGAAAAAATACAGGAAGGCAGCACAGGGACTCTCACATACTTAAAGCAACAAAGAATGACTTGTCCAAGCATTCTGTCAGCTCTTCAAAATGAAATTTATATGATCAGACATCCATGCATGCTGTGGTATGTGCTCTTTGCACATTTTTGTCAGTCTCATCAACTGATCAGCTTGCTCAACAACGACCAATCAAAAAAATCCAAAAGATAAATTTGCCTTATGCTTTTGATAAAGGCATTACATTTTCGACATTATCAACATTTGCAGCAACATTGCATCAGTTTGAGATCTTGTCAGAGCTTACAAAAGTAGCTGAGCCAGGTCTTATTGGCAGGGAGATGGCAAACCTCCAGCAACTCCCAGGTGCCGCAGAGTTCAGCAGCAATTAAAGATGTGCCATTCTTTGCCTCCGAGCCAAGACCATGATAGCTTGTAAAGACCCAGAACAAAGCTGGGAATGTCCGGCCAGCTTTTGGAAACAATGTGAAACTGAAGTTCTGGCTACATGTGGTCATTAAAAATCCCTTCAAGCGGTTGGAAAACACAGTGCAATAACTCCTTTATCCTGGACAGGTGCCACTCAGGTTTATTCCCTCATCTGGCAGTTGATGTTCCCTCTGGCCTCCTGTTAGTTGGCTTTATCAACAGGGCTGGAGGATGGGAGCTCTGCTTCATACACAGCTTCCATTCTCTGCGTGCTAGGTGTGATAGGCTTTCAGCTTGTGTGAGAATTCCATCAATGAGAGCATGTGGTTAAAGTTAACAGGAGGAAAATGGGTAACCTCATTACTTGAGAAGCATTGTCGCACAGGAGCTTTGGGGAATATTTTAAACATCTACATGCAAAACCTGTTTACCATTCCACTCAACCACTTCATTACTGATTACTTCTTACAGTTAAGACCCTTAGTTTGTGCCAGAGATCTTTTAGAATATTTGAAATTAACCATGCTTTGAGCATGCTGAAGTCCCTGCAGACTGGACTGAAAGTCGAACAGAATCACAGAATTATCTAAGTTGGAAAAGACCTATACAATCATCGAGCCAAATCCTGAGCCCAGCACTGCCATGTCCACCACTAAATCATGTCCCTAAGTGCCACATCTACACATCTTTTAAATACCTCCCTGGGCAACCTGTTCCAATAGCTGACTACCATTTCTGTGAAGAAAATTTTCCTCATATCCAACCTGAATGTCCCCTACTGCAGTCTGAGGCCATTTCTTCTCATCCTGTCACTTGTTGTCTGGGAGAAGAGAGTGACCCCTGCCTCACTACAACCTCCTTTCAGGTAGTCGTAGAGAGTAATAAGGTCTCTCCCTGGGGCTCCTTTTCTCCAGGCTAAGCTTCCTCAGCCTCTCCTTACAGGACTTTGCTCCAGACCTGTCCCCAGCTCCTTTACCCTGCTCTGGACACACTACAGCACATCAGTGTCTTTCTGGTAATGAGCAGCCCAAAACTGAATATTGGCTTCAAGGTGTGGCCTCAGCAGTGCTGAGCACAGGGGATGATCACTGTCCTAGTCCTGCTGGCCACACTATTTCTGACTCAAGCCAGGATGGTAGAACAGCATACACAATTTACATTGGCATCAATAACAACTCAGTATTCACAGCCATAAAAACTAAGTATTTTTTATCTCCTGACTGCCAAACTAGATAACTGAATAGTATATGTCCAGCTCTGTAGCTAAAACATGAAAAGTGAAAGCTGTGGATGGTAAATGCCCTGAGGTCTCTAAATCACCTAAAGCATTCTTTCAGCAACTGTAAGATGGTTACAGTCTCACCAACTATATTACAACCAACACTGTGGGTCCAATTGAAAAACTGGGATTTGGCATTTCCCAGTGCAATATAGCCCAAATTTTGTGCTCCTCTTGCATTTTGCATAGTACAATAAAACTGTCACTGCTTTCCGAATATATATATATATATATATATATAGTGCCCAGGCAGTGCTCAAGGTCAGTATATGTTAGAGAGAAAAGAGGAGACCTTTATGGACTGGTTGCATTGTTGGGGAAAAATATTTAAAAGATCAGCTCTTCAAAGCTTTACAACTATTTTAGGCACATGGTGTGATTCTCGGGGTTGTCCTGTGCAGGGTCAGGAATTAGACTTCAATGATCCCTGAGAGTCACTTCCAACTCATGGTATTCTAAGATTCTATGATTTTAGAAGTTATAAAAAACATGATTGAGGTCAAGTAGTCAGCAAAGCAATTCTGAAATGGTCAAGGGTAAAAAAACCCAAAAACTATCACCATGATGTATTTGCACTTTGTCATCTGGATATCACCACTGAATTCACAGATTCAGACAGTTAGAAGTCCGCAAATAATGTGATAAAATAAAAAAGGGAACAAAAGTTTGGATTGGTATACAAACTATTTTTTTCTAAGTTACTTTGAAACTGATGTGGAACAAATTACTACCTTCATTCTTTTCAGTCATACCAATAACAAACACATAAATAAATACAAAACTTAAGTTCAGTAGAGCACTGCTTTCCACAGCTCCTGCCCTTGATCCCTGCAAATACCAGGAATCACTCTACTTGTCTTTCACATAGTCTGATTAAAAGTTTTTTGAAATTCTATTTCACAGCTTTAGTGTTTTGAAAATGTTGTTATCCTCAGTTCTTTTCAATAGACAGAAACAGAGGTCTGCAGAGAGCCATTCATCTCCTCCTAAGACAGGCATCTAAGACAGGTCAGCAAATGGTGTTCTGAAGATGATTATATTAACTATAAAGGGAGAGTAGACTCAGATATCCAACTTTTAGAAGTCTGTAATTAGACAAGATGATTTTCACTCATCTTCACTCACTACTTTTGGACAACTTTTTTCCTCTTAGGACATAAAATCTCAAGTTTTTAAACTAGAAAAATACACTGCACCCTTGCTAATTAAAACCCCCTGCGTACAGTAAGATGGACTTCATTCTTCTGCACCCTAGACAAACTTTCAAGCCTTTCCTTTTTCCCCCACTTGAAATGCCAGCATACAGACATTGCTTTCTCTGTATTTCCAGGTGTAACTCAAATCAAAAGTGTTTGGAAACTCATGAAAAACACTGTACTTGTCACATTTTCAGCTCAGGTTCAGAGATTTCCAGTTCATGTATGATTCAAAGGATCATCTAAATAGTAGGATGCCTGTCTGAAATAAAATGAAATTCCAGATGCTTGAGATTCAGCTGTCATTGAAGATAATGCTGCCATGAAGAAAATCCCAATTATCCCACTAGCAATGAAGAACTGAGAATAACAGTAGTAAAAATGGCACTTACTGAATTTACAGTGATGCAAAGCTATGAGCTACCAGGAAAATAAGCAAGGAATGTGGGAGACATTTTTCATTATTCATAACAGGAGCTGTACTCTGCTCCTTGCTGAGAACCTACCCCTCCTATACAGTTTGCACAGAGTCAGATACTGTCCACCCCAAACAATTACATGTGTCAGTTCAAATTGCTCATTGAACGGTGACACCTCAGTCATTTCATGCTCCTCATCCTTTTCTCTGTATCATTCCTTTGTTGTGACCCTTTCTGTCAGAGATGTTAGTTTTAAAGCCAGCATGAGATTAACTGCATAATGCTCCCCTTTCAAGGCTGCCTTTGCTTTATCTCCATCCAGCTGAGCTGGACACCAGGATGCACCAAGCCCCCCCGGGAATGGCCGCAGCTCCCCGTCGCTGTTTGCATAACAGCTCACTTCTCTTTCTAACATGACCACAATAAGAAGAGGGGCCACATTGTTTCCAGAAATAAAACAGATTACTTTAATCCTAAACCTACTGCAGAGCCAGGATAATAATTCTTTTCTTTTTTTTTTTTTGTTTTTCCTAACCTTGTGTTTAACCATTTCTGAAGAGGCTAAAATAGCTAAACATTTGTTTGTATGTTATTCTTGTTTAAGGAACAATCCTCACCTGGGTTTATTAGGAGTTTGTGTTTTCTCCCCCCAGTTAAAAAAAATACACTAGATAAATCAAAATCAAAATGATAAAATCAAAACGATAAATCAAAACCAAAAGACTGCACCACTATTGGCTAGTCTTCATAAAACAAACTTTTTTAGAATTTTGTCTCAGTCTGTCCACTGTTTATCCAGCCAACCATTACTCAAAGATATGTTTACCTTCTTTCAAGGAACAGTTATTACTACATTTTTCCATGAAAACCTATATCTGCTCTCTTTTCTGATTTACCAGCTAATTGACACCTTTTATGAGTAGGCTTTTTTCATGCTTTTTTCCCTGCACGTTTTTTCTCTGCGCAAGACATTGATTTTCTCATGTTTCTGCTATCCCAGGCAGTTCTGATTTCTTCCCTTCAAGCTACACTGTAATAAAACAGGAAAAACGCTGCAGTATTCTCTCCTTAAAGAAGAATAAGATTTTAGCATGGATGGTACTTACAAATAAAATTCACCTCTCTTAACTTTATACCTCTATAAACTAAGTTTCTAGTAATTTAAGTCTTTGTAAACTGACCAATTACATTCCCTACAGTCATCATGGATAGAAACTTCCAGAGGGTAATTTATCCCCTGCTAAGATGGATGTTCACAGCAGGCACCTGCAGAAGATAATGGCTCCTATCTCGTCCATCAAATATACACAAAACCTTGATGATCTGGTGAAAACAAGACATGTATGGTTTGGCAGGGTCAAGTTGCAGGAGATGAGATTTGCCCAGTGTGTCTGAAAACCTTTAGGAGCCTCTAGTCTTAAAAAACCCCAAACCAGCTGTTTTCATATAATCTGAAATAATCTTCAAGTGAAATGAGTAGTGCTGGATCATTTATCACAGTTTAAAATGAAAATGAAAGCAATCACAGAGGACTGAGTTCCAAGTGATTACAGACCTTTTTTTTTTCTTTTTCATTTCTGTGTCCTTTTGGAAAGATAGTTGCTCAGAACAATGAGTTAGTAGTAGCTTTGATTGTGCATCACCCAATGATATCCTGCCTATAAACTTAAGAAAGATATATTTATTATGGTGATATGATGTTGCTAAGTACTGCTCAAGATCCATGTCTTGCTGAGGAGGGAGAAAAGAAGAAAAGGAAGAGTTATTTTATCTCACTCTTGAATCTACTTCAGTATACAAATTTCATCCTTTCTTGAATAAATTTAAGAATGTCAGCTTTCCCAAAGTTTGAAACTGCAAGCATTCTGAAGTAATGTTTCATGATATACACAGAGATATCAAAGCTAGTGATAAATATCAGCTCACCCATAAATAGCGTCCTGCTGAAGCTATATACCTATGTTGAACAAGAAAGTATTGATAGATTTAGGAATTAAAGCTCCTAATGAATCTGGCAAGCTTATTCTAAACATAAGTTTACTTTTACTTTGGTAGAATAAAATGAACTTGCACAGATGAGAAGTATGTGAGGCAGGTTGAGTGATTTTTATTTGCCATATGCATTTACTGCATTGGGTTTTCTTGATGGAATCTTCCTTCTGCCCCTCACTGTAGACCTAAAAGGAGGTGTTGCAAACCTAAAAGCCTCTCAAAACAGCAGGATCCCACTTATCCCATGCCTGCCTATGATATTGTCAAAGCATTTCCAAATTTCCATCCCTGTTGCCTTTTGACAGGTGTATGCAAGCTTAGAGCTAAGAGAAGGAAAATATCTTCTAGGTAATATTAGTGGGTGGAGCTCTTGCACTGTTTCACTAAAGGGATATCTTTACTTTCAAGTCAGCAAGCAACAAATATAGTAATTTTAGTATGTAGAGTTTTCAAAAGTTTAACTTGCTTTTGACAATTGAATTGTTGCAGCACAGTACAGAAATACTGAACTCTTGGTCTTCTATTGAAATAAGAGGTGGCTCGTGACAGTGAACTGTATCTAGATTATGATATGAGAAAAAATACTTGGAATTAATCTGATACTATAAGGGGAATCAGCCAGGACTCAGCAGGATGAGAGATGCCTCCAGTTGTCTCTTCAAAATGCCTTCTGCATTTTTAACTTGTGGTGAGCTCTTTTTTAACTTAGCGCTTATCCCCAGGAAAACTAAATTGCCAGGAAACCTGAATTTATGATGAGCCAATCTAAAGATCATGTAGTCTCAGCCCACTGGAACCATGTCTGTTATCCCTAAGCAGCAATTCAGGCTTCCTGCTATTCAGAAATAAATGAGCATTTTTATCTGCTTGTGTGCAGAATTTATGAAGCATACAGGAAAAGTCCCAGGTCACAACATTTTTACTTAGTGCTGCAAGGGGAGTTCCCTGGCAGTGAAGTACATGTGGTATGACATGTTCTTAATATTCCTCTCTTCCCACCCTTGTTATGTCCCCCACAGTACTATGGGAGAAGCTCTCAGTTCTCATAAGATTCTGGGAAATAAGCACAGTTGGGTGGCTCCCTAGAGTGCCTGTACATTAAATGCCCACAGCACGGGGAACAAATGGGAGGAATTAGGGCTATGATCTCATTGGAATCACAGAAATATGGTGGGATTGTTCACACAGCTGGAGAGTTATCATGGATGGAGACAGGCTCTTTTGAAAGGATGGCAAGAGGGTGAATTGAGGGTGAATTATTCCCTGTGTGAGGGAGCAGCAGAGATGGATAGAGCTCTGCTGTGGGATAGGTGATGAAAGAGCTGAGACCCTGTGGGTCAGGACAGGGGACAAATCCACATAGGTGATGTTGTGGGTGTCTGCTGCAAACTGTCTGGTCAGGAAGAAGTTGGTAAGGTCTTCTTCAGACTACTGGAAAAAGCCTCATGTTCACTTCACTAATGGGGAATTAGGGTGATATTTTCTGGTGTGCATTGACTGAGTGGATGATGATGGGAGGTGCTTTGCTCACCTCATACTTACAAACAAGGCAGGGCCATTCAGGGATCTGAGGCGGGGAGCAGCCTTTGCTGCAGGGATTATGGTGACAGGAGTTCAGAAGCTGGAGAGGAGGGAAAAAGTCAAACCCCAGGATTATAAACCTGGACTGCAGCAGAGCAGGCTTTGGCCTTTTTCAGAGATATGCTTGGAAGAATGCCATGCAATATGTCCCTGGAGAAAAGAGGGGTCAGGGAGAGCTGCTTCATTACTGAGGATCACTTTCTCCATCCTCAAGGGTGGTCCATACTAATGAGCAGAAAATCAAGCAGAAGCGGTAGGAGGCCTGCATGGATAAACAAGGAGCTCCTGACTCAACTCAGACTTTTTATGTTTCATAAAAAGGGAACATACAGGAGGGGGAAGCAGGGATTTCAGTGACATTTATAAGAGAGCTAATCAAACCTCAACAGTCTCAGTTTCCTAAAGAAAACCTGGTAGGGAACAGGACAAGGAATTCTAGTTGAAGAGAGAAGAAAAAAAATGCAGTCTATGCATTTCATATGGCATTACCTATGGGTCTGACCAGGTTTAATTCTAACTTGGGACATATCTGACAGAGGGCAACTTTTACAGAATAAGAGAATTATTATCCATGGGGACAAAAAATGTTCTGTGTTGTTGGTATTTTAGATGATGTCTCATAATTTTTCCCAGTGCCTTTATATGGATACTGAAAGGAAAGAGTGACTGATGTAGAACTGGAGGGTCTTCATATCTTTGGCAGGTAAGACAAAGCAGGCCATCAGTCCTCTGATTGCATTTTGTACAGTGGATATTTTCCAGCTCAGTGCTTAACCATTAACTTCTCAAGGTAAAATGACAACTCAGCACGGTGAATATATTGAACATTGTAGAAAGACATAGGAACCTTTAAATGGGCAAGAGTGGGTCATCCATCACTCCAGCCAATGGTGTGTCTATTCCAAATTCTGTCTGCCTGAAATTCAGGTGGAAGGAGTCCATGAGCCAGGTGGTAAATAAGTTGGCTGTGCACAAACGCAAATCAAAAGTGGTGTGAGGGCAGACGTGATGGAATAATGGTAAATAGCATCTAAAAAAGTTTTAAAAATTTGCATTACTAAGTCTGCATTCTCAAAGTTCTATATTTTTTTAAAATATAGAACTTAATGTCTACTACCTCGCTCATGCCTGGGGCCAGAAAACTATGGAGAGAATCTAGTACTCAAAATATAAAAACATATCTTCATTTTGCAAAGTTTCTGACCAGACACAGTGAAAAATAGCAAATATATTCAATAAAAAATACATATACTTTAGCACCTCTCTGATCTGCAAGGAAAATTTACAAGCTTCACTTTAAAAGATGGTGTAGGAGACTTTCTTGGACTATAAAACTTTAAAAAGAGGATTCTTATATGTTTGGTGAAGAGATAACCACTTCTGTTGCATATAAATATCTATAGCTATCTATACACACACACACACACACACACACAGAGATGTATGAAGGTGATATAGTTAGGTGGTATTACAGCAAGGAGCAGTGATCAATGCGCCACAAAGACATAAAGTTATGTGCTAATGGGTTTTTGATGTTGCTGGAAAAAACCCCAGGAGTGATAATATTAGCCAGATGATTCAAAACATGTAGTAAAAATAACACTAATGAAAGGTCAAAACTTTGCAAAAAGAACATTACAAAGCTCTTGGAAAGAGTTCTGGAACTCTCAAGGCCTCAGCTGACTCCTGGGGATTATCAAGAAGGATCAGTCCTACCCATTCTTGCCTATGTGAAATGAGTAAGACAGCTTTGCTGTCCACATTCACAGTATATTTTTTAAGGTCAAGGAGAATCAGAAAAAGTTAGGGGACCACAGAAACATATCCTCCAAAACAGACTTAAGAACTTCCAGACTTCAAAACTGTTATTAGCAGCAACATTTACCACGCTGCAAATCACAATTCCATCCACTGTATTGCTCACTTTCGGACTTACTGTGTCCAGAGCTAGCAGATAAATTCCTCTCATAGCCATAGATATTTAGACTTCCCAAAACTAATAAATTGAGGAGTGCAGTTTACAACTAATGTGGCTCAAAACTCTTATGATTTTTTTTTTCAGCAGCAAATTCACATAATTCATTCATTCCATCCACTCTGATTTACCAGACACTGATATTAAATTATTAAATGTATAGATAGTAACATGTGACACCTAATGCCAGAATTTACCAAACTATAAAACACTGATGGAGGAACTAATTGGAATTGCTGGAGTAGATGCTATGCTGTCTTTACAGTAAAATTAATCCAAACCCTAGCTCAACAACATAATCATAGAGTAATATGAAACTATTGTGTAGTGAATAGGTTCTTATCCCTGTTACAGCAGTTTTATTACGGTTCTCCTTTAGGTGGTATTTGTTTGAATTATTTGACAGTAAATATGAAGAGTGATAAGGGGCTGAAAGTATTCGTAAAGTATTTTCTTGCAATATTACTTGCCATATTACTCTTCTCTGCTATCTGTCTTTATCTGGTGGATTTAAAATTTCACTTTTTTATTATTTTAATTAATTTATAGAAAGCTTTTTGATACACTACAATATAACAAAAATTCTCACAGTGTTACAATACCAAGCTTAATTTTAAAGGGTATTATATTTTTAGTGTTTTTAAATCATTTTGGTCTAAAACAAATATGCAATGAAACACCTGTCTAATCATGTTCTCATAGTTACAGAGAAAAAAAAAAATAATCCCAGTCACTCCAGCTTCTTTTCTTACAAACTATCCTATAATTTGAGGAAAAATAATGAAACTATACATAAAGATAGTTTTAATGGGATTTTGGAAATTTTTGTGTTCTTACTGAGGCAATTGACTATCAAAGCCAACTCCTGAAAATGTGCATTGTTCAGTAAATGTGTATTTTATTCACAGTAGGATGGTGTGAAAAATATCTGCCATGGAAAATAACAATCAGAGTCTACAGAGATTTTATTACAATGTCAAAACAAAACATCTTTCATGTAAATTCTGCTAGCAACAAAATATAAATTATGACCATAGAAGTGAATGGAGAAACTCTCAATCAATTAATATAGAATATGGATTTCTTTGCCTCTGTTGTATCAGCATATAACTTTAATAAAGGCTATTTCTATCCTTAAATTGGCATGAGGTTATGAGTCCACTGCTTCTGGAACAAATAAGCTCCTGAAGATTACCTGTGATGTTTGAAATTCAGTCTGGGTATTTCAGGAGGCAAACTGACTTGGATCATTCACCTCAAAAGTCTTATATTTATTCTTGCAGGTTGCAGAACAATTCAAAGTAATCAGGGTGATAAAAGCAGTGGAATCTCATTTTCCTGAAAGCTTTTACTGTTCTTATTGCAATGTGTTAGTCTGGTGGTCTTAGTCCAATGTGTTTTGAAGCTAAATTGGAAATTGGAAGGTTTTCAGGTAGATGCTAAGGATATCTGCATGGGGCTATAGCAGCATACCCTCTTTTTGGTGAACCGTGTAAACACCAGACATGCAATTAATGCATACAAACTCATAAAAGCTGCAGACTAAATTAATGAAGTCCCAAAATAAATTACAGTATAGTAGCATAATTTTTTTTCTTTAAAAAAACCGTATGGGCTACTGTCACTCTTTCCATTGCTTTCAGGTAAGTCTTATGCCAACATCCTTAGCACCTCGAAGCTATCATAATTAATAAAACAAACTTGAAAAATCTGTTTCACATTGCTTCCACAAACTGCTGAGTTTCTGTCCACCTCAGTGACCTAAAAGTTGTGACTGACAGATGCATAGTGATTACTTACGAATTCATATGAATAACTTAGAACTAGAAACAGATATTGTACCTCAAATATGGTGTAAAATTGTGTGAAATTTTTTGTGTGTTGTTCTGGCAAATTGTAAGACACAAGGCTATATGCCTGCATTGCTCTGATGGAGAAAAAAATTTTTGTATTTTGGAGGGCTTTAAACTTGTATGAATATTGTTTTCCCTGTCATTCCAAGCACTATGCTTTGTAACTAGGCAACCATGCTATAGAGAATAGCATTATAGCATAACTTTAAAAATTCTCTAAAAATGATATAGTTCTTTGTCCACATTGTTCTCTAAATTTTTCTAAAATGCTGCATAAACAGACACAAACATGGGTTTGTGCCTTTATTGATTATATTTACCTATATTGTGGGTGATCTTCCGAGCTTATTACTGCCTTCATGCCTTGTTAGCAGTTACCAGTCGTTCCTTTTTCCACTTTGTGGGAGTGGATCCAAACCAAAAATATGATCAATTGTTTCTCTGACCCAATGATTCTTTTGTGCAGGACACTGTGGAGCTCAGCTTGGTCATTACTCCTTTTCATCTGTGAGGTCATGACTGTTTCAAGCTCTCTTGGCACCAGTGGGTACCACAACTCTTAACTTGGTGATTTCTCATCTGAGCAGTACTAACGGCTTTGAGTTTTCCCACTAAGTGGGACAAAATTGAGATTTAAGTGAGAATTTCTGCACCATATTTATTGCAAAAGATAAAGATACTGTCAGGCTTCTAATAATAGAACTTGTATCTGTTCCTCTACCTTATGAATTTCATTATCAAGCAGTCACCCAAAAATTGCAGGGAATTAATTAATAGCAGAGGACAGCAGGGTTTTGCAGATAATGTCCACGGTGGGAAGTGCAGAGTGGGATGAACCTGGATGTATGCAATTAACATGGTATGAATGCAGTATTAAAGTTACCTCTGACATTGTTGTCTCTTCCTTGTCTTGGACCAATATAAATCCCTCAAAGCTAATACCCAGAAGCCTCCACGGGGAAGTGTGGCTGCCCACTTACTTTGGTAGATGGGCTTGGGATGAGTGTGACTTCAACTCTGCACTGTGCACCCTTACGCAAAAAGCCTGTCCCTAGATTAAATTCAAAGTGTTATTTTTGACATCAAAATGTCACTTAATGGATGAACCCTGGTGACATCACTCTTAATTACATAGAATAAAGATGATACCGAATTACACTGAAATGCAACACACAGCTTCAGGGTTTATACACATCTTTACTCAGGCACAGGGATGGCATTGTGTGTGTGTTTTTGTGTGTGTGCAGACTATCTCCCTTTTGTTATCATGGGCTTCCTTTGAAAGCATTGGAGCTGCTAGAGAGGATGCTGGGTCTGGAGTCTAATCCAGCACACCAGCTGCTGATTTCCAACTCTCCCAACTCCTCTGCTTCTAAAGCAGTGGCATTAGCAGCGCTATTCTCTGAGTCTTCACACCCTCCACTCCCCCTGCCCCACCCTTCTCCAATAAGATGTAATGTGGTGATGAAATTTATAGCAGCTGCTTGAGATTAGTCCCTGATAAGCTTCTCCCACTGTTTCTATGGAGGAACCTTCTAATTTTTAGCACCAGCAAAATATTAGTTTGCATGAAAGTATTGAATAGACTGGTTTAACCAACATACAGCAATAACATTATAAAACAATGAAAGGACAGCTGTCCAAGAAGCCAATTTATTGTACTAAGGAGACATAGATGACTGCACAGAAATTTGTACTAGATGCATAAGGTGGATTTAGTTGAGCTCATAATGGAAATTTAGGTAATATATTATTTACTTCTTTGCAATTCGCATGCATGCATTTAGAAGACTGGCTGGTAGATATTAGAAAACTAATCCGATGTTTCCTAAGTACTACAAGGAAATAAGAGCAATACTTCTTTATCCTGAAGGCTTTCTGAGAATTATCCTATATTTGTAAAGTTGGTTAAAGTATACATTTTTACATATTACTGTATCCAAGGTTGCCAACTCACTTGATTATTTTTAATCTTATGATATTTTATGATTTTTTTTCCCTTATAACCATTATTTCTTGATAAATGGGATTGCCTAAAAGCTCTGATATCACGAAATGTAAGTTTCCAGCCCTCAGGCTTGGAGATGAAACCTTGAAAGCATTGATTTGAGAGTTCTTTAAAAGTTTAGAGATCAGAAAGGAAAAAAATTATAACGTACCATTTTTAAAAATCTTGTTTTAAAGTCAGTCTCATGATGTTTTGGGCTCTGATCCATCATTTCTGAATTTTTGAGCTGTGAGAGCTGCATGCTGCAGTGTATAGACACAAAGAATATGAGCTAATGGTTTGTGTCTAGGTTTCCTTTAAGTCTTCATTCACACACTTTTGTTTTTTTTAAATTTTGCTGGATATTTTATCTGAATCAGACCACAGGATCTTAAATTCTTCAGGTCAGATATTTTAGCAATCTCTGCAGTCTTTTGACCACATGCTCTTTCCCTGGTCCAAAAAGTCACTTTTACAATGTAAGGAATAGCCTTGGTAAGCTTCACAGAGCTTCCGAGGAGCTCTTTCATCTTTCCATGTAAAACTGTATCTCCATTTAAATAAAGCAAGACGCTTTGATTTGAATTCAGTGACAAATCATTCCATTTTGCCCAGATATGTCTAGACTTCAAATGCCTGCAGTCTTATTACTACTGTACACTTTATCTCCTTTGCAAACAGGGTTGCAAATACGTTCAAATGAAAGAACAAAAAGGTGAAGAAAAATTTATCAATCCATAAAGGACTTGACCCAAATGGAAACAGTGCTTACAAAGGAGTAACAGCAAGCTGGGAGCCAGATAAGAGTGCAAGCCTGAGCAACTGCCAAGAGATTGTGAATCTCTTTTGGCAGGATAAACTGTCTCAAACCATGGTGAGGAATGAGGATAAAATTGCATCTGATGGTGTGCACCAATGGCACAGTGGGGATTCAACAGTTCAAGGATAAACACATCATAAGCAACTGGCTCACGGGTCAGACACTAAGGGTTTACGGAATGGGGAGACATCGGACTGGTGACCTGTCACTAGTGGGGTTCCACAGGCATCCATCCTCAGCCCTGTGCTCTTCAACATCTTCATAAATTACTTGGACACAGGGACACTAGAAGGGACACTAACCAAGATTGCAAATGATACAAAACTGGCAGGAGCTGTTGACTCCCTCAAAGGCAGGGAGGCCCTGCAGAGAAACCTCAACAAATTAGAGGGCTGGGCAATCACCAACTGTATGAAGTTTAACAAACATAAATACTGGATTCTGCACCTGGGATGGGGCAACCCTGGATGAAGAGACAGACTGGGGAATGAGATGCTGGAGAGCAGTGCATGGAAAGGGCCCTGGGGGTGCTGGTCCATGGCAAGTTGAACATGAGCCAGCAGTGCCCTGGCAGCCAGGAGGGCCAGCCCTGTCCTGGGGGCATCAGGCACAGCATCGCCAGCTGGGCAAGGGAGGGGATTGTCCTGCTCTGCTCTGACCTGGGGCAGCCTCACCTCAAGTTCTGGGGGCATTTTTGAGCGCTGCAATATAAGACAGACATTAGAGAGCATCCAAAGAATGGCAACAAAAATGGTGAAGGGCCTTGAGGGGAAGCTGTATGTGGAGCAGCTGAAGGCACTTGGTCTGCTCAGGCTGAAGGAGACTGAGGGGAGGCCTCATTGCAGTCTGCAACTCCCTCATGAGGGGAAGAGGAGGGGCAGGCACTGATCTCTTCTTTGGTGACCAGGGACAGGATCTGAGGGAATGGCCTGAAGTTGTGTCAGGGGAGGTTTAGGATGGATAGTGGGAAAAGGTTCATCACCCAGAGAGTGGCTGGGCACTGGAGCAGCTCCCCAGGGCAGTGGTCAGAGCACCAAGCCTGGCAGAGTTCAAGAAGCGTTTGGACAAAACTGTTGGGCACACCGTGTGACTCTTGGAGATGGTCCTGTGCAGGGCCAGGAGCTGGACTATGATGATCCTTGTGAGCCCTTTCCAACCTAGCACATTCTGTGATTTCATATAACTACTTCTTTCAACACAGCTGACAAGACCACAGTTCTGTGTTCCTCTCTGTGTACTCTGGTGAATGGTGCAAGCTTGCCTTAACACAGACACTACCTGAGATATCTAACTCAGGAGCACAAGCAGTGTTGCAGAGACGATGACTCACCCTTACACTCTCTCACTCCTCCCCACAAAAAAACAAAACACAACCCAAACAACCAAACAGTCAGACCTTAGATGGACAGAAGTGCCCTCAGAAAATGCTTGCAGTCAGTCTCCACTGACTTCATAGGGACGCAGTAGAACTACAGTTGTAAGGTGACTTTCAGGTAAGCAGAATTTGCTCCTCTCAAATGCAAACATCTTAAGCAGAAGGTTGATGGGTGTTACCATGACCCCTACAATGTGATTCTAATTCATCTTCCTACTTCAATGGCTTTTTGACAATTTGGTCATTCATCTGGTGGAGACATAAGAGAAATGGGCCCTGGAGGACAGCCAACGTTATGGAGCTGGCCTGGTGGATAACAAGAATAATTATTCAAGTTGATGGTGGGATTCAACTACATATGTATTTCAAATTTTATATGTTTCAAAACCTCCAATCTTCTGACATGTTTCAAAACTGTGCTAAGACAAATGAGTCTTGAGGAATTGTTAAACTAGATGTCATGCATCTCTTAGATGTGTTTCTTGAGGCAGCCTGAGAACACTGGGTTCTCAATGACTGGGGCAGACTTGGCTTGGAATTTCATGGGCATCTGATTAATTTCCCCTAAGTGTTTGTTATGGTCTTTTTAAGAGGGACCTCTTGGAGGAAGGGGAGGTTGTTCCTTCCTTTAGGGGCACTGAGTGTCCTCAAAAAGAGAAGGCTCAGGAGACTGTAGGATGGACTGAGAAGGTAAGTTAGGGAAGGGCCCTGGACATAATTCATGGTTTGGTTTGACATCAAAGATGACATCAAAGATGATAGAGCAGGCCAGCAGGCTATGGAGGTGAAGGGAATTTCTAGAGGACTAGAGCAGCCAAAGCAGAATTTGCAGCCAATCAGAAATCTGTAAAGTCAGCTGCAATCATGGACTACCCTTCAAAACACACCAGACTTGTAAGAACTCTGGAGAAAATTTAATTTCTCTTTATATCCTCTTTTGTCTCCCCCTTAAAAGCTAAGATTTTAGGTTTTAGTTTTCATTCAGACAAGACTTTTATTTCTGAGTGTAATGCAGACAGGCAATAACCTAACTTTGAAAGAATCATCTGGGGGGAAAAATGCTATTGGCATATTGTAAACAAACAGTTGTACTAATCTCAGCAGAGAAATACAAGAAGCCTTTAATAGGACATTTATATCATCTTAAAACCACTCATAAGGTACTCACTGGACTGATTTAAATCTATAGTCGCAAAAACATTTCAGGGAACATAAAACGAGCAGCCCCTTTCTTCACCCCTTCCTTACTGCTCCACGGCAAGCAAAAGGAAAAATCTCATTTAGCTCTGTGTTCCTGCTGCATGAAGCCAGCAAGCTTCTTGACAGTTCCAATGATATTATTCTGACTGTTAAGCTCCAACATAGCTCAGCCATTTTATGAGGCCAGCAGTGATTTGAAAATACCAATGCCTGACATTTACATGGAAAAAGTCCTGATTTCTTGAATTTGACTACAATTCCATTCACCTGTAGCTAGAGAAACTAAAGCTATAGGTTGGGCAGTGGGAACTTGTGTATGGATGTATGACCATTTTTCCAATGGCTTTGTGGAAACTGCTCTGTTTCTTTTTTGCTGGAGCTAGGAATATCTGCTAAGTATGTTACTGCTCTTTCATGAAACAGAATCACTTTTAATTCCTTTATTATTGCATTTGGATGTAAAATGCTTATCTGTAGAAGATCTGGGTGCACGTTACAAAATTTAGATCAGAATTAGGCAACCATTTCTGTGACAACCCCCACACAGTACCAAAATAGCTACTCTGAAAAGGAGTGATATGAGGCACATGATTAAATGTCAGAGAATTCTAAAGACTGTTTCTACTAGGGAGCACAAAGAAAGTGATCTTGCATTGTGCTCTAAAATGTCTACCCTGTAAGCTGATCTGCACAGACTGATGGTTCTTGTGCTGTGCATTGGCTCTTTGACTCCCCTTTGACTCCAGAAGGTGTGCATGTCCATTTGTGCGATCAAGGTGCGTGATCTCGGCTGAAACAGCCTGCCCTGGGCAACGCTCTGCAGCCCATCTTGCTTTCAGCTTCAGGGTGCAGCGTGCTGCAAACAGGGAAGGGTAAAACAGGTCCGAGACAATGAGCATGGAGACAAAACAGGTTATACATTTCACCCAGACTTGAACTGGTAGCCAAAGAAGTGAGCACAGGTGTGAAGCCCTCTTGTCAATGTTTCTCAATGATCTGGGCAAAGACGTTTCTGTTAGAAAACATGGCATTAGTGCCTTGGCATGTGGGTTACCCAGGCATGTGACAGGCCACGTGCTGATGGGTATTGGAGGGCTAGTTTTCTATTTCCTCCTAACTGAAAGCATTAGGTTTGTACATTATAGTAAGTAAATAGTTTTCTAAATGTGCTGTATTTACAGAATACGTCTAATCAACTGCAGTACCTTTCTAAACATTGCACACACTTTCCTGCGAAAAGTCTGTGAATTTTATGGCATGTTTTGTCCCTTTCAGCTTTGCAGTCCCCACTGGTCTTTCCATATACCATATTCCCATGATAGTTATTCTCCAGTATTTTTGTTAAGACACATTAGGGACTCACTTGCTATCCTAGAAGCACCACAGAGCCTGAACAAAAATCCAAATCCTTAGTGATTCTCAGCAGCGGTCACTTGAATAAACAGAAGTATCTTGAGCATGCAAGACTCATGTTACTCAGTATGCTGAGCAAGTAACTCTCTTACTGTACTTCAGAACACAGACAGATTTGCAGTCTTCTACCTGGAAAAACCAACATTCTTAATGTGAACCACATGAAACAGTTGCCTGTACACACCTTGCAAACACAGATTTACACTGAGAACAACCCTTGCTGCACAGTCTGGCTGCTCTATTAGTGTAAGGTCAGGAAGAGCAGCTGCTGTGTGCTATAATTTACCTTAGCTAAGAGTAAATCCTCAATGCCTGAGACCTCACATATAATTCACAGGCCTGATGTATTAAACCTGCAATTAAGATCAAAAGAACACATTGTAGTGGATAAAATAAGGGGTGTGTGATCTTTCAAAGTCCAGGCTGGAAATTTTAAGACTACATGCTGAAGTTTGGCTCTTCAGATACTCAGCAACTTTCTATAAGCTGCTTGGTTTTCAGAAGTAAGTAACAATCTCTTTTTCATTTGTGAATGTTTAGTATTACTGACAAGTAGGCCACCTATGTGCAAGTGCCTAAATATGGACTGAGAAAACTAGGTTTTGGCACCCCAATACAAATGCTGCATCTGTGAAGTTTGTGTTCATTGTGGAAATCTTTTTTTCCCCCTTTTTTTCTTATTTTTTCCCCTCCTCTGACTGTAAGCTATTTTGCACTTATGAAATTGCCTTTTCCCCACTTTGCTCAGATGGTTGCGTATACTTCCTGGGAAAATCCATACAGAACAAAAGTTTACAGAATTTCTTGAGTTTCACCATAAGGTCCCATTCTAACAGGAAAAACCAAACAAATACTTTGTGTTCACAGACAGACAAGCTGGCAAATTTTTAATCCATAGCTAATATAAGAATCTGTTACTGGGTAATAATAATAATAATAATAATAATAATAAAAATTTTAAACTTCAGACTAAAACCAAAACCAAACGCTTCCTACCCCAATATGATTCTACTACAACAATCTTGTCCTTAATTTGTTTTGATGATGTCTAAATAAAAAATTGAATATGCCTATGATTTTTAAAATCCAACACATATTTGATCATTTTAATCACATATAGTACTAGAAAGACTTCAGTGGGAGTCCTGCTTTTTTAACATTTTATTAATTTAAAAATGCACACTTTGATCACTTTCTCTGAAGTTGCCACAAAATTTTCAGACCACAGTCTGTTTTGGTTAAAGCAGCAAAAAAAGCCCTGATGGCAGAAGTCAGATTAGCCTTTCAGAAAGAGAGTGGATGAGGTTTTACTTTTTCTCAATTTTCCTTTTATTGTAAATAAATTTTAAGCACATTTACTTGTACAATAGCATTTTTTTTTATTCATCTTTATATATTTTCTTAAGATTTGTAAAATCATATTTATTCAAACAACACTTAAACGTGTGCTTAAATCTGTGATTGTTTCAAGTTATACTTTAGACTAAGTGAAGCCATGAATAGGACTGATTATAAGCAGGTCTAAGATTTTCTTGCATTGGGTCCATTTGTCAGTAAAAGAGCTACTGTAGATAACGCTTCTTTCCATATTCTGATTTGAATATTTCATACATATCCATTCCAGAAAAGTGAATCCTTTTTTATAAAGATAATTTTATTGTAAAATAAGTAGTGCATTAGTATTGAATAATTGGTATTATTCACTGAAGTAGAAAATGTTACTATCTTCATTTTGCCTAAGGTCCTCTTCCTTACCTTGATCTCATCTATGTATTGCAACATAGGTAAATACACTATTTAATAGTATTTTTTTAATGCTACAGGTTCAATATGCTGCAAAACTTTTCAGTTCATAACAGCAAACCGTAGTTTTTGTTAACTGTCTTTATAACAGATCTGCTTATACAGGGTTGACTACTTACGTCTGGCTTCAGCAGTATTGTTGCATCAGTTGAAATATTCTTGTTTATATTGTTCTGTGCAATTCAGTATCCTTTAGGCTTCTAGATTTGTTTCCTAACTGGCAAGAAAGAAAGTCTTATCTACTATTTAAATTTTCAACCATCTATGATCTAATTTTGCATTTGTATGTGACATAGAATACCACCTAAGTTATTCAGCAAAAATGAAAACATGCAGGGTTTAATAGTCTGCATGGTTCAATTAAAAAAATAGGCCTGAAAAACACCTCTATTTGACACAGGTGCCAAAAATGATATGTAGAAGATGGTGCATAGATTCAAGGTAAGCAGAGGGACTTCTTGATAATGCTGTAAATGTACACATGAAGAAAATATGTAATGATGACTGTGTTTTTATATAGAATCATATAGTGCTGGTAAGCAGCAGGATAAAGAAATAGATTCTAAAAAATGTGTGTTTCAAAGGCTCAAGGCTGAAAAAAAAGGAATGTAACAGTTTAAAATACCCAGCGTACTACAAGACTTACTACATGATGGAGGCATAACCAACTATCTTTAGAAATAACATTCAGTAAGCAGCAGATAACAATGACAAAATATCTTCCTTTGAAACTTTGCATCACCAGCTATGTATTAACACCTCCTTACTCCATGGATTTTATTATCACATTTCTCTACACATTGTTGCCATTTAGATATGAGTAATATCAAGCACTGCAGAAAAATCATAGAACCCTCAGCTCTCATCTAATAAAATCATTCCAACCTGATGAATTTTAAACCATTTTGAAGATGAGACACAGCACTTTAAAGTATCTTTTGAAGATTCCAAATCATTAAAAACCTTACTTGACTGTCTTAAAAAAACCCCTATAGTGATGAGTTTTTAGTTCATTGAGAGAAAAACTTGTGAGATCTACCAGAAGTATTAAAATATTATGTCTTTGGTTTAGGATTCTACCTGTCCTCATTTAAATCATCCAGGATCAAATTTGATGCATATTGTAAGCAAGAAAAAATATTATTGGTCCAGCTGCAGGGCTAAAAGTTTGTGCTGTGTGGTATGCAGGAAAGCCCAAAGCATCTTCATCTGGGGATTATTTAGTGCCTCAGAAGGAAAAATTAAAAACCTTAAAACTTGGGAACAAAAAAATAAGTATTTCTTCATGTCAATTGTAAAGATATATACATTGCATTTTCATGGCAGATTCTCTAGGACCAAAACAACAGGGTCTTCAAAAAATGAAATCTTTACAGTGATTTTACAGATTACTTGGTTTTAAAGTTTAGCTAGTATAACGTTCCTGTCCGCATTACATATGTCTGCCATTTCCTTTAGAATAGGGAGCATTATAAAATGACACAGATTCCCTTCTCTAAAAATGCATATAGAATTGCCACACTATATGAAGGTAAGGCTTTTACTGGCCCACAGTCCACACAAGAATATCTACGATTATACAAAACATTAGTTTTAAGCGTCCTAATTTGATTACTTTGGCCAGGTATAATAAAAATGTAATAGTACATGGTAACAAAGCATCCTCAAAGAGCTGTATTTACTATATTATTAAAAAAATAAATTAAAAAGTCAGCTAAGAATTCAGACAGGAATTGATGTCAGATTCCTACTTTAAGATTAGGAACTTCATGTTCCATTATTATTTGTTACTGAGATACTGAGTACATGTTGGTTTGCTGTCTTTGCCTGTCTGTTCTCATTCAGTGTTTACATGTACCTTTGTCACATTCAAATGGGTTTTACTTCACCTGACTTTAGCTATCTGGAAGACAGTCCTTTAGACAAAGGTAGACATCTATGCTTCCTCTCACTGCAGGTAACAAAGAAAATAAAGCACCTGCAAAAGGCAATTTATGTCACTTTTCTTAGAAGGAGATGGTTTGGAGTGATAGGTGCTTGTACACCACAGAGGTAGGGTAAGACTACCTGAGGTTGGATCCTGAACTTTTGGTAGTTTTTGGGAAGAATCCCACTATATTAATTGAAAGGTATAAATGTATGTGCAAGAGTTCAGTCATGACACAGTCTAATTGATGTTCCTGCAAATAAAGATAAAATACCAAAATAATATTTCAATGTACAGTTGATAGCTTCAAAGCCAGTCCAAACTACACATATCAACACTCACTCTTGAAGTAGAACAACGCCCACCACTTTGCTTCTTTGGGTAGGCAAATTTTAATGTTTTACTATGAGACTGACAGTTTTGTATCCAGTTGCCATGACAACAGAAGCCAAAGAACCATGAACCAAAGTTCACTTTCATACCCCAGCCTCCTTCCCCAAGTGTGATTCTCACATTGCACAGCTCCAAAAGGTTACCAGTATTTAGCACAGTAGGAAGAAGGATACTTGTCCAGGTTCTCTTTCCATGTCTTACATCTGGGAGAAAGACTCCTGTGATACCGCAATTAATGGACCTCCAGGAGGGTGGCTGGTCCAGGAGTATCTCCACAGTCATTCTGGAAAATTTGCAATGCTGCAATAGCTTCCGCCTAGGAAAACAGAAATATAAAAGTAGCTAAAACCACAGCAATACTACATGTATCTATTTGGAAAGCCAAAGGAAGAGGAGATAATTTCAGCTTCATTTCAAATTTTAATGACTTTTGTAAAGGCCTATCATTTTGGGTACACTCCCTGTGTTTACCATACTGATGTATATAAACAACAATCTTTTTTACCTCTTAGTCTTTGTTTTGCTGGGCAAAACCACTTTCTTTTCATAAGACTGACTCTTCATTACCTTTAACACCCTTGCACCTGCTCTAATTTTTCTTAAAAGTACTTTTTGAATAAGCTGAGCATGGCATTTCTGATCAGATCTTATGCTTTCTGCTTTTCTGTATATCTCTACTGGAAATACCTCAGCCAGTATATCCTGGGATCACATTTGCCTTTCCACTGAAAGAGCCTGAAACCACAGAAATTCCAGTGACTCCTTAGAACTTCTTCATTTCTGTGGCACTCACCACTATGCTTTAAGGCACCTTTATGAGAGAAGCCTTGGAGCATGAAGTGCTCAAGACAGGAACCTTGTTTGATACAGAACATATGTGCTTAATTTTATATATGGTGTATCATTTCATCAGCTTCAGTTAGCTTTGTAGGATCTTGGCCTATCTCCTCAGTCTATAAATAAATAATGACAGATTTATAAATAAATCAGTTTCTAACCAGCTGAAACTGTGTTATCTTTGTAGCTTTTACCAATCAATAGAGCAGTGTGAATGACAGGCACAGGTTCTGCACTTTTAAAAAAATCTGGTATAACAATAAATAAATATAGTACATGTATGTACCACATAAATATTTTGATGCACTAGCACAAAATATTTCATATGGTGTTTCAGAATATGCCCAAGCTGTTTACGCCTATGCTAGGCCAGCAAGTTCTTTTTAGCTGGCAGTTCAAGGTTCTCCCAATATAAATAGATGATCAATCATTCTTTGTTGCCATTGTTTTAAAGAATAGTTTGAAACCCAATTCACAGTGAGTGTTAGTACAGCCTGTTCTTTTTGTTCTCTTATCAATACCAGTTTTAGAATTAAAAAAGTGCATTGTTTTCATCTGGCTGCAGGAGTATATGTGTTGGTCTCTACTGTAATTTTCTTAGTTCTTGGTTGGTGGGAGAGTGCAGGTGCAAGCCTGCAGAAGAGACCGAAACTCGGTGAAGGCATGAAGCAAAACACATATCAATGTGTTGAGAGAACAAACAAACAAATGAAAACACTGAGGAGGAGAAAATCCATTCCCATACTGAGAATTATTGCATTACAGTGCAGAGTTGGTGAATTTCACCTCCCTTCCTGTTCTGCTCACTCACAGGAAAATTATGGAGACCTAACTCCAGTGCCTCGTTTAAAGCCTGATGCAGGACATAAGTGTAAGGCAGGGCGTCTGTACTGTTCTTATGCCAGGACACCTGGATTTACTATTTTTCCACAAGATGTGGTATAAAGAATGCCTGACATTAATTATGCTGCCACAAGCCGGCCTTGTCATGTTCCTGTCACAAGGAGGACTCCGTTCCTTCAGGTCTCTTTCCCGGCATGGGTGGAGTGGTCACAGGATGGTGACAGAAGCCAGGCAGTGAATTTCAGCCCGGTGCCTGTCCTCGGTCCACCACGGATGAGCACTCAGTGCGAGGGTGAAAGCCAAAAGGGCCTTCCCGAGCCTGGGGGTCTGCATGGAGCAGTGTGATCGCCGAGGGTAAGAGGGCTCTGCTTTCCCAAGTTTTTGCTGTGCAAGGCCCAGGGTGCTGCTCCCGCACTGGGGAGGAGTCGCCTCCTACTCACCAGGGCTCCCCTTCCCCTCTCGCTCAGCGTGCCGGCCGGGGAAGCGCAGCTGTGCCCCGCACACCCCGACCCCCTGCCCTCCTTCCCCTGCACCGCGGCTCCGCGAGGCCCTGCGGGGAGCCCTGGGCTCGGCCCGGCGGCCGCAGCGCCTCCTCGGGCTGGAGCCGGCGAGCGCCACTCGCCCGGGCCGCCGCCCGCTCTCCGCTGGGCACCGGGCCGGGCACAGCGCCGGCGAGAGGACAGGCTCCCCCCGCTACACCCTGCGCTCTNCTGCCGCCCGGCAGCGCCGGTCCCTGCTCCGCTCCCGGACCTACCCCGGGAGAGCGCTCGGCAGGCGGGGAGCGGAGCGGGGCGGGGGGGAGCGGAGGGGGAGGGCTGCGCGCAGATGAGCGCTGGTCCTGCGAGATGCTGCACGCCCAGCTCCCCGCCGGAGGGGGGTAGCAGCCGCTGTCTCCACCGGCTCCTGCTTTTTTGCAAGGGCTGTTGCTGCCGCTGGACGCAACCTTCTCCCGACATGGAGCTGCTGCTGCCGCCGCCGCCGCCGCTGCTGCTGCTGGAGTGAGTGAGTGTGACGGGCAGAGCTAGCCGGCCGCATGGATGGATGTGTTTAGCTTTGTGAAGATTGGGAAGCTCTCCGGGTAGGTGTTTGCCGCCGCCGCTGCTCCGCGAACCGCGGGCGTCCCGCGGCTGCGGGCGCTGCCCGTGTCCTGCGGGGGCAGGGAGGGATGGAGCTGCCCGGCGTGGGGAGCGCCCGCGCCGCTCCCAACTTCTCTGCCAGCGGGGCCAGGGTCTCGGGGTCGGGGTGGGGCGCTGGGCGCTCGGTGCCCCTGGCACCTGCCCGGGCCGCGCCGATGTCCCTGCGCGGGATGGGTCGTCGCCCTCTCCCTTGCGAAGGGACGACGAACTGCGGCCGCAGTTGGGCGAGAGCGGTGCCCTCCTTGAGACGCCTGCCAGAATGGGCGGTCAGAGTGCTTCTGAAAATGCAAAAGCGGCTATCGGAGCCGGAACCGGGGCGCGGTGGCGGTGTGTGAGGGGTGTGTTGGTGTGCGGGGGGTGGTGGCCGCGGTGCGGGTATCGGTCATCTGCCGGAGCGGGGGGCGAAGTTGCGAGGAGCGAGCAGCGCCCGGCCGGGCCGGGCCGCGCCGCCGGTGAGGGTCTCGTCCTGCCCCTCCGCTCCGCTCCCGCAGAACGCACCGCCGAGGGCACGCCGCCTCCCGCAGGAGCCGGATTTTTGGAGAAGTGGTGAGATCGTCGCCACTCTCATCGTTTGCGAGCGCTGCCCCTCCGCCGTTTCGCACGGCGATGGGTGCAGGGGCGCGAGTGGATTTGGCGTCTCTTATCCCTTGCGTGTAGGGCTCCTACTTCTCGTGGTTTAAATGACTGGTTGATTTGTATTATTTTTCTCTATTTCTTTGTTTTCCGAATAAACCTTTTCTTGAACGGCCTCAGAGTTGTGGTGTCAGCCTGTGGACTGTTGCGTTCGCAGCTGGTTGCCAGGCCTGGAGCTGCATAGATAGATCAAGAGGCACCACAGCCCCTGTTACACTGTTCCCACCGTAGTTACCATAACTGGAGGTAGCCCTTCGCAGTTACACAGGGGATTGTGCTTTGCCTCAAAGATGCTGTCTGAAAGTACTCGAGTCACATTTTTTTTTTTTTTTCAGGGTTCTCGTGTGGATAATCTTCCTAAAGGATTTAGCTTTGATCACTGTAACTAGGAGTGTTTCAAATTCTTATGATTCAGTGGTTCCTACACCCTAGTTACCGTATCCTTGTCTGTTTATGAGGCACTTAGGAGGCAGAAGCTGGATGTGGCACAAGAGGGAGAAAGGCCTTGTTAAGGAAATACAAAAGGTGGCTTGCTCCAGTGATGGCCAGGCAGGGAGCTTGTCAAAATGACAGATGGCTTGTAAAGAACAAATATTGCATGGCTGGAAGTTACAGAGTGCCACAGGTGCAGATATTGCCCTTATCCCCCAAAATTCCCACCATTGCACCTGGCTGTGATTACAGCTCTGCTTTGTGGCATGCCAGCACACAACAGCTGCTGTCATTCAAGCACATCATTGTCTCATCCTGCTCACAGCAATTTTACACCATGTGACAGTGACAATACGAGCAGCCCCCTCGGCTTGCCTTGGGTGGTGTTGCTGGCTGATACCACTAGAGCTGCAGCAGCAGGAACTTTGAGGAGAGGGAAAACGTGCTCACTTAGATAAGGAATAGGTCATGTAGTATGGTATTTATTTCCAGGTAACTGAATTGCATGACCTTCTCCATTTTTTTGGAAACAGTGTTTTAGAAAAGCTCCCAGGTCTTCACATCACACTTGATCTAGAATCAAAGGCAGAGAAAGGGAGGTGACATTTGAAAACGTTATTATGTCAAGTACATGGCAGTTTAAAGATATATAAATAAATAAATATATATATACACATACATATACATGTATATATAGTAAGCTTGGGTCTTTCTTGGTGTGTACGAAATCTTTAGCTTTCTGCATACTTGAAGACACGGCTCCTACCAATGCTAAGATTTGTATTTAAGTAAAGACAGATCATAGAAATTCTCTTGAAGGACCTGAAAGTTCCTCTCAAATGAAATTGCAAGTTTCAAAGCTTGAATCTGCCTCCGCTTCATTTAAGGATGCGAAATACTTATGGACTGTGTTTATCTTTTAGATTGTAGTAAATGATTTCTGTACTGAGCTACACTTTTTATTTCTAATTTTCCAGTTGTTAAAAGACCTAATAGTTTACACAGGACTTGACTTTACTTGCTGTTTCGTAGGTTACAGCCAGGTATCTGTTCCAATTTTATGAGAGCTTCATGAAGATGACAGGTTCCAGCATAAACCCCACTTTTAGACCCTTTGTGCATTTGGGTTGGAAAACTAGTTTGCCCAAAAATACCAGTTGTTTGCTGTTGGAAAGAAGGCCTTTCTGAAGAAAATATTTAACTGAGAGAGTATGATCTTACTGGCAGATTACCTACAGAAAATTGTTTTGAATATGGCTGGTGCTGAACTTCTTCTAAATTTTATTTTGTTGTGCATTCAGGTCTCCTCAGTTTAAGTTGCAAGTCTTCTATTACAGTTTTAGTCTGCAGCCTTGTTTCTGCAGGCAGTGGCACAGCTAAACTCTGTTATGCAGGACTACTGGAAGGGATGCTTCCTAAAAGTCATGATGTAATTTTAATAGATCTGGTAAGAATTTAAATTTTGTCTCGATCAATTAATGTATAAAAGTTTTAATCAGGAATAAGCTTAAGATGAGGTATAAAGTCCTAGAAGGTGGCTACTGGATATAAAATTTTACATAGCATACATAATTTTTTATGTTTTAATTATCTGTGTGGGTTTTTTAATGTGATACCTTTTTGCATAGGGTCTTTTAGAGATTCTGCTTCTACAACTGCTTCAATAGTTGTCCATACTGGCTGGGTAAGTGGAAAATATGGGCATAATTTGAAAAAGGATTATGTGCAGAAATGGAAGAGAATGCCAAACAGATTTTACGACAAATGTGATCTCTGGTAATCTTGTCCTTTCCTTGACTTTGTAGGTCTGTCACATTGTGTACTATGCATAAAAATACAGATGCTTCGTGATAAAGTTTCTGTTGATTTTGGAAGATTGGAGATACCCATCAGACATTGAAAACAAAAATACTGTGCAGAAATACTGATCACACTTTCCCTGACATAGCCTCTCCCCCATCCTGTTTTGGAAATTCAGCAGTCTGGTAGTGTTCCGGAATAAACGTTTTGGTATAAATCTTAAGGTGTCATTCTCTGGAGGAAAAAACCCCAAACCCCAAACAACCACCTTTTATTGTAATGAATTTCCAAGTGTAGAGAATGACTGACAAACCTTGTTTAATGGATCAGTGCTCTGATGTAGAGCTGCACAAGGCAAGTGAGTATTTCTGTAGTGTGGGCTGAATGAGCAGGAGTGATGCGGTAGCATCTGTAATTTGGGAGGGAGGATTAGTGTGATAGGTAAGGTGCATAGCTGACAGTTTAGGTTGGATCAGAAGTGTGTCTTACCTGGTATTCTCTCTCAGTTGCTTTCAGCAGCTACTGGGGAAAGAGTAGAATGAGGACACGCAATCACGAGTGGTGATTCTTGACCGTAAGTACAGGCAGTGGAGGAAGGATGGTGCTGCTGTGCTGAACATGAAACTGTTTTCAGATCAAGGTAAATCTGCGTAAAGGGAGCAGCGTCGTTTCTAGGCAGTCCTGGACAGATGAACTATGAAACAATAGTGGTCAGAATAGTGAATGGAAGTTATCAGGAATTTAAGCCTGTATTCATAGAGTATATTTTTAGTTGGACTTTTTTTTTTAATTGGGAATGACTTTTCATCACTTTTGTGATGTCTCCTGAGGTCAGTTCTATTTCAGAGCTTTCCTAGCAGGAAGTAAAACTTTGATATGGAAAGATGCTTGTCTGGATATCACCTGAGTGTGACTGAGTGGGGTAGTGACCCTCCTGAGTTGAGATACAAAGTTCCTGTGCCCCTGTTTGTCGCTTTGCCAGATAACACCAGGGAGAAAATAACATGACTGTCTGCTTGAGTGGCTGTCAGGTTCTAAGCTGTGGCAATACTGCTCAGGGTAGGGTGGACATCTCTGTCACACAAGTTACCTTTGTGGGAGAAGTTCGGAGTTATTTGTCTCCAGAAAGGAAGTCTCCAAGAAATAGGCCTGCAGTATGGGGTAAGAAAGCAGACATCTGTAGCCCTCATTGCAGCTGTTGTAAGTGTAATGAATGGAGAATTTATTCCATATAACAAATAGGGGGATACCAAGGAGATTTGGACCAGTCCTTTACAGCGGTGCTAATTTGTTGTATTTGGTAGATAAATTTGTCTTACCTGGATCTTTACTTTTCTGCTCAAGTTTATCATTGCTATTCATTATTCTTGAGTTTAAATTTATTCCATTAAAATGGGATGTGAATAGCAATATCCTTGCTATCCAGGCCCTTGGAATTGGCTTTAAAACAATGACAACAAAAAAATCCCATAACCCTGCAAGCGCTTCTTTTCAGAGAGCAGTCAAATATGGCTTTTCCCTGTGATTATGCTAAACCAGAGGCTGAGTTTGTCACTGGGGAGGAACTTCTTAGCAAGTCCTTTTTCATTTGGGTGGATAAATCTCACATTCTTGTCTTTTGTGTTTATCTTTCTGTAGCTGGCCATCTCTAGTCAGGTAGACTGACTTGGTACCTGCACAGATGTTTGGACTTTCGGGTTCTTGCTGGTTATAAAAGTGAAGGAAGCCTAAACAGATGTGGAGCTTTGCATTTGATCTTTCCCTTTCCAGCCTTTGTTAGCCCTGTGCTCAGTTTTATTCTCTCCAGATACTGTCTTTAGATGTCCTGCCAGACTGGTGTGAAAGGTTCTCTCCTACATCTGTCTTAAAATGTAATTGACTAGAATCTGTGCCTGTATATCCTGAATACGAAGCTCTTTTGTGGTTTTGTTTGTTTGTTTGTTTTGGTTAGATTTTTTTTTTTTAGGGAATAAGGTTGCTTGACTTCATGGTTTAGTTATTTTTATGTGGCCAAGCAGATGTATGTTTTTTAGATTTAAAGTTCTAAAATTAGCCAGTCTGTTGTTCGGTGTTTGTGGTTTTGTTTTGGTTTTGGGTTTTGGTTTTTTTTTTAAATCTTTAATTAATTGAAGAAGATTTTGGGATGCTTCTCTGTCTCTATCAGAATAGCACCTTTCTTTATCTGTGATTTTCCTTGCCAAGTTTTTATTTTGCTGTGAAGTTTAAAAAAACTCCATCTTAATGGAGAGACAATTGAAAGTGTGATTAACTTACTGATGCTGTTTTGCATATGATTTTTGGAACAATTTTTATGAGTACTCTTTGAAATGACAATATCGCAGCTTGTAAGTTATTTTCAGTATTTACAAAAGATTCAGTAAGAAAGCCTATGATTATCCTTTTTATGTTCAAAGGAGGTAATTTAATTTCAAAAAGGATTTTATTGTACTGGATGATAATTCAAATAACCAATAATTCATTTCAGCCTACTTTCTTGAGGACTGCATTACATTTAGTGGCACATTTGCCTAGTCACATTAATACAGGAGCTTTACCTTACATTTTATTATTTGTCTGTTTCCTTTTGTTAGCTGACACACATAATAAAGACATATTCTTTAATGCTTGTGATTTTAGTAATGTTGTATGTCATAGTGACCTCAGCAGTTTAGAGATTTATTGAAACCACTCCTTACATTATGAGCTGCTCTAAACTTGTCAAGTGGCCAGTGAATGATGATGCAACTCTGCTAAATATGTATGTTCTCTATACTATTTGCCTTTCGATACAGTGCTGGAAATATGTACCCAGAAGCAACACTGTCTCCAGGAATTTTTGAGAAAGGGGAAAAAAAAAAGGGGGAGGGGGGAATAAACTCCAACCTTCTCCATCTTCTACTAATTACTGAAAAAGATGGAATGAGAACTTTGAGAATTGATGCTTCTGTTTCTAGGAAGGTTTGTTTTCCTTTTGATTTTGGTTCTTTTTGGAGAAATTCAATCTGTGTTCAAAATCATTGGTGATACGGTTGAATCAAGAATCTTGGGATATTTTCTCTTATATTTGTAGCCTGCACCAATGTTCTTGTGTGTTTATGTTTAAGTCAATCTGTTAAAATTTTCATATAGTTTGAGAAGACAGAAAAGAGGTTTTTTTTGGGATTTTTCCCTCTGTAATCACTGGTAACAGGATGAGCCTGAGGTGTTTTATAGTTTTTTGTTTAGTTTTTTGAGGGGGGAGAAGGTTTGCTTGTTCATGGTGTGATTTGGTTGGTTTGTTTGTTTTTGAGAAGCCTGCTTTTCAGCCTCACAGATTCATGTGGGAAATTTCAGTTAAATTGAAAAGAATTCTCACCATAGCAGTAATAAATAATGAGGATATGCTTCCATATTTTTAAGTATTCTAGGTCATTATAGAAGAGAACCAAGCTGTTCATAGGGAATACAAACCATGACCTGAAATAATGAGGAAAATACATGGTCTCAGCTCTGCTCGTAATGTGACACAGAAGGAGTATTTTACTGCTCTTGACAGCATTTCCAAGCAGTTATGTCAAATCTATCACAGCTTAGTATCTGACTGATGGCATAAAGAATTGACTAAAGCCATGTAGGAGCCACCATCTCTTATAAAATGAACATCATCTGGGAAGACTCTCTTAACTGCTCTAGACAAATAATGCAAAAAATTAAATGTGAGGAAAGGAAAGGTAATTTTGGGTTCCAGTCTTACTTTGTCATGCACAAGTAGCTCTATTAAATCAGGGAAGACCATCCAGGTACGTGAATTACTCATTTCCATGACTATTTGCACATAACCTATTTGGATCCACGTTATGGAAACTTCTGGGGCTGATAAAATATCAGTGTTTAAATACTGTAGGGACATGCTTTAATAGGAATTGACTTCTGATAATACCAAACTGTATATAAAGCTGCTTTTTATAATCATGAACAATGTGATTAGTTTTGTGACGTACCTCGAAGAAGTTTGTGAATAGTCTGCACATTTACTGAACGTTTTTTAAAAGACTTTTAAAATAATCAGTGAGATTCAGTTTCCAATAATTATTCCATTGACTGGAAATGAAGCAAATAACAGTGCCAGTAGTGTAAATTTCAGTTAGTAATTGCATTTCAAATAGTAGTGAAATCCACACTGCTTAAAATCTAAACTTGTGAAAGTACATAGGAGCTAGAGATGTAAAGTACTCCAAGACTCAAAAGTCTCTCTGACCTAAATTAGACCTGGTGTTGTAGAAATTTCTACCAGTATTCCTTTAGTTCAGATTGTATAGAAACTCCGTTTAATAAGTTGATTATTGGCTACAAATTGAGAAATTAATTTTAATTAGTTTTAAGAACAAGTATTTTAAATAATAATAAAGTTAGTGAGTGGACTTGTCAGGTATCAATTTTAGCTATGGGAGTGTGGGGAGATAAAGTTCCGCAGAATAGATGGATATCTTGCAAGATTTTAAGAACCGCTGGCTGGTAAAAAAATAGATTTATACAGAGAATGGAAAAAAGATGGTGAAGACTAAGAAGGAATATTTGTATGCTAGAGTCAAATGTTGAGAATGAATCTTCTTATGATCTGGCTCTTGATAGAGTTTATTTTTGGATTTACTTGAAATTTTTGAAGCTTTAAGGGAAAGAGTCTTGGGATATTGCAAGGTATTATGACTTTTTGTATTATAGATAATCAAAACAAAAAGGTATGTATGTGTGGATTGATGAAAACTACTCAGTGATTAACGTTAACAATCAAAAATAGCAAAAACGTCTCCCTTCTGTCCTTCAGAATTTATTTCTGCATGTGTCCTTTTTGTTTGTTTTTGGGGAGTGGGAGAGAAAAGACATAATTGTTGAAACTTAACTTTGTTTAAGAAGAAGATCTAAAATCAGTATTTGTAAAACCTTGCCATACTGATTGTGCCCTATGTAGAGTGACAGTTTTTATTAAGGCTTGTGAACGATTGAGTTTTAATTGTTAGATGAACTATCAGCCCTTCTCATGTAAGTGCTTATATATTTGCTTAAAATGCATTTCCAGCATTATGCAGCCCGTAAGGTTTTGCTCATGTTGCTTATAGGTCTTGCAGTTTCACTGTTTTTAATCTTGAATTTGTGATTATATTCCTCTGGATTTGACAATACTCATATGTTTGGAAAGCAAAATGCCCATTATTCTATGGCAGTAAATGCTACCAGGAGTACTAGCAGTCGCCCCAGCTATGTAAAACAAGCCAGGCATGTGTTACAAGTCCGAGCTGCATTATTTCACTAATGCTCTGTGTTTGACTGAAGTAGAGCAGCAGAGAACTGGAGAAGAAATCTGGAAATAGTCCATATCTAGGCAAATTTGTAGAGGAAGGATGCTTCATCTTTACCGGAATGCTTGAATGACTTGATCTAAATGAGGCTGTGACAAGCCTTGAAGCATCTATGACAGGGTCCTGGAGAGAGCGGAGATTGCAATTGCATAGAAAAGCCTGCCCCAGTGGGGCTAAAGTTCAACCTTTGGAGTTGGAACTGGGTGATCTTTAAGGTCCCTTCCAACCTAAACCATTCTATGATCCTATGATTTTTCTTTGCTTGTGATGTTAGACCTTTATCCCACCAAAAAAAAAAAATAAAATTGAAGGTTATTATGGCAGTACCTTCAAGGCCTTACCCACTCTAGAAAGGGGTGGACTCTCTGTGTAACACTGCAATATGTAACAGATTGCACACCTTTATCACAGAAAAGACAATTTTTGTTTTGATTGTATAATGCGCCTGATAAGTCAAAATGTAGTACATGTGTTCAGGTAGAAATTATCCAATTTCATGGTTTTTTACTGGCATTAGGTTTTAGATCATATGAAAGTTGCTATTTAAAGGCATCTGTTTGCCTTGTTTTTTATTTTTGACTTGTTGCAAACCTCAGGTGATGTTAACTGAATTTTTAATTTTTATCTTTGAAGAATTTTTTTTTTCTCAGTGAGAGAGGCAGATAGGTTTCTCATGAAGTTGGCTATCTGCCTAGGTCTTTACTTTGCATAATGTATTGTACATTACCTGTCATGTTTACAAGAAGTGCCTTCTCCTCTGTCAGGGCACACAGTGAAGGGGGACAGAGAAAAACTGCATGTGGGGAATAATCTGTACTTGACTATTCTGCTTTGAAGGCAGCGTGAGTATGGGCTACACTGTGTAATAGGGGAAGAATGGCAAAGGTAGGAACACAGAAATTGGAGAAAGTAAGTTAATGAATGTTGTATTGGACAGGGGCTAATTTGCCATGAGTGAATCGAGCTAATTGTTCAAGACTAGCTGATCTTTATGTGAAGGTGAACTTGCATTTTTGCCTGGGTAGGAGTTTATTTGCTGATCGAATTAATTGGTGAGATGTGCTGTAATCTGTGTGACTGCTGTTTCCACAAAGGAAGAATTCACTCCAGCACTGGAACAGGAAGACCTTTTTTATTTTCTATTGTCTTGAGTTTCTTCTTGAAAGTCTTTCTTTGTCTAAATGGTTTCTGGTGGCTAAGCTTGAACTAATTCAACACATGCAATAACACGGTGGTTCTTGACTCCCTGTGTATTTTCTAAGAGACCCTTTAATTAGGATGGTGCCTTTTCTCAGGGTGAAGCTCATCCCCTGCATTGGTTGACTGGTGAGCCCTGTGACTTTTCCCCCCTTTGAATGTAGATAACTTGACTGCAAAATCTGTAGTTGTTGGGGAATGTGTTTGTTTTGTTTTGGCTTTAAAAAAGTCAAAAAAGCATTTGGCTTTTTAAAATTTAATTGGTATGGGAAAGGTTTAGGAGTAAGCCCTGGTACTCTGAGGCATTTTGAGGGTGCACTTCTATAGTATGAACTCATGTAAGTATTGATGGCAGGAGACCTAGTGAGGCTGTGGGGTCTGATTTGCACTTTCGCTTTTCAGTTCTTCCATTTTGTCCCTTGAAGCCCTTTATTTTTGTCTTATACCATGGTGAGGTGCTTCAGGGACTAAACCCACTAGAATACTGGTTTTGGTTTGTTTCATTCCTGCTGGTGTAGATATCTAAGCTGGCGTGGCAGAAGTACTGGAGCGTGTTGTCTTGGGCAGCAAGGTGGAAGGGGAGGAGGGGAAGGGGAGCTTGTGGTGTCTGCTGAGCTCTGTTATGTTGCACCCCATTTGGTGGTGGGTGCTGCTGTGGGAGAACATGGAGGTGAGACCTTTCTTCAGGTACCTCTGGGGTCTGAGAAGTGGGGAGGCTACATGACAACCCCACATCTGAGCGAATCTGGAAAGAGGGGAGCATCCTGCAAAACATGGCTTGGAGTGAGGAGAGCTGCTTCAGCCCCTCTGAAATTCCTCAAGTCTTTCCTGGTTTCTCTTCCTTCCCTTTTGAACAGGCCTTTGAAGCCTGTCCTGCTGCCTTCAAGTGGCTTGGCTTTGCTTGGGCACTTGGGAAACCAAGTGCAGGTTCTGTGTGCTAAATGCAGCTTTTGTGTATCTCGCACATCCTGATGTATCAAGGCATTGCACCCCTGCTCCCGTGCCATGCAGTCTCAAGAGACTGGCTTCCTCTTGTTTTCAAAAGTAGATTTCTGATCATATTTTTACCTTGTTAGGCAGGAGAGGAGTGTGGTTGTCCAAGGGATTAATTTTTCTAGATTGCTTGTAGAAGATGAACTGTCCAGGAAAAATGAGAGGTTGTTTAATTTTTTTTTTTTTTTTTTGTTACCTTTTAAATAATGAATATGCGCTCATTCCTAGCAGCAAATTTGCAGTTATATCCTTTCCATGGACATGTTTTCCACGTTCTGGAAGCTGTCTGAAGAGATAAAAGGTTTCTTTCAAATGCCCTATTTCTGAACTTGGAAAGAACATCTTACAGAAGCAAGTATAGTGTGTCTGTGCTCCTTCTGAAACCACAAAAAAATAACTGGAGAGTATTAATGGCTTGCTTTTCAGATGCTCTTCAATTTTAAACTGGAAATGGGAGTTTTATAGGTGCATAATTAGCCTGAATTTTAAATTATGCTTTGAACAATGTAGCTGTCACTTTTTTAACACTAGCAGTAGTAAACTTTGAGGAGTTTCCATACAGCATTTTTTCAGTTCCTTCTGTATGTTCTGCCATTCCTTATACATACATGGCACTTCAGCAGCCCTCTTCCTTGATCACTTTCATGCTTTGCAATCTTTATCCATCAACTCTTACCACATCATTGAAAATGTGGCCTGAAAAAGGTGGTGGTTGTGAGGGTCTTGAAGGATGCATCCAAAGGAGAACTCTAAAAAGCCTCACAACAAATTATTCTATAGAAATAACTTGATTTATAATTACTAAATCTCTTTTAGCTTGGGTGTTTTCTTGTAAAAAATATACATATATATGTATAGTATATCAAAGGAGGTACTGTAAGGATGCACAATTAAAAATACTGTAGCTTTTACACTTTTTTTCCTAGATGTCTAACATCATGAATCTTCATGACTTATAGTTAGCATGTCTTACAGAAGACCACTTTATAAGTAATATCCTTTGAATATGAACAGTGGGATACAAGTCCGTTTTGCTTTTGTTGACATGTTTAGATAAAAAGCCTTCCAATATCCTTATTTTTGATGCTGAATATATTGTATATTTGTTTGCTGAAAACAAAGGTGTGTTCTTTCAAAGCTAAACATTGATTATTCTTGTTCTCTTTAGTCATTAGGTTCCTGTGGCAGGTCTTGTCGAGAAAGGAATATTCTGAAATGGCAGTGTGGAAAGCTGGCATATTCTTTGCCCCTGCCACTTATTTCCATAGTTGCCCTGCTGGATTCAAGTTGTCCATGGTATCTGGGTGTGCTGCTTGTGCAGTGACTGTTTAATAGATTTTAATAGTTGCCTGCTATGTAAAGGATGAAGGATGAATTTCACTCTTCCAGATGTCAGTGCAAGCTTCCTCCTTCATCTCAGCAAAAGTACTTTGTATTTTTTTAATGGCAGAATGTTGATTTGCTTTTTGCTGTGTTTTCCAAAGCTTGTCCAGACCTCATAGTGTTCTCTAGACTTGTAATGACCAGACAAATGTATGTTTTTGGAAGTGTTTCCTTTTCATTAGTGTTCTTTAGCCATTAATGTCAGAGTTCATCCCATTTTCTCATGTTACGTGCTGGTTCTGAAAAAGAGAAATTCTGTTTTCCTGTTAAATGTTTTAAACGTTTCTTTCACAGGAGAAGGTAAAGCAACATTAGTTTCAATTTCTTTTTTTTCCAAATGCTTCTCAGTTCAGTGCTGCAATGAGCAGCTTTCCAGTTAGAGGACACAATACCTGTTCTACTGGGTATTATTTCAAAATGGCTGAAGTTTATTTTAGCTGCATAAAATATTACTAGTAATATTTGTATACATTTGTTTACCAGGCTGTAATCATAACAGTTGACTTTTAATCTACTCAGTTTTCAAAATACTGTTTTTTTTTCTTCTACAAATGTGTTGGTAAGCAGAAAACAGTTTGTCTCTCAATTTCTGTGGTATGGTTTGCTGCTTTATTTCCTTTCCCCCACCCCCCTCCAATCAGTTTCCAACTCAAGCAGCTTTCTTTTGCTAGTTCTCCCTTTTCACAGTGAGTACTTAATGCTGACTCACAAGTTGTCGTGATTGGATTGTTTGGCAGTATTGGCAGGGGCACAGGCATGTGTGTGAGCACTCTGACCACAATAAAGACACCTCCTTGATCCAGATCTCTTTGTTATTAATTAGCTCAGTGTTCTGGCGTTTAAAGGTGTTGGGGGAATAGGTGGTTTAGGCGTTCATTTATACTTATGTTCAGGGGAGAACAGTTTCGAGCATTAGACAGCAAATTTGTGGTGATTCTGCCTTTAGTGAGCAGCGACAGGAAGGTGTAAAGTTTGTGCAGTGTTGTATGACATCATAAGAAAATTTTGCTCTTGTTTTTGTGTGGTCTTTGCAAAAGCTGGGTAAGTAAAAACAGCATGGCTACTTTGTTTTTCAGATACATATTTTTTCTCTCTTTTTTTGTTATTCTCTCTTGGTCATTTTCTTCTTTCTGAATTGCGCAATACAGCCCTTGTAAGTAAAATGCAATGGGTTTTTTCCTTCCAGGCAGACTGTGTGCACACTGCATGGGCCAAATAAAGCTGTGTACAGCGTCTCTTTGCTCAGTAAATAACAGTGTAACTTGAATTGCAGTCAAAACTTTCTTTGCAGGCTTTACTGTTGCTCTGATTTCATCTGGTAGGACCTGCCTGTCCCAGATGCCAGTTCTGTGTCTGCCCAGCCACAACTGGCCCCGAGTACCCGAGCAGAGTTAATGAAGTGCCCTCAGTGCTGCTCTGCAGAACCTCCTGCTGTCAGGCAGGGTGAGGGAAGGAAACCTGCTATACATATTTCAGATCTGCTTCCCTGTGCTGATGGAGTGCTTCTTAATGGGATGGTTCCCAGGCTTGGCAGTCTCTTCCGCAGGGATGTATAATTTGTATTACACTGAAAGATGACACCGTCTATTCTTCAAACTGGCAAACTTAGTCCAGCAACCGTTTTGAATAATTTGCTGAAAACCCGGCGTTAATAATGACAAAGGAGTTGCGTGCTTGGTGATACAGGAGTCTGTAAATGCAGTGCACCATTGTATACATAGGCCCACTCAGCTCACCATACAGCTCCTGCAAAATATGTATTGAGCCTTTGCTATATAAATGAAACAGTCATTTTCAAGGCAAAGACCATGGCTTTCCATTCTCAAGTTAGACTTTCATAACTTATGGCTGCTGTATGAAAGTTACGGTTGTTTCAGAGTAGAAGAAAAAATACTATACTATATCATCTCTGAGAAAGGTATTTCTGCAGTTTAGTGCCTGGTGACCTGTTTAGTATTTTTTGACATTTATCCACACATACAAATGCTTTGTGATAATGATGGTGGTCAACTGGAAGGAAAACTTACCTGTGTAATGATAAGGCATTGGGCTCAATGTAAAGATCAGATCACAGAATTAATCTGTCACCTGGTAAAACATGGGAAAGAATTTTGTTCCAGGGAAAGAATTTTGTTCCAGAAAAAGCCACTAGTTCTAGTTGTCTGTTTTGTTGTGTATTTCTTTAGATTTCATGATTGTGGGGTGGGACAAACCCCCAACAATTAAAGACAATTTTTTACTCTTTATTTTGTCCTCTTAGAAAGAACTGGGTGTTTGGTATCTGGTTGTCTATAAGCTAATGAATACTGAACTTCCACATGAGGATGTAAAAATTTCAAGCTGGTTTTTGAAATTTAAGGCCACTTTTGGCATTTCATTATGCTGGGTAGATATTGGGCATTAATTAAGAATTTTCTAAAGGACATGCTATTTCCATGTCAAATTGTCTTAAAACGTGCCTTTCTACTGCATAATTAAAATACCCATTCTCAAATTAAAAATGCACTTTTTACGTTTCGGTTTTAAAACTGTCTGCTTTCCTCTGCCCCATGTCCCTATAGTGATTCTGATTGATTGCAGTGGCACTTGGTGGTGACAGAAGAGTGCATCACCTGCAGTCAAGATCACTTTTTTCTGGATTTAGCCAGGAGTGTGCTCCCTTGGATGGAAACTCTGGAAGCATTACTGGTAGACTTTTTTTTTTTTCTTCTGATTTTTAGTTACACAGTTCAGAAAGCTGGGAGGAATGCTTTTGCTGAGAATGTTTAGTGTGACATGTCTGTCAGTAGTTTGGAAGGAGCTTTTCATGCATGTTACTGGGTTATAACTTCTTAACCGTTTGCAAAATAAACCCTTATATTTTCCTAAGTTACTTGTAGAAAACCCATCAGCATTCCATGGCAGGATCTGAATGCAGAGTGTTCCGTTCATCCACTGGATAAGGAATGGACTTGGCAGTGTTTTTTAAAGAGTTGCTTGATTTCCACTGTAATGGGGAATAGATTCAAAAATCTGGTGAGAACCCATGCTCACCTGGAACATTGCAGTAGTTACAGATACTGTTTTAAAAAGAAATGCTGGATAATAGGAACAACTTCCACATGCTAGTGAATATTTGGGAACTGATGAAAAAAGGGGATTTTCTCAGAGATACACAAAACTAAGTTTTCAGGTGCGGTAAGGCATGGGTTTGATACTTACCCTTATTTCATCAAGAGCTTTGGACCTCCAGAGCAAATAATACCATCAAGAGTTGGATTTTTCTGGAATGTTATGGTCTGATTTAGCATAAAATATATTAGAATCTGCATTTTTGTGGCATGTAATTTGACTTCTGGTTGGTGAAATCAGGCAAAAAGGTTCAATGGTCAATTTGCGAAAGATTTCACCTGTATTTGGCCTTAGTATGGATATGGCATCATGAGGAGTAGCATTTTGGAAAATGTTCTATTCTGTTGGCATTAACATATTGCTACTGCAAAGAAAACACGAGCCTCAAGCTTTCATATGCTTCATTGGGACAAGTGTCTTTGCATCCATTTTCCATGGGCTGTGCAGCATAGCACTTAAGAATTAATATAAATGGTAATTTAGAAGGATATTTAGAATGTAGTGGTCCCTATATGTTGATAAAACCAAAATTGAATTCTAACACCATTTTTCCACTTAGAGAGGATAAACAGTAAATAAAGTGATGAGAGTCTGGGAGACATGCTGTTGGTCTGCTGATGAGCATTTGTTGGTAAATTAAATTATGATGATTTCTGTTTAGATTTCTCCAGGTTGTTTGTTTTGTTTTTTTTTTTTTTTTCCCCAGTAGCTTAAATGTTCACTTGTCTATAGGAACTTTAGAATAAATAAAAAAATGTGGAGGGCAAGAGATAATCTACCTACTCTGGAATGCCCTTACCTTTGCTATTTGGTATGCAAAAGTGCACCCTTTTTAATCTGGTTTCACGTACATTAACTTGCCTTCTGTGTGAGTTTATAAGCAGTGTTTCTGGAGCTGTCTACAGACCATGCAGAATCATTGAACAAATCATTCCAGAAACTAAAAAGGCTGTATGCCAAATGAGATTTGATAGCTGCTGAGGCAAGTGTGTAGGTGAACTCTAGAGCCCCTTTGCAATGATGTAATCTATTCTAAAATTTTGGTGACCTCCAAAGCTGCAGAAGAGTCCAAGTAACTTTGTTATCACAAAAAAAAAAGCATCTTTAGGTAAGAAAATTTACACCACATTCCTGAGGCTATTGAGTGTTCCAGACCAGTTCATGTTGGCTAATACAGAATACCAGATGTCCCTGATGAGCAGATCTGGGAAACCATTTGGCAGGAGCTAGTAGAAAATATCATTAGGCACAATGGTGTTGCAGAATTTCTGCCCTTCTTTGGATTTTGTGCATTTCATATCCCCTCTGAAGACTGGAGATCTGAGCCAACATCTGTCGCTCCTGACTACCAGGCATTAGGATATTCCAGGAAGAAAGAATTCAGCTGCAAATACAAGAATGAAAATGGAGTATAATGTCTGGCTGTTAAGTAGTTGTAATTAGCTGCCTAGGAAAGGGACTCCTTTGATTCCAGACCCTTTTCCTGGGCTTATCCAGGGCTCTTATTCTCTCATTCTAAGACAGGCATGTAGAGCAGAGATGAGGCTCAGGGCTCCCAACAGCCAGCAACTTCTGCAGCTTCTCTCTATCTCATTCCATTAACAATTCCTAAGTTGTTCTTACGTACACAGGTGCCTACATTATGTTACTCCCTTCCTTACTCAACTTTGCCTCTCTTTAGTCCCACTTTGTAGCATGTATCCCACATGTTCCTGAGAAGACCAGAGATTGTTTTACTTGCTCTATATTCGCCCAGACTTAATATTTCTTCAAATAGTAGTTTTATTAGAGGGTAGTCACAAATTTTCATTTTGTTGTAAAATAAGGCCAGATAAAGTGTTCCAAATCCAGCAAGACTCCAAAGAACATGTATTTTGACAGCTTCTACCAAAATGACTTAAGAGGACTATGCTACTGGCAACTCTAGTTTTCTCAAAATAGACCTCCACTGCAGTACAGCATTACGCTGGAACAGCCAGCTATGGTGCAGTTGGCCTTTTTCCCCCCTTCATTTTTCAGTACTTCATTGATGCCAAAGAGTACTGCTAAATAACCTAATTTCTTATTTTTATTATGAAAATAAGTATATAAATGATTAAAATGCATTCGAAGCTTGAAAATGAAAGCCTCTTATGTCAGATACATCCAAATATGAGCCTTTAATGTCACTGGGTTTTTTCCTTGTGGAAGGTGCTGGACTGTGTGTTCTGTTACACGTGATGGTTTTCCAAATCTAAAATTAACATTAGGATAGGCTTAAAAAATTAGCTGGAAGCTATTTTTGTGCCGTCCTTGGAAGTTGCGTACTTGCTGTTTTGTGTTGAGCAGCGAAATGAAATAAATCACTCTCAGGAGTAGTGATCTGGGTTATTTTGATATCACGTTCCCCCACAGCAGGTGGTGGTGTGCAGGCCATGAGTGCTTTCTTTGTGGCTCTGTGTTGTTTTTTGGGGAGGAGGGGCTGCAGATAGCGGTGGCGGTGTTGGGGTGGTCTCCATGTCACCCTGCTGCGGCTGTGCCGTGTGCTCGCAGAGCCAGAAGAGGGAGCACAAATGAAGACCTTGTTTCTGAGACGTGACTGAGGCGCATCCCAAGCCACGGAAGTGCTGAGGTCACACATGTACAGTCAGAGTGCCTTACTCTGTTAGGCTGCATGTGGGTAAAGAATGGGAAATATGAACCTGGTGTGGGCTACAGAGGGGAGGAAAGGGGCTCAGTGGAAGAAGTGAAAAGGCTAGGAAAAACTCTGCTTGGCATGAGGACTTTTAAAGCAAAAGCAGACTGTGGTTTGCTATTTAATGTTAAGTCCAATGTATTTGGTTTTTTAAGATCAGTGGTGCTTTTCATGACTCAAGAAGAAATTTGTGTGCTGCTGTGCAGACAGGATATGTTGAATAGTTGAGACTCATGCTTTCTACACCTTTTTCAAATGTAGTTTATTAAATACAGCTGTAGTGTCTTATTGTAGGTCCTATAGCATGTTCCTAAGGTCTTGTTTTTTAAAAGCATGCTGATTTGCAGGATTGCTAGTTTGCAAATATATATAAATCTATATGTACTTTCACAAATTATGTATTTTTAATGATAATTGCAAATATAATGATAATGATAATTGTGTGATGAGCAAAGGTAGTATAGAAACTAATCACTAATGACAAATATGTAAGGAGACTGAGGTGTTGATTAAATTTTGCAAATTGGTCTCCTTGATGGCAATAGCTATTTTGGTTGCAAAGGCTTGTAGACAGATATGCAACTGCTTCCTACTCAAATTAGGAGACCTTTCAAGAGTATAGTCTTTTAAGTGTTTTCTGAGACTTGACTTTGACTGCATTACCTTATTTGAGGAGTGTGATACTGGTGAATGATATTTTGAAAAGAATAATTAAAAAAGCAAAGCTGAAACCTTATTAGCCTCCTGCACACTTTGTTTGTTTGTTTGTTTGTTTGTTTGGGTTTTTTGTTTATTGTTGGGATAGAACTCCAAATTTCATGTCTGCATCTATTTGCTTTATTACTTTAGATGTGCCATTGCCAGTGTTGTGCTCATAGACTTAACAAGCTAATCTGGGAGACTAAAGCAGAACTGTCATTTTGAAGCTACTCAGCTGAAGTCTCTTTGAAATCAGTGTAGAAAGCTCCAAGACTATTTTTGTTCCCTTTTTAATTTTTAGAGAAGATGTACTGACGTGTTATGTTATGCTGTTAGTGGTCCCTAGAAGAGCTGCTACAGAAAGGTTGCCTTCTTAAAGTCCACTAGAGGTTAGACCCCAAATGGAAATGATTTATATTTAGGGACTACATTGGTCTGAAGGCAGACTTGGGATGACTTCAGGACGTCCCTTTTCTTGAGAGAATTTTTTCTTAAACTGTATAGTACTGGATTTGGTGAAAGTATTTTAGTGCTTTAGTGAGGAAGGATGGTCCATTAGAACTGTAGTCTGTGCCAACATTGCATGATAAAACAGAAAGGCACCACTAAATTTGGAATGTTAGTATAATTCCTCTCTCTTGATACAGCTTGTTTACTGTCACTCACAGACGCTTCCAGGACTGTGGAGTATTTGTATGTGCTCTGCCCTATAAAAGCTGTGTTCCCACAGCATGGTCACCTCCTCTTCCCATCTACTTGGGTTGCTCTATCAGAGATTAAGGAGGAGGTGATTGAAGCCATTTCTGTTTGTTTGTTTTCCTGTGTTCCCTTGAAGAAGACTGAGGCTATGAAAGATCTATGATGAGCTGCCACTTCTCCCTCAGGGATCCTTTACCCAAGGTCCTCATCGTATAAACTCTTTGAAGTTCACATGCCAGGCGGCATTTGATCATCCCTACAGCAAGAAAGTGCTGAACTAACGACAGCAAACGGTGGTAACACAGGTTAATTTCACATTCTTTAGCAAGCAAATGAAATACATTATAAATCAGATTATTGTCGCAATGGCTGTGCTTGTACTATACATAATTTTTTAGAATAATGGCATAATCATAAAATCATAGAATATGCTGAGTTAGAAGGGACCTATCAGGATCATCAAGTCCAATTCCTGGCCCTGCACAATCACACCATGTGCCTGAGAGCATTGTTGGCATACTTCCTGAACTTTGTCAGGCTTGAAGAGCCTGTTCCAGTGCTCAACCGCCCTTTGGGTGAAAATCCCTTTCCTGACATCCAACCTAAACTCCCCCAACTCAGCTGCATGCCATTCCCTCAAAGCCTGCCACTGGTCATGGGAGTGAAGAGATCGGTACCTGTCCCTCCACTTCCCCTTGTGAGGATGTTGAAGACCACAGCTGAACAGACCAAGCGACCTCAGCTGCTCCTCATACTGCTGCTCCTCCAGACCCTTCACCATCCTCGTGGCCCTCTTCTGGAGAGTCTCCAATAGCCTGATGAGCTTTTTTCATATTGTGGTGCCTAAGCCTGCACACAGGACTCAAGGTGAGGCTGCCCCAGTTCCACAGCACTGCTCTTCAGCCTCTCATTCCCCAGTCTGTACGCACAACCAGGGTTTCCCCATCCCAGGTGGAGAATCCAGCACTTTCCCTTGTTAAACTTCATTAGGTTGGTGGTTGCCCATCAAATGCCCATCATTTTCCATTCATTTGGTCGCTGATGGCCATTCTGTTGAGGTCTCTACAGGGCCTCTCTGCCCAAGTTTTGGTTGGAAGGGACTGTTAAAAGTCACCTAGGCCAACCCCCCTGTAATGAGCAGGGACATCTTTAAGTAGAACAGGTTGCTCAGAGCTCTGTCCAACCTGACAATGAATGTGTCCTTGGATTTTGTCTTAGAAGATTCAGAAGAGCGCTTTCAAGTTTGTGCAGCATGATGGTACCTTCAAAGTACCATCTTACACGTAACTTCAGTTATGCAATAATGTTTTGTTTATGAGAATTTATAGGTGTCAAGGTTTGTTGGAATAGAAGGGATAACCAATGGGCTGCCATCTTTAGAGTGAGCTTTGGCTCCCATCAGGTCCCGATACAGTTTCAGCTCCACCTGCTTCCTGAGGGATCTTAAAGGAAAATCCTGGTGTTTCTCAAGCCAAAAGATAAGAACGATGCATGACGGGGAGAGTAGGTTTTCTACACTCTTTCCCCCTTTTCTTTCCATTGTTTTCTGAGAGAAGAGTTGCCCAGTAATTTTGTTCTTAAGGCATCCAAGTGAAGATTCTCTGATGAATAGTAGGTCATGTAGATGATTCAACTGTTCATTCAGCTCTGGGTATAGGAGCAAATCCTGTGAACTTTTGTTGTCCCTTCTTGAAATATATACTGAATTTAAAGGGTTCTGAAACTTGACAAAACTGCTGACTAAACTATAAACGGAATGTACTACCTGAAAAATGGTGTGCAGTATTCTATCTGGGCACTGTGCTCATGCTCTTTCCTGTCTTGATTTACTCCATTTGTCCACCAGCAACCTTTTACCTGTTTGTTTTGATGGCCTCTATTGATCACCTCATTTTTTAAAAAACATCAGGTTCTTGGATTTTCTAAAGATCAGCATGTAGGTAAGTTCAATTGTTCTAGAGTCACTGCTTTTATATTATGCTATATGTTGATAAAACCGTTCCTTCAGGGCGACGTGTTCTTGGAGCAAGTTAACACAAAGTTTTAAAGTAGTTGCTGGATGTTGTCTTTCAGTTGCAGCGGAAGAAGGCACTGATGCCTGTATGGCCCCAGGTTGCTTGAGGTTGTTGGCCCTTTATAATCAGTGCCAGAATTGGCTTGTGTGCCCTTTGGCCTCCACAGGTCAAAATGATTTGGGTAATTTTATGCCATTTGAAAATTAATTCTTTTCTTATTTAATTACTACAGCAAAACCAGCAGACTTGGAGAGATTTTCTAAACAATGAGGATGCAGAAAGATGTGATAAGATTTTGTAAATCTCATGTTGATCTCCTTTGCAGAGACAGATCTGATAGGCTCTTGCAGGGAAGGAAGAATTTGGATTGTTGTTCTCCTCAGCTGCTTCAGCTTGAAGCTGAAAAGAGCTTTTATCTGTGTCCTGCTTACGGCATGTAAAGCAGCACTAATAATTTATTTAAATTATTTTCCTGAGAATCTGCAGCACTGCTGTATTTTCATTCTCATCTTCACAGAAGAACAGCCAAGCTTATGTGCTCTAAATTTAAATTCTCTGTTTTCTCCATCTCTGAGTTAAAAGTAGAATGTGTGCCTTAAGCATCCATTCTTTGCTTCTCAATCTTATTTTGTAGAATTAATAGCACTTAGTTAAAAATAATTCAGAACTTGCCTGGGAAAATAGCTTGATGTTATGAAAAAGTCCAGGAGTCCACTGGAGAGCTTGCTGAAAGAGCAAAAAGGAAAGAGTACTGAGGACAATAGAAAAGGCATTAATTAAGTGCATGCAGAAAGTATTGTGGTTTATGTGGATCAGTATTCAAAGCACAGCATGCGCAACTTGCAATGCTTGGGTTTTTGGTGTTGTTTTCTTTTTGGTTTTTTCATCCTAAATATATCTAGTAGCAGCATCAGCTGTAAGCAGGTAGAAATTTGACTTAAGGACTGGATTAGTAGGAGAAATGAGGAGGAAATAGCAAAGCAAGTGGAAATGATGAAGAGATAGAGGAAAATGGGCAGTGGGAAGAAAAATGAAATCACTTATCCTTAAAAAGAGTACACCTGTTCTTGTCCCACTTGTACTTACTGGTAGCAACTTCTAAAACCAACTGCTATAAATCACCTGAACTGCGAAGGTTGTGAAAAATCATTCCAACTTTTACAAACCTTCCTTATGAGATCTTGCCTTGGAAGCATTCCTAGGCAGAGTGCTAGTGAGATGTGTTTGTTTGTACACATTTTTCTACCACTTTATAAAGAAATGTTGGCAAGGCCTGAAAGAAGACTAATTACAGCTTTGCAGTGAGGGTCTTAATATGGTTGTGGATGACATTGCCTTTTGTTTTTGGAGCGAAAAATAGAAGTTAGTGTGAAGCAAGAAGCAGGGACTGCATTGTTAAAATGACTCTTAAATTATTACTTCAAGAATGTCACTTGCTGGTGATTCAGGATACAGTGATGACAGGGGAGGGTTATTCCAGATGGATGCAAAAGATTAAACAGCATGCAGAAGAAATGAGAGAAATAAATGTGTGTTTGGGAGAGAAATAGCAGGGACAGAATGAGTGTTTAAAGAGAATGAGATAAAAATCAACCCGTTCCTCAGTTTTGAGGCCAAGTTGGCACCCCCTTGACTCATTAAATTGTTCTTTTGAATCTAGAAATTGGCTTTACAAAATGTCACCTCATCAAATAGCAAAGGGACCTTAAGAGAGAGCGAGGTCAAGGCCAACAAATTATAAGCAGAAGCCCTAGCTATTTTAGTTCTGCTCATTCAGTGTAGCTTTAAGTTGGAGACTTAATTAATCATCTCTGTGTTTGCTGACGTTTGTATATGCGCTGTATTTCCATTCTTATTTGGCATTGAGTAGCAGGATGGTCATTTCATCTTAGTGTATCCAGAACCACTGAATGGTTGAGGCTGGAAGGTACCTCTGGAGGCCATCAGATCCAACACCCTTCTCAGGGAATGTCCAGTTGGGTTTAGAATATCTCCAAGGGCAGACTCCACAAACTCTCTGGGCAACCTGAGCCAATGTTCAACCACCCTCACTGTAAAGAAATATTTTCTTTAGTCAAATGAAGTATCCTGTATTTAAATTTGTGCCTATTTCTCTTTGTCCTGTCACTGGGCACCACTGAGGAAAGCCTGGCTTGGTCTTTACTCTCCCTAGCAGGTATTTATGCATGTTGATAAGCCTCCTCCTTTCCAGGCTGAGCAGTCCCAGCTATCTCAGCCTCTCTTGGTTTGTCAGATGATCTTCATCATCTTTTGGAACTGCTCCAGTATTTCCATATCTCTCTTGCCCTGGGGAGCCAAGGGCTGGACCCAGCACTGCATGTGTACCTCACTGGGGCCAAACGTGGGGACATGATGCCCTCCCTCAAGCTGCTGGTGTCACTCTTCCCAATTTAGCTTGAGTGCAGACAGCTCTGTAAAGAGAAGTATTTTATGAGGCACTTGAGAGCTTTCAGGTCAGATTTGCTGTGCCATCAGCCACAGGTGCTGTGAGGCAGTGGTTTCCCTTGGGTTTCCCTGCTGCTCTCCTGCTCTGCGTTGACTCCTCAGGGAGCTGAGAGAGGGCAGCCCCGTGTGGATTCAGCTTCTTGTGCTCAGCTGCACTTGGATCTTGTCTTGGGAAGAGAGTTCTGTAGGGTGTGAAGTGGAACAACGATGTCAGGGATCTGGGGGAGGTGAAGCACAGGCGACTGTGCTGTGGAGGGAAGGACTTGCCTGACTTCGCCATTTTAAAATTCTAATGGCTTGTGAACTTATTTTGAGCATTTTTGGCTGTTCTGTCTGTGAGCATATTTTCACTTGTTTCAGAGTACTTGGAAAAGGCTTGAATAATGCTTATTCATTTGTGATTTATGCAGTATCGAGGCTTGCATCCAAAGACACATCCTATGAGTGTCCCTCTGGGCCAGACTGGTCCATTAACTTGTAGTATATTTGCTATAGGCTTCTGTTTTCCTTTTTTTAAAAAATTCATAGCTGGCATGCTTTCCCTCTGAACTCCCACCTTCACTGGGAGTATATTTTACTTATTATTTTAATTTTAATTTTTGTTGTTCAGAGTTCTGTTCCTTTGCAAAAAAAAAAAAACCACCAAAACAAAAAAACCCCAAAAACACCCAAACAAAAAACCCCCCAAAACCCCAAAAAACCAACAAAAAACCCCAAAAAACCCAAAAACCAACATAACAACAAAAAACCCCAACCAAACAAAAAACCCAGCCAACCAAACAAACAAAAAAAAACCCCACAAAAACCCCCAAAAACGAAAAGAATAAAAAACCAACATAACAAAAAAAAAACCCTCCCAGAAAATAGTTGATGGATTTACAGAAGTTACCACTCAGATTTACTTAGGATTGGAATTTGGGTAAGAAATTTGTCCAAAACATTTTGTTTTACATCTGGAAGATAAATATGCTTCTGTCCCTCCCTTCCTGGTTTACTGAAAGATCTGTGTATTTGATAGTCGGCAAATGCCTACATTTTGTTACTGGTATTTTAAATCAGGGAAGGAAATATGAGATCAGCATTGGAAGCTAGAGGCGCATTCATTTTTTGAAATCTATAAATTCTGTAGGAACTAATAAACTTGCAAAATACCAGCTCACTAACTTCTGAATGATACCACCTTTCAAAGGATGATATTTAGGAAATCCAGTTTATTTCACTGGAAATTTAAGAAAGGTATGTACATTTTTGATAAACATAGATTTTACTTTTCCCATTGTAATCTGCCTTTGTCCTTCTCTTATGCTAATATTGGCACCTTAAGAAATAAATAGGAATTTCAGAAGAAAGCCTGTGATACTTAAACTTCAACATAAAATACTTAAGTTTGTCAGTCTGAGTTAATCAGTTTTAAGATTTATTCTCTGTTCACATTTTAAATGAGTTAATAAAATAGGAATATTTTGTTTTGCTGTAGTTGAGGTTCTTGTAAATTATATCAGAGTCTTAATTGTAGAAACAATCCTAATACTTCTAAATGAAGATGTCACCTTATTGGAAAAAAGCCTTGACCGAAAACTTGTGAAAGCGATGTGACATCTGATAGCCTTCTTGAGGATCATACCAGAAGAGTGCAGTTTTGGCTGCATTAACCATGTTGTGGTAGAAATGAGCACAAATGCACTAAGAATGTGATATGATAACCCATTTCTGCAAAAAGGTTTGGCTAATATATTAGCAACATTTGTATCTGACACAAGGAACTCCAAGTGATACGAAACACAAGATCTCACCCTGGCACATGATGAAGACCCTTCTTTTATCCAAAGACAGGAAACATTTGGCAATGGTCTTAAAGTACAGAGTATAAAATATCTAGCACTTCTTTTTGTAAGTCAATTTTATTATGCCATGTTCTCACATCTTCAATTTTAGACTCCTTATATTTAAAATATTAATTTTTTGAAAACTTTAATTATCTTTTTTTCCAATAAGGAAAAAATAGACTTGGTAGGGACACTTGGAAGTACTGTGTGATAAGGATGTCAGTTTTTTTCCTATTAAAATATTTTCTGCAGTGCTTAGTGAAAACTAGAATTAATCTGAATGAGGATTGAGCAATTTCTGCATATGTTATGTCAAAATTGGCAAATAGCAATGCAGGGCAAAATGCTGACAGAGCAACTTTGTCTGACTTGAATAGCCTCTTTTTCTTTTTTTTCTTCATGTGATGCCTATATTTCTGTGTGTGAGGTGGGATAGTGCTTTAACAAAGATCAGCTGCTTAATATTTCACTTTGCCCACGTCTCCTCTGTTTCAGAGTCCCTTATTCTGCAGCGTGTGCAAAACTGCTTGTTTCCCAAAGCTGCTGTGTGGCTCACTTATCATTGTATCTGCATACTTAAAACTACACTGAATTTATTTTGCACTGCTGCAAGATTCAGCAGCCTTTTATTATCTGTTTACAAAAGGGGAATTGAAGTATGAAATTATTAAAGCTAAACGAACGTCTAGGTCTTACATGTGATATGGGGCACATAGATCTGATTTTTCAGGGTGCTGTTCATTCGTTTTTTGTAGCCCTCTCCAAATAACGAGAACAAACTTGTGGGGGCAGGTTGGTTTGTGGGGGGGGGTGTGTGGTATTTTTAATTTTGTTTTTTTTAAAAAACTTATTTTTTTCTCAGTTCTGGTCTGAAATGTATTAAAAAATATTAAAAAACATATATTTGAAACTACTTCTTTTCCATTTTTGCAGAAGTCAGAATCCTTCTTTCTGACAAAGCCATAGATGACTTTGTGTCAGTGTGGACATCTTTTCTGCTTAGCACTTCTGCAAGAAAAAGGCTCAATTCAGCAGCTGCAAAGGAGAACCCCACAGCTGTAGTTTGTAGACATTTTGGCTTAAATGATTTGGAAGACCCTGCTTATTTTGTAGACCTATAATTTTTTCTTTTTTTTTTTTTTTTCTTTTTTAAACCTGTCCATCTGGGAAAAGCCAGCATTTTGTACTCTTGTCTGTACAATTATTTTGTGTGTTTAGATATACACACACATATATATATATATAATTTTTTTAAAATATGTATTTATTTTTCTAGGTGGTTGCTTTGTTTATGTTATTAAAGATATCATCCATTTTCTGGAAAAACAGTAATAATTTAATATATCATATATTAAATCTTAATATTCAGAATTTCAGCAGTTGGCTGTTACCTTCTGTATGTATGATTAAGATAGAAAATGTAGGAGTCTGTATACTAAGCGGTGTGCAGTGAAATGCTGTAGTACTTGCTGGGAAGGGGGAGGGGTATGGAAAAGCATGAAAATATTCCTGGCTTTCAAAAATCAACCCTGGAAGCAGAGATATGGTAAGGATGGTGAGGAGCCCATTGTATTTTCATGTATGATGGAAATCTGCAGTTAAATACAAACTCTAGTGATATGACTGACAAAAGAAATAAGATGATTCTGTGGCACTTTCAGTCCATCTCTTGTTTTCTCCATGAATATTTCAGATTCAGGAAGGGGGTTAATGTAGAATTCTTGTTTCCCAATCAATGAATAGCTATAACAGAAACCTCCTGTTGATTTTGACAGCTGATTCCTTCTTTTTAAGGAATCTGCATTTGTTACTTTAGAATATTGAGTTATTAAGGTTGGAAAAGGCCCCTGAGATCACTAAGTCCAATCTTTGACCAAATATCACCTTGTCAGCTAGACCATATACTACGAAGTGCCATGTCCAGTTGTTTCTTAAACACTTCCAGGGATGGTGACTCTTCCACTTTCTTGGGCAGTCCATTTCAAGGCTTGCTTCATCATTTCAGTGAAGAAATCCGTCCTGAGAATTCATTTTAATACAATATTACTAGAAGTAGGACTACGGTGATTTATTATCTCTGATGTTTCTGCAGTAGAAAGAAATATGATTTTAAAGCACACTTCTGAATTACTTGGGAATATGAATTGAATCCGAAAGTTAGCAGTAGTATCCTTTATAGAACAAAACTTAGCGAAGGCATTTGGCCTTGAGTTAGGTGGCCATGGTACTTAATTGTAGCCATCACTGTATTTCCTCTCACTGGATTAGAAAACTGTACCTGTTACTAAAAAAACATTGCAGCACATTCAGTGATGTGTTTTCATACATGTTTAAAAGCATATTGAAATTGAATACTGCAATCATTCAGTTTTATTCACAGAAGCAGGTTTTATCTTTTATTGCATAAGTATCCACAGATCGCAGAGTATGTGCTGTGACCTTTTGAGGTTATTTATCTTCTTTCTTGTATGCACTAGAGCTTGTGTGCTTTAATCTGTGTTTGCTGAGAAGCAGCCAAATTGCCCCTTCTGTAGCAATCTATCTTTTGTGCGTGTGTGTGTTTGTGTAATCCATGTTCTGATTGATGTATTAAAGGTTTTGTAGAAAAAATATGAGTCATCTGTATCAGTATTTGCTTATGAATAATGTTTTATAGTATATTTGTTAAATATATGTTAACACCTTGTGGGCACTCAGATGCTATATGTAAGACTATATACTTGTTTAAATGTTCTTTAGCATGTTGGGGGTGGGTGAGATGTGGTGTGTTCTTCATGTATACATTCCCTCTGTTAATCTGAGGCTTTCGCATCCAACCATATAAAGCGTTGACAAATTGATAGAGATTAAATAAATCTGGTTTATTCAGTTTTCTTGTGTGTGTAAGTAGGTCTGAAGGACTGAGAAATAAAAAACAAGTTGCTTGGGGTAGATGAAAAGTCTTTTCAAAGGCTGGAATAAATAACTGTTTCTGATATGAGATCTGATTATGGACCAGAGAACTGAATGAGAAAAACCCCATTGACTTCAGTATCACTAGGGCTTGCATGAATGAAGTCAAGGCCAAGACTGACGACAAAAAAGTGGGTCCCAATTGTGCTCTCAGGTCTTCAGTAGTGCTGTAAAATCTGAAGTTCACAATTAAAATTCCCATGTGAGACAGCCTTCTTCCCATGATTACGTTATTAGCTGTTTTAAAACTGTGTTGTGCTTAAGGTCGCACACTCTGCTGTCTCTCCCAGTAACACTAATGGCAAAAATTTGACAGTTTTATCCTGAATTTGTGAAACATTTGCCTAGGGATTTTTGAAGCCAGTATTGGTGGTGTATAGCTGTCTCGGTCAGGAGGGAAAGATAGCAAGAGAGACCAGGTGGAATATATCACTCAGAACAATGATAAATTAGTTTATTCTGCATTATTACAAAGTGTCGTCCAGTTGTTAGTTATGATTTTGCATCAAACTTTTCCAAGAGGCAAAATGTTTTATTCTTTGTTAAAATGTAATAAAAATATATAGTTTAAGAACTACTGAAATTAGGCAAATTATTTACTGTACAGGTAAGCATAAATCTATGTATATAATTTTCTCTCCTTTTCTTTATTTATAGTGGATTTATAGCGTTTTCCTCATATGGTTTGTTATGCTAGAAGCCTCTGGTAGAATCACAGCCCTTTTTTATCATGCTGCACAAATAAATTCATGTTTATAATGAGGTCAAACTAAGCTCAGTAGACTAAAATATTGATACAAAAACCTGAGTGTAGTTGGGAATATTCGTTTTTGCCTAGAATCTTTGTGTCTCTGATCCCTCATAGCGTATTCCTTTTTTTCCCACTGCTTTCTCAACCTCTGATTTTGTGCAGGTTGTGTGAGGATGTACTTGAGCTAAGTGCAGACTGTGAAAATAGTAAAAGGTTTTGGGTCCATACATTGATGTGGGCAAGGCACTGGGATTCTAGAAAGATGGTAGTTTAAGGGAAGGAAACAGATAAAAAGAAGTCTAAGAAATGTGACCTTTTGAGAAGTCTGAATGAATCATGCTTTATTTACCGATGGGAGAAACAAATTTTCATATATGTAAAAGACTGATGCCAGGGGAGAAGCAAAACTACACTTTTTATTCATAAGGGATAGGACAAGAACTTTAATGGACAGCTAAAAGCATGTGGGTTAGATACTGAAGAAAAAGAAAGACAAGCAGAAACCAGAAAAAGAATGGGCAAAACAATTTTGAGCGTTGAGAATTGTGAACTCTGGAATAGATTGCTTGCAGACTCTGAGGAATAGATTAGAAAATTCTCTGTCTGGATTACGTTGGAATGGGGCTTGGGCTGTCTGAAATCTGCAGGTCCTCCTCTGTACGTTTGTTTGTTTGTTTGTTTGTTTCTCCCGTTTGTTTTATTGCTATTTTTTTTGTTGGGTTTGTTGTTTTTAGTAAGGACTTGGATTCCTTAAGGATCCATACCCTATAATATGAATATATGATAATCCGAAGTTCCCATTTTTATTTACAATAACATTTGCAGGCCAGTAAGCCCTGCTATACAGTGGATATATGTATTTTGGTATTTATGATCTCCGAATTAAGATAATCTTTGTACAATTCCTGCTTCTGTATGCTGGAGGAGTAGCTGTATGCCTAATGAAATGGTTTCCTACAAAGCAATCAAGAAACAATTTCGTTTCAGAGGCCAGTTCTGCTTCTTCGCTTAATCTCTTTTCAGATGCACCCTTGGAGTACAGGTGGTGTTAAGAAGGAGATGAATATCTGGAAAATGGCAATTTAGGGGCATGAGATGCATTTACGTTCAGTCTGGGAATATACTTGCCGCCTGTGAGTCAGCAGTGTCAAACAACTATGCGGCAGAAAAGAAAATGATAAAAAGGACAGAAGTGACAAAATGAGTGCAAATTATGTAATCAATGTTTCTCTTGTTATCAAAATAGTTATTTCAAAGCTAAATGAGCTTTGCCAGTTAGTGGTAACTTTTAAAAGCATTAGAATAATAAGCATTCATTGTATTTTGTTAGTATTGATATAGTGTTGATTTTCAGTTATGCTGTGTTAATATCTAGGTGACATTTATCACAGCAATTAAGTAGTAGAACGACTGAAAAAGGTTAAACTTTTTAAAAAAGATATGGATGAAAAGAAAAGCCCTTTCATTATATGCAATGAGATCATATTGGGGAAATGTGGTGTTGTTACCAGATGGAAATGCCTTGCTTCCTTGCAGAAAGGTTGGGTGACTTACAAAAAAATGGGGAATTTCTTTAATGTTGCTGTGTGATCCTGTGTAGTTTATTGCTACTACTTTACTTATGCTGGCATTGATTCATGTGCCCTAGCACTTTTAAGGTCTTGCAGGACCATTACTTAACCAGAGTTAAACTGTATAATATAGGCCTTTTCTGAATTTACACAGCTACCTTTGTGTTAGGCTGGTACTTATTATGGAATACAGCTTCTAGAAGTGTTTGGTCTTCATTTACAGATGTGGAAGATGCATTGCACTCTGAACTTCATCAGTAGTTAATGGTCCTCACTGCTGAAAAATGTAATTAAGCTCTATTTCTAATATGAATTTGTCTGGCTTCAGTTTCCAGACATTGCCTCTGGTTTCTTCTTCAGAGCTCCAATGCTTTATTCTTAGTGAGATGTTCGTACTCTCTAATGAAGTCACCTTTCAATATTCTTGTTCTAAACTAATCAGACATCTCTTTAACTCTTGCTGTAAGGCATTTTCTATAGCCCTTTCTTGTTACTGTATCGATATGAATTGGTTTGGTTCTATTTTTATTAAAAGGTTTAAAAGAGAACTGCACATACGCTGTTAATGTCTGCCTGGCCAGTGCAATACAACAAACTGAAATCAATACTCCATTGTTTTCCTGTTGATTTATCAAAAGATTGCTTTGTACTTCTTCATTTCTGTGTCATCGTCCTAGGAGCTCAAATTCACCTACTAGCTCACTAGGAAATTTTTGTAGATGTTCCTCTTTAGAACATGTATAGAGTTCTATGGAATAGGGTAGAATATTTTATGCCCAGCTATAAACTGTAGATTATTTCCCTGGTCCGTCTGCCAGTGGTGGCCTGTATTAACAGTAACCCTTTTTCTTCTGGATCATTAGTGGACTGTTAAATAGCAAAGGGCCAAGAACTGTCCTTGCTGGGTCCTACTTAGTTACAATTTCATGTTAAATAATGTCTTTTTAAAATTTAATTTTATTATGTTTGCAAATGACTTGACTTTTAAATCAAAATAGTGAATTGATAAACCATTTATGTTTGAAAATACCAGACACATTCTTTTAGCACTCCTTTCACATTTAGTATTGCATTCACCACTTCTTAGCTGTCGACTTTTTTAGCTGTGGACTGTAGCAGAGCCACTAAGTTGATTAGTGGCTGGAGCACCTCTCATATGGAGACAGATGAGAGAGTTGGGGCTCTTCAGCCTGGAGAAGAGAAGGGTCCATCGAGCACCTTCCAGTAAAAGGGGGATGGAGAGGGACTTTTCATGAGGGTCTGAAGGGGATAGAAAATGGGGGAATGGCCTTAAGCTGTAGGAGGGCAGGTTTAGATTAGATATTAGGAAGAAATTCTTTACTGTGACGGTGGTAAGTTTGCTCAGAGAGATTGTGGACTCCTCAGGCCTGGAAGTGTTAAAGACCAGGCTGGATGGGGCTCTGAGTAACCTGCTCTAGTGAAAGGTGTCCCTGACCAAATGTGATCTTTAAGGTCCCTTCTTCCAACTCAAATAATTCTATGAGTTCCTGTGTATATACATTAATTTTAATGCAGGCAGGCATATATTTGGATGTATTAATATGAATATTTAGGAATTTAGTAACAATATCTGAAACTGGTTTCTCAAAACTAAGTTTAATAAAGAAATCCTCAGTTTCAGTGGTGCTCAGAGCAAAATTTCCTTTGACTTCTGTGAGGCCCTTATTGTACATACCTGGGCTTACATATGTGAAGCCTATATATCTGGAGACTCTAAATAGTATATATATCCAGTTTTGTTTCAACTTAATAATTTATTGAACAGTTTATTCAGATACTAATCTAGCAAAATAATAGACCTCTACCTGTCATGCTTGCCAACTAATTATGTCTTAAGAAAGATTTTGTTTTGTTAAGTATTTGAATGTGATATCTGACAGGGGGAGACTGTTGGGAAAAATGTTTGGCTTTCCTTTCTGTGCTGAAAGCTACCTTGTCAGTCCTCCTGTGGTTAGAGAACAGATGTATGTGAGCAAGAGGAAACTGGGTTGTGTTAGCAATGGGCAATAGAAGGCCATTCTCAGTGGGGTCTGGAACTTACTGTCAGTGCTACTGTCCCTAACATGTGGGACTTGGCAAAGTTATGTGGGATTCCAAGCAAAGTTATGCCTGTACTGGCCCTGGGGTTTGGTTCTTGCAGAGGGCAGCTTGGTGTTCCCAGTGGAGCTGTTGGGGAGATGGATGACACCAGGGATGCTGTCCGCCCTTCACGGGAGCCAAAGGAAGTGTAGCAAGAGTCACTTCTCTGCTTCTCTTTTTGGATATGAGTTCTTTGTCCAGAAGGTAGGTTCTGAAGACGTGCCACTCTCTCTCAAATGCCTTTGCCTGCAGAAAAGTGGTACAATTGGAAAAAAAAGAAAACACCCCCAAACCTCATTTCTTCGCTTGCTGTTGCAGCTTTGGCCATGCTTGTCCTTGGGATGACACTGGTTCTCTTTGCACCTGTAGCTCAGCTTGCACAATGTGTATTTTGTGCTCTTCCTAATATTTGGGCATAAGTACTGTGCTAGTAACATAGCACATGAATATTAAGAAATTGGAAGCACAAGTGTACATCAGTATAAAATGAAAGCCACCGGAAACATTTGGCTTGCTAGTTTTTGTTTTATTTATCACTTTTCAGTTGGCCCCACTATGAAGTGTATTGAAATGTGTTACCCAGTTTAGCATTTGATTTATGTGAAAGACTGTTAGCCTCAGGATTCAGCTGCAGCTTGTTGCTAGAGATGTGCTCTCTAAATGTCTGTATTTGGGTCTTCCATGTATGCTGGAAGAGCCCAGGCAATGAGAAACCTTTCCTATTGTCTCAGAGTAACTTTTACTCTGTGTTTCTCTTCCCACCATATGATAAGTTACCCCAGATTGTTTTGTTGTGGTATGGGTTTCTTCTTGGGCTTTTTTTTTCCCTTTCTGACTTTTTTTTTTTCCCTTCCCTTTTTTCTTTTTATTTCTTTTTTAAAAAATATTATTTTAATTTATTTAAAAACTTTTGTGACGACATTATCTATAATATCTGGAGGATAAAAAAGAATACCCTTTCCCAGTTGAGAGTAAAAAGTCTGATATGTGCAATGAGATGCCATTCATTAACTTTCACAGAAAGCTCTGTTAGCCAGTTGTTTATAAACTCTGACATTAAAATTGTGTTAAAATCTATTTCTCAAGTAATTACGATGCCAAGCATACTTCCAAAGCTCAGGATTTCTGCATAGTATGCACACAATATCAGAGCATAATATTTATTGTGTTTGTAGGCCCAGAGGGGGAAGAAGGGTGCCAAGTAAATGTAGTGAAGGCTGTCTAAATTATTTCAACGGTTGAAGGATGAGGGAACATTTTAATCTTAGAGGCTGTGGGAGTTTGGGAGGAGTGTTTCTGGGAGGAGAGTAAGTATAGACTGAGATTTGTAGTGATTCAGAATTTGTTAGTAAAAGCTGTGTGGAGAAATTGCTAATTTTGGGCTGATAGGTCATCTCTGGCAGCTCTTTACAATCTGACAAACTTGTTTCCTGCTAATTGTACATGTTCCAATTATGTTTGAAGGAAATTTAATTGGAGTAATTTCAGAAATCACATCCAGTAAGGGAGAGTTAGGGAATACAGAGGTTTAGAATTGATATGTAGCAGCAAAAGATAAATCAGGGAATGTGACTCACGGACAGTTTTAAGTGATATGCCAAGGTAGGTGGTCTGGTCACAGGTGCGGTGACCTCTCTCCACACTCTGCTGGACTCCCTATATCAGAAATCATGTGTGCCTTTTCTGGGCATCAGGAGGGGGAGTATGTATTTTTTAATTTTTATTTTTTTCCCCAATTTGCGTATCCCTCTGGAATTCAGCTGCCCAAAGTGGTTACACTGCCACGGTGCCAGGAAGGCTCACAGGGTTGTACAGGTGCTTGCTCTGTCTGACAGGTGATACAGAAGGAGACCTTGGTTGATTTTTAGATGACTTACATGTTTGTGGGTGGAGATTTTTAGAGGAAACAACACATTATTTGCAGCAGATCTCTTTGTAAATCTTGTAAAAATGGTTTGTCAGAAGAGTTGTACCTCTCATATGGTTTCAGCAGTCTGGATTCTAAGGTGTTCTGTCCTGTTTAGAAAGGAAGCACAAACCACCTTTGTAGAGGTCTGACAGAGGTGTGGGTCATAATTCTGTGCTGAGTAGGAGTTTATTTACTTTCATTAATTCAAGGGAAAGCATCTTTAAATGCAGTATTTGAATCCTTTGTCTGGGTTTTTGATTTTTATAAGATTGTTTAAAAATTAGTGACAGTGTATTTAAACTCCCTTGGCTTAACACTTTTTTCAGCAGTTACCACCCATTAGCCAGAAGGCACGGGGGTGTGTCTGTGCTTACCTAACTTGCTCCAGTGCTGTGCTGGTTTTGGCTGGGTAGAGTTTATTTTCTTTGCTGTGGTTGGTATGGGGCTGTGTTTTGGATTCGTGCGAGTGCAGGTTTGATAATCTGGAGGTGTTCTTGATATCGCTGAGCAGGGCTTACACAGAGCCAAGGCTGTCTCTAACCTTTTTTGAGTTGCAAAGGGGTATTCCATACCATTTGACCTGATGCTCAGTATATGAAGTGGGGGAAGAAGGAGGGAAGAGGGGATGTTTGAAGTGGTGGTGTTTGTTTTCCCAAGTCACCATTACATGTGATGGGGCCCTGCTCTCCTGGCGATGACTGAAAACCTGCCTGATAATGGGAAGCAGTGAGTTATTTCCTGCTTTTGCTTTCTTGGGTGCATGGCTTTTGCTTTCCCTATGAAACAAGTTGTCTTTTACCCTTCCAGCTCTCTCCCTGATCCTGCTGGGGGGACAGTGAGTGAGCAGCTGCCTTAGGGCTTGGCTGCTGGCTGGGGCTAAACCACGATGAATGCTGAAGATGAGTTCACTTGAATCAGAGGTGAACAGCCCAAGTGCTATGATAAACTTGCTCCTGGAATAACAGGAGTTTGTGTGCCCCTAGAGGATGGTGACTTCAGTCTGGGCAGTCTTGCCTCTTGGAGAAGGTAAATGTCACCAGCTGGCCCATCTGTAGTCCTCCCAAACTATAGGAAGTTGGTAGCAGGTTCATCTCAAGCTGTGGTTCACAGTTCCTTCCTCTGAATGGCACATGGTGACGATTGGGAACAGTCTATCACAATATGCTCTTTGGAATATGGTTTGAAATTACTGAGCCATGCTATAAATCTCCCTGAAGCCAAGTGTAGAGCTTCATAGTTACGCAATTTTCTCTTTATGTAAGTTCTTTGCTTTCTCATTTCCCCTTCCTCCTTGTAAACAAAATAGAGAATGATGAGCACAATTGAAAGAAATGTGCTTTGGGAAATGGAAAGCGGGAGAAGTAGACAGAAATCTATTTTAAACCCATCAGTATTATAACCAAAACAATGGAGTAAAATGTTAACTTGCTTTTGAAAAACATTGTCTTAAGTTGGCTGCTTACCCAAGAGCTGAATAAGGAACTACCCTTTCTAGACAATAAGTCATCTAATAAGACAGATTTATATGACATACTGATTTTAGCTGATAAATTGGATAAGCAGTTATACTTTATTTCAGGATTTAAATAGGATTTATATCTCATATATTAACAAGATACTTGTTTTGATGCTGTGTAATGCAGTGATTTGCATGGTATGCTTCCTTCATTGGTACTTCTTTTACCTGTTCTTTGCTGAATTACAAACTCAGGTTTTACTTCTATTAATTTAAAAGCACAAGACTTATTAAAAAAATGCATGTGCATACATCACAGCTAAGAGTGAAGGCTCTTAGGCTTATATTCCTTGTACTCTTCTAGTCATATGTTTTAAAGGAGCAAGAAGGAGAAAAAGATCAAAATGAAAATCAGAAGGCAATCAGCTGAAATTCTTTTAATGAGAAAATTAAAATTCATAAACATACTGTTTATATGAATTTTTATTTAATACCAATCTCTTAAGTGTAGTTTAAATATTAGGAATAGGTAAATAAATGTGAGACTAAAAGGTAATATGTTTTGTAAATGTGGATGAGAATATAGTGAATGTTTTAAGTATGGAGAAAGGTAAACCTGGCATCCTACCTGGCCCCAGGGCCAGGTTGAATGGGGATTTGAGCAACCTGATCTAATTAAGTGGCATCCCTGCCCCTGGCAGGGTGATGATCTTTAAGGTCTTTCCCAACCCAAACCAATCTGTGATTCTAGCATACATGAAAAAAAGCAATATAATTTTTGTTGTACATTGGAACTCCAAAGGAAATGTTTGAAGTAAAGAATAAAGGTGCTGGGAGGTAATAGCAATAGTGTATCTGAGGGTAGGCGAGACAGGAGGGGCTAAAGAAATGAGGAGTAACTAACGTTAATTCAGTTATATCTGATGCTGGGAGTGTACCGAAGGAGAGTTAACTCTGGAGAGCTTGGATGCTAGAGGAAGCCTTTGCTCCTCTGGGCAGTAGTAGAGGAGGACTTGAACAAGGACATTAAAGATGTGTTGGAGAACATCCAGATTTAAGCAGGTGCATCTCATCTCAACATCAGGACTGTTTAGAGCAGTCCTTTGCCTCTTTGCTGATGGGGTTGAATCTTCAGCTCAAACTGCTGTTGCAAAGCTGGTAGGATGTTTTAATTATTATAATTTTTTTTTAGTCATTAATCAGACGCATCAAAAACTTCTTACCTCTCTTGCCTCTGTCATTACTTTGACAATTTTACTGCAAGTAGGATGTTTTAACTGTTTACTACTTTCCATTCTAATACCCTAAATTTTGTGTACATTTTAGCTCTACCTGCAATTGCATTATATGCTAAGTAATATATTTGAGAGCTTTCAAAGCCTGGAAAATGCTAATCAATGCAAGACCTAACTCCATTCCCAGAGGTTGTTTTTTAAAACTTAGAAATGAGTATGAATTATTCTCTCCTATGACGTGTGCATGAAATAAATAAAACCTCACACTTTTTAATGTTAAGTATTTTGTGTTACATTCCAAGATGGAGGAATAAGAGGATGAGATCTCCTCTACAAAGAGGATGAGTACATTCACAAGACACGAGCTATATAAATGGCAGGCCACAAATGTTTTTATTGAAAGTAGCACAGGGCTCTCATGTGACATTTTTTGCATTGTTTATATCATACATCTTCCTAAGCACAGAAGTGAAGTATGATTTTGTTTTCCTCCCGTAAACTTGAGGAAGATACAGCAGAAGAAAACATTTTCAGAGAAGTTATTGCATTTGCTTCTGTCAAGTTAATATTTACAGATGTTATCGTAAGTGTTTATGGAAGTTGGAATGTATAGCAGGAATAGGGCAGTAAACAGGATTTTATATATAAATATGTGTAAAATATGTATGCACATTTTCATAAAAATCAAGGTAAAAAATTTGAGGAGCTGAGATAATGTTTCAATTATTTTTAATAATACAATTATTAAGTGTTTTACAAAACTAGATATAATGTAGGTATTAATTGGCAGAAAGTGATCAGATCATAACATTTCTAGATGCCATACAGAATTAGAATGAAATATACCTTCTGTACCTGCAGAGCACTCCAGCTGTCTTGACATACAGATGCAATTATCTTTCGGAGATATTTGAATTAACTTGTCCTGCATTACTGGACTTCAAGGGAGGTTATGTTGGGTAAAACTCAGCACCTTGTCTTGTTTCAGGTTAAAAGATAATTCTGCTTTTATTTGCTTTTCTTTTTTTCCTATCAATTCACATCTACTGAAATCTTCCTCCTTATTTTCTGAAAATTGAGCTTGTTTAAAGTGCTACAAGTACTCTGAATTACCTTTTTAGAAGTCTTTTTGGCTTGAACATTGATGTAAAAAGCTCAAAACATCTCTACACCAAGATTTAGTGCTTCCAAGTTAATTAATTTCCTAAAAGGACAAACAAGGTATTTTTACTGTCTGTTCAGGAGTTGGTGACTTATGAAGGAAATGTGAACACAGTCATCATACAGACAGTAAGCAGCGGGTGGTGTTTGGTGTGTGAACATTCACTCACTTGTGCTCTGGGTGTGAATGGGGAGGGACAGTGCCCTCTGCTCTCTGGTCTGATTGCCTGGTGAGGAGCAGAACCACATTGTTGTGCCCCCCTGGTTCTCAGCATAGCACCTGCTGTGTGAGAGCAAACCACTCATCATTCAATTTGCCTAAACCTGCGGGTGCTTCCTGATTCCAGGAGATGGAACTGGGAGAGCCTCTTGCCTGAGCCATTAGGTGTCACAAGAGACACACTGGCACAGTATTTAGGGACTCCTACACCATTTCCCTGGAAACATTGTGGTCTTAGGTTTTACAGAAATTGTTCTGATTCTTTTTTTACCCATTTAAGGGCTCTTGGAAGCCCTGGAGAGTAAGAGGTCATTGATAGTCCCTCAATGGAAAAGCAGCACGGACCTTTGGTCAGGGTAATGATGTCTGCTTAGCCAAACACTGAATTGTGGGTGGAGGCCAGCCATGTAGTCTGCTCTCCCTCCAGCTGTGCCTTTGGTGGCAGATTCAAACAGATGCTGGGGTCGCTGGGACAGGCTGGCTTGGGCAGAGTGCTGTGTTGCCAGATCATTCCCTGCTTGGCAGCAGGACGGGCTCAGCCTTTTGCCCAGTGCTTTTGTATGAAGTTGGTCCTGTTGGCCCAGCTCCAGATTGCCTGCCCTCACATCAGCATCCTGTGGATGCAGCCAGCTCCAGCACAGGGTCTGGAGACTTGGGGGAGAAAGCAGAGACAGGCATGGAAACAAACCATAGCTCCTGTTTTGGGGTCTGACATCAGCGGTTAGCTGCCTTGCCCAGGAATGTGTCTGTGCCCCTGCCCCCTTTGCAGCTCTGTGTACCCATGTTGTGCCTTGTCACCCCACAGACCAAGCGTGTTCTATTATTACGTAAAAAAGCTTGCACGAGTTGTCCTGGGTTAACTTTACTCAATATGAAGTGAAACCTTATAGAGATGCTTATTCCCTTTCACCATTAGATGGAGCAAAGAGCTGTTCTCCCCCTCTGTTCCTCAGAGCTGAGAGGTCTCTGCTTAAGCTCTTCCTGGGAGCAAATGAACTTCCAATGGCTGTGTGTTTGCTTCAGTTCAGAAAAATAAAGTGCCCAATGCAGAATCCCAGTATGTTTTGCCATCTATTTCAAGCTGAAAGACTAAGTATGTGGTAAATTAATACCATCTGCAGTGAAGCAGCTTTTATGCACAAGCTCAATCTTTCATGCATGATTTCTACTTGAACCCTCTTAACTTGCCTGGAAAGTTAAGCCAAAAGGATGTATAATCAAATACTTCCTTTTAAGAAGTGACTTTTTGCCAACAGGAGGTGAGTATGACTTGTGCTGAAAACTTAAATTGAGAAATGTTGTTCTTGATTTGCAAGTCATTTTCCATTGGTGTATCTTGAAAAACAACTTGATAAGTTGTTTTGTGTGACGGATTCTTTTGAAAATGTACTTCTTTCTCCATTAACTCTTGCTGCTCTTTGTTTAGGCGTTTGTAAGGAGCGAGGGAATGAACATGGAAAGGAGCAGGATGAAAGCCTGCTTGTGCCCAGCTGTGGTTGAAGTTATATGTGTTTTTCTGTATGCCCATTCATGTCCCATTGTGTTGTGTTTATTTTTAAAGAACAGTTGCTTGATCAAAATGGTATTTCTTTCTGGCTGTTCCCTGCTGAAGCTTGAGTTGCACCTGGTAAGCACAGGGTTGTTCATGCTTTCAGTTTGGGACTGAGAGACAGGTTAGATTCCTGGCTAAGCTTTTCCCTTACAGTGTGTCATTAGTTTCTTTCATTGCTTGCTCTTTCCTGTTTGTGCATTTATTAGGTTTTTCTTTTCCTATGCTAAGCAAGTGTTTAATAATTAGATTCTGCAAATAGTTATTCATTTGCTAAGCCATTGGAGTCTCATACCTATAGCACATCCTGCAAGAGGACTGATGTAAAACTGGCTTGGGGAATTCAGAAATAAATAATGGTCAAAAGTAAATCTTGCTGCGTGCAGCCTGTCATATTGTGTTTGCAAGTGCACAGTCACACTGTATTGTAATAATTTGCTAGCATATTTTCTTTTCATATTATGCAACATTTATTGAGATGATGTTACATCAGATGTTCTACTTTTTTATGATGTATAAGTATTATGCCTTTTAGCAACTACTTGGACACAATTTTAAGATGACCTGCCTTAATTTATAAGTCACTATTCCTGGCTCTCTAGGTAATTCAGTCAGAAAGGATATAATTACTTATATGGATTTTTTTGAGTATTAAAAAAAAGAGATGAGTTGTCTGTTCTTTACAGTCTTAATGTTGGCTGCACTTTTTCATGGTTCTGTCATAAGGCATCTGTCATAAGGTGGGATCTTGTTCTTTGGAGGGGTCAAAGCTGTTTGGTAAGCTTGCTGTTAAGGCATGAAGCTCTGTAAATTTGTACAAAGCAATGTCAGGAGAGAGGGTTTTTGGAGAATGGGACAAAGATATTGTGACGGGATTTTGTGCATAGTTCAGTCCTTGGACATAATCTAGTTCATTATTGCATTGACTATAAGTGCTGTAGAGAGATCACTTCAGGCTTACCAAAAGTAATGTGATCTATCGATAGCTCTTTTAAATTGAAACTACCATTGCAGACTTGGATTTTAAGTGACTTATCATTCGACAAACATTATTAGAGTCTTAACTCCTCCAGTTTTTTACAAAACCAAACATTTAAAGAACATTCAGATTGCTTGCTTATTCATAGGGAAGAGTCAGTTGCCTATGATTCACTGCAGTGAATATTCAATCTAGTCTTTCTCTCCCTCTCTTTGTCTTCTCTTGTAGTCTGGTGTATGGTTTATTTAATTTCAAAATCTTCACGGATCACCTCTACATCTGTAGCTGGCCTCTCATAAATAGCAGTAACATCTGTGCAGTGACACAAACAGAATATTGTACTATTGTTATGTGATATAGTTCATAAAAACTTACTGAATGTGTTTTTGGTCAGGTATTTTTATAAATAAAAATAAAATTCACTACTGAAGGAAATAAAACATTGAACTAGATTAGCATGCACCACTACTTTAGTCAGCTTTTTTTTTTCTGTAATAAGGACTGTGCAATAATTCTTTTAGTAGGTGAACTGAAAAATCTGATTTTCTACAGTTTAAAGCTACGGGTTTTTTTTCCTCTTGTCTGTGAATATTGCATACATTTCATGCTGCGGAAACAACAGTCTTGCTCTGTGCACAGTATGCTGCAGTGGCCAAGACACTCATTAAAGGAACTCCAAATTCACATTTGTTCCCTAACATATTCTAAAGCAGAAATATGATAAGCAGTTCCTGAGTGGGTTTTTAGGAGTGAGTGGAGTGGATTTTATTTTTTTTTTCTTTGGTTTGGTTTTCTGTTTGTTTGGTTTGGTTTTGGAATCACACTTTGGGAGAAAGGGTCAATATTAAGATGAAAAGATTTGCACACCTTGATCTGGATTCTCATTAAAGTTTTTAGAGTTACTGGAAGTACATATTTCTTTCAGTGCATTTGTCAAATAGTTAAATGACCTTTCTATCATTAAAAATAATTGTGTTCCCAAGGTAGCTGATAACTCTTTATCTTATGGGAATATGCTTGAGAATACCAAAATGACTTGGCATGTTATCTCTGCTTAATATGCAAGTAGTCATTTTAACACTTGAGTATTTTACTTATAGCGACATTCCATGCATATTTTTGTTTATACCTAATTATTTATGGAATAAATACACTACTGTATGAGAAGTTGCCTGTGCTGTATGTGCATGCTGTGCGTCTACTGAACTAAAAGAAGTGGAAATCTTAAAGACTTACAGTAACGTAAAGGTTCTTATCAAAGGAATAACCTGTTATGAAACATTATTAGAGCACTAGTTATAAGTAGCAGTGAGCTGGGAGCTGTGTTGCTGTTGAAGTAAGGGTTTCTGACATGATGTTTGCTTGCTGAAGGCTCCCAGCAGCCACGAGCCTTGCGCAGCATGAGGCTTTCCACTGAGGATGGGCATGGGAGGAAGCACTGTTTCCAGTGAAGCCAAATGAGCTTTGTTTTATCCATAGGAGGAGGTGCAGATGGCAGAGAACAGTTTTTCAAACAGTCAGAGGACAGACAGTGGATATAGTGTTTATTTTGGTTTAGCGTTTCGGTAAAAGCTAATCTCTATTGCTTGTGACTGATCAGTAGAAAATGGCTGCGAAACGTTTAGCTGTTCAATGAGCATTTTCTGTCTGCATTCAAAACCCCAATTTCTTTTTAGATAGTGCATTTCTCTGTATGCTTCCTGTATTAAAAATTGGGAAAAAGGATTATTATCCCTCTCATTTCCTCATTAGTTCTGTACAAACATTCCCCCTACCCTCACCCTGCAAGGATCTCCACAGGGCCAAAGGCCTTTATCCACAAGTAGTAGAACTTTCAGGCACTTGTGTGTTGGCTGCTGGTGGCCCTCTGAGCCATTGCTAATGGTTTGACCACAGGGTGGATCTCAACATCAAGAAGCTGAACGTGTCCTTTCTGCTTTCAAAATTTGGTGTATGAGTGAGAGGAAACAGGAGCTATTCTTTTGTACTGCTATTGGAATGAAATAAAAATCCCCAAAACCAAACTGCAAAACCAGGATTTTTTTTCCTGTTTTCCAAGAAGCAAAAGGGAGAGGTATCATTGTTTCTTTGGTTTGTTTGTTTGTTTTTACTTTGGAAAAAACATATGTCATTGTGCAGAGAGGGCAAGAAACCTTCCAAGCAACTGAAATTGCTAGTGTGTGCCATTTTTCAAATTGCTCGTTAATGTGCTAGCAAAGGACTGAGTGTTTAGATGGGGGAAGAAGGAAAGTCTTGACACTGAAATTGGAACAGAAGTGACAGAAGTGACCTGCAGTGTACTCCTTTCACTACAGTTTCTGTACCTAAGGGACGAGGTCAGTAGAAGAAGCAATAGATTTTTAACATGAATGGGCACAGCCATCCAATATAGATCTAAAAACCTGTAAGACATTTTTATTGCTGGCCCCAAGAGTAAGTCCCGGAGTGCTACTGCAAATTGTTCTAGAGGTGCCTAATCAAAGAAATCCTTCTGAACCACAGAGTGCTTGGAGACATTGGGAGGTTTTTTTGAGTGTTGTTGTTGTTGTTTTCTTTCCAAGCACTTTAAATGTGGTTTTAACTTTGCAAAACCACCACGAGCACCTTCCAGACCTAAAACAGTTGTGCTCTTTAGGATGAGATAATCTCAGACAGTGAAAAAGCGCAAGGGCCGCTCATGAGAGGAAGGATTTGGGTGGCTGAGCCAGAGCTGGCGTGTGGCCCTGGCCGGGCTGGCTCAGCCCTGTGCCCTGCGCTAGGTGTTCGTCACACGGCGAGGGAGCAGGAGCTGGAGTGCTGCCAGCCAAGGTTCTTTGGAGAGAACAACAGCCTTGTGAACAAGCAGGAGCACCACAGAGGAGGTTTTTTCTTTTTCCTTTACCTTGTTGAACCTTTACCTCCATTGAACTTACTCTGTGTCTGGCCCAGCTGCTGAGATGGAAACTGTCGGCAATGGGCTGATCTTAAAAGGAAAGCGCGAGGCAGGCAACAGGGCTGGTTATATTCTGCATGTTACATTAATTTGTACAGAATATTCCCATCTGAAGGTCTGGGCAGATGTACAAGGCTGCATTAACAATGTGTGAACAAAATGTACATGGATTATGTAGCATTCCTTGTTCCACTTGCAGCAGAAGCTGTCTGAGGAGAATGAGACAGTGAGGAAACGCTGATGGAGCTAGGGGTGAGAGCAGTGAAGCTGTCGGTGAGGCCATGCTTTGTGTTCAAAATGGCTGTGTCCTTTGGGAATGGTTTTGCTTTGCTCTCCTGGGCACATAATGTGTTTTTGCACACAAAAGCACATGTTGTAGCTTTTGGATATTTTCTGTGATGGTATATAAGAGGAGGTGAGCTTTAGGGGTCCCCCTGAGGCTTCTAAATGCTCCCTTAGCAATTTGTATTGAAGATTTCTGCTCAAGCTGCCTTACTTTTTCATGCTGTGAGGTTCAGTGTCTTTGTTTGTAGTAAAGGTAGTGCTTTATTTTCTACGTGGAACTTGCTGTGGCTGTTCCTTTTAAGGGCGACAATGTGCGGGTGTTCCTTTTAAGGACATTTGTAGGTTGGTAACCCTGAAAGTGCAAGTTATCTTGAGAATATTATACTTTCTTAAGAAAGAAAATGAGTAAGCCTTGGCTTACAAAGCCATTCTTATTGTCAAAGCCCTCATATTGTCTTCCTTATCCCACCTGCAGTTGCATAGCCAGCCTTGTTATTTCTCATTTCTTAGCTTGGCGAGTTCTAGTTCCATTATTTATGCATCCCAGGACTGGCAGTCTTCCACTGCCATTAAGAGGGTGATTTGCAGATCTGCAAGCACAAAACTTTTTGCTCTGAGGACAGCCTTGCATTTGGTTTACAGCTGGTTACTGGTAAGACAAGGGAGATCTTGATCCCGTGACATTGGAAGGTGAAAATCAGTGACGCTGGAGTTTGTGACAGAACTGTGGTTCGTGAGCCTGCCACAGCGACAGCTGAGGAACTGTGCTGAGGAACCAAGACCAGCCCTATGCGATGAGCTGTCAGGGTAGCTCTGACAAGAATAATTCTGTTTTCTTTAATTGTTTGGTTTTGGCTTGTTTTTTGTTTGTTGCACTTTTTTTGTTTGGTTGTTTGTTTTTTTTCTGGGGCTTTTTTGTCTAAAAAAGATCAGTGATTATCCCTTCTTTCCATTTCTCATGAATCAAAAGAAACATACGTCACTGAAAATGCAGAAACTCTCAGAATTTTTAGTTGTGAAATCTGGCAGTCAAGTTGTCAGTCGAGATTTGTCTGCAAATCACAGTATCATGACTAAAATTATCTTTCATAAATGTAATGAAACTGGCTGAGGTCTATCTTAAACTATTAGCTGAATGGCAGAGCTTATAATGTACAAACATTGATTTTTGTAAGGTCTCTATAGGCTGGGGAGAAAAATGCTGCAGTATTTCTGACAATTTCCCATTCTCCAATTGTGACATCTTCTCAAGAAATTGAAAACCTCATTTTGTTTAATAGCAGAGTTACTTTTGCATAGTGAAACAAAAGTTTTATCATGTGAGCTGCATGATCATGCCTGATTCCCATATTTTTCAGAAGTGAGAAATAATTGTCTTTTCATGAATTTGCTCCCATCTCAGAAGTGAAATAAATTGTAGTACTTTTTCCCAGTTAAAAGACTTGAGAAATAAAAAGAAAAAAAAGTAAGTGGCCATGATATCCTTTTTTATAATCCAAGATCTTAAGCTTTAAAGATAAAATGCCAAATTATCACCAGATCTATAATAGTGCTTCAATAACTCTGAACTGAAAATACTTTTGATTCTTAATTTCTGCCGTTGTTTCCACCAAGGTTTTATTGCATTACAAAATTAATGACTCCTATTTTCTTCTTTTCATTTAGCGCTTCCCTGTAGTATTCATTTGGTTCATTAGTAAATCAGCTCAGCTGCAGAATCTTAGGAAAAACACCTAGGCTGAGGTTTAAAAACACAGATTGCCTCTCAAGTAAAAAAAAAACCCTAACCCCCCCAAAACAACCTAAATGCCACATTTCACTTTTACTCCTTTGTGTAAGGCTTGCCAGATGTCCTGCAGACCTTTGTTAAACATGCTAAAAATAAAATGCATACTGATATACCTGGGATTCTGAATTATTGCTTCATGTTGTTATGGCAGTTTATTTAATCAATATTTTTGTCTCTCAGATTTTCTTGATATTATTTTGATGGATGCTTGCTAGATTCCAATGTCAGCCAGCAAGTATTTTCCCCAGAGGAACTAACTGAAAACCTTTTTGATAAGAGGGGAAAAAGTAAATCAAATAATTGACTCCAGCCAATACCACTTGGTTTCATCAAAGTCTATTACTCAAAATGCCAAATCTAGTTTTCTGCCACTGTTGTGAGCTGTTCCTTCTGTATAGCAGACTTCACCCTAACTGTTCCAATTCAAAGTCACTGGTTGTCACTACTAAAATGCAAATGTCTGCTGTAATCCTGAGTATTTATTTTATTCAGTCTGTAGTTTGTGGGGCAGTTTGGTAGGTATAATGGATTCACAGAATCATCAAACAATTGTTTTTTCCTGGACCCTTCTTCTGAGGCATCTTTTACAGACTTATTCCCACCCTCCCTCCACCCCTTTCCCCCCACCTCCCAAAAAATAAATGTTTAAGCAGGTATGTTAGAAAATATACTGTTATTTTCTGAGTTACTCCTTACAATTGATGGCCTCCCCTTATGAAAGCAGGCTGTATAGAAAAGAATCCTCTACAGGAATGCATTTTAATCTACTGTTAATGAATACTCTTATATAGAAATGAAGGAATAGAAATTTGTTAGTTCCTTCCCTTGGTAATTACGGAGATAGAGCCTTCTAATCTAGTTTCCTGTTACATTAATATAATGGAACCTGTTTCCTCTGGAAATTCACCCTTTAGATGGCTGTTTTGAAAGATCACAGTTAGTTCAGTCTTTTATTTCACATTATTATGCTCATCCTCTTGAGAATGACACTCATTGTTTGTTCATATCTAGACCATTACTGTAGGTGCAGCAGTGTTGTCATTAAGCAGAAATCAAACTTGTGTTTTTTCGTGAGCTGTGCATATACAAATAGGGTCCAACCTCCCTGCTCAAGCAGAGTCATCCCAGAGCACAAGGCACAGGATTGCATCCAGACAGTGCTTCAATATCTCCAGTGAGGGAGACTCCACAACCTCTCTGGGCAATTTGTTCCAGTGCTCACACAGTAAAGAAGTTTTTCCTCTTATTCATGTGGAATTTCTTGTGTTCCAGTTTATACCCATTGCCTCTTGCCCTATTGCTCAGCACCACAGAGAAGAGCCTGGCTTCATCGTCTTGGCATGCCCCCTTCAGATGCTTATATCCATTGTTAAGGTCTTGTTCCTTTGTCGTATTTTATGTGCAGGATTGCTTGTTTTACTGTATTTTGATGTTGGAAAAAGGATTGTTAGAAAACACAAAAAAGAAAATTATTTTCACGGGCAATGATTTTAAACCTGTAACTTTGTATTATAAAGCCTGAGAAGTATGTGAAATTTTCAAGAGAAGTACATGTGATGAAAGGCATCTAATCAAAAGTTGAGGGACTTCAAAGAAAGCTTCTTAAATTGTGTGGGACCATGGAAAATAACGGTATAAAAGCATTAAGAAAAGGAGTAAATTTCGGAGGCATTCAGAGAAAAACAGGTGATTGGAAGTTCCTCATATGACATGGAGGACCCCAAATAAAGTGATAATTTTTTAAAACTTTAAACATGCATACCAAATCAGTTGCTATCAGAGCATTTATCTGAGCTGGGGTCTTGTGAGATAGGAAATGTTAGGTTCAAGTTTTGCTGTCTTCTGAAACATGGTGAATCTCAAATGATGGGACACCAGTCAGTTGTGGTAAAAGGGCAGAGTAAAAGGCTGATGGTGTTTTGGAATGCAAATGTATTATCCAAATAATGTTCCCATCACCTGAACACGCTTGCTTTCTTTTGGAGGCCCCAAGAATTTTGCTTAACAAAGAATGTCATGCAAATAAAAAGTATTCTTTACTGTTAAAAGTATTTGGGAACTTTATTTTTCAGTCTTTCTTCCAAGTTGCTTGCTCAGATTCATCATCTTGATTACCTATCTATTCCTCTTACAGTCTGTGAGTAAATCCAAATAATGTAGCTAACTGCAGTGCTTTCCAGGTAGTGAGTTAATTTTCTATTCTTGGCCCTTGGCTTTTTAATTTTTATTTCCAGTACTACCATCTAGCCTGTATTTATAAATCATCTCCTCTTGCCCATCCTTCTATGCTGTAGATTGGGCTCTTTCCTTCTTTTGCCTGCCACTCATGCACTTTGCATCTTGTTCATTATCAGTTTTCATTGGCAGAGGAAGGCACAAGGGGGATTCCATAAAACAGTGATAAATTCGAATATTATTTATGCTTAGTAAAAGCAAACATTCCCGTTTACTACGCTTCAAGTCCTGCATCCAGTTCTGGGCCCCTCAATTCAGGGAGGACATGGAGGTGCTGGAGCGAGTCCGGAGAAGGACAGTGAAGCTGGGGAAGGGTCTGTAGCACAAGTCCTGTGAAGAGTGGTGGGGGAGCTGGGGTTGTTTAGCCTGGAGAAAAGGAGGCTCAGGAGATACCTTATTGCTCTCTACAGCTGCCTGGAAGGAGGCTGCAGCCAGGTGGGCATTGGCCTCTTCTCCCAGGCAACCTGCAACAGGACAAGAGGACACAGTCTTAAGTTGTGCTGGGGAGGTTTACATTGAAGGAGGTTTACAAAGAATTTCTTCACAAAAAGGGTGATTAGATGCTGGATTGGGCTGCCCAGTGGTGGAGTCACCATCCCTGGAGGTGTTTAAGGAAAGACTGGATGTGGCACGCAGTGGCTAACAGGTGGTATTGGGTCATCGGTGACTTGGTGATCTCAGAGGTCTGTTCCAACTTCATTGATTCTGTGATTCTGTGGAAAAAAAAAAAAAAGTAACAGCAGTCTTAGTGACTTACAGCTCTCTCTTTTGCATAGTGTGTTATTCCTCAGTATTTGTGAGGAATTAAACTGTTAAATATTTTCAATGAAGTGTTTTTGCATAAGTACTTGATCATATGTGGTAACAGTCTTTGGTCTAAAACATTCCAATGGTTTGGGAACTGCCAAGCTTCAAGTGAGCAGTCAGGGTGCTGCAAAAGATGGGAAGGATGGTAATTAGAAAATAAAATGAATATTATATTTTAATAATAGCAGGCTAAGCTTATTTGCAGTTTTGTTCAGTGAACTGCTTGCACCATGGTTGGTACTGCTTAATGAAACACAAGAAGAGGAAGGAAAAAGACCTGTTGAGGTGAGAATGCCTGTATTACATTGTGCTACTGCAGGGGCTTATATGAGGAGACTGAAACCGGGGAGAGTTATAATAGGAGTATATTTGCACTATGTCTAAGACTGTAGCATAATTTCCTCAGGTTATTGGAATGATTTACATCTGCTATGGAATATTTTAATTCTAGCTGTGTTTTCCACAAAGGGACTGTATACTTCATAAAGTATAAAAGTGAGGCATCAAGAGATCTGAATTAATGCTGTTTAAGTACCAATTTTCTTTATGATTGCTGAGATGTTCAACCATTTGAGCGTACTCTCTCTTTCGATGAAATAGAAATAACTGAAGATACTCAATTGTTTCATAGTAAAATGAAGAGTAGTTGGAGATAAAAAAATACGTGTCTTAATGGGAGCATTTTGAACACATTGGTAACATACTGCAGAAAACCTTGGCAGTTTTCTCAGTGTCAGCTGGTTATGATCTTTCATGTGTGCACTTTCAGCAAAAAGACCCACGTTTTAACAGTGAAGAATCATCCTTTTTCTTACCTTGACTTGCTTTGTTAAGCAAAACTCTTGGGGCCTCCAAAAGAAAGTAAATATGTTCACACGATGAGAGCAGCATTTGGATAATATATTACATGATCCTCCTGCAAATATCCAATGTTTGTTTCATGGTCTTTTATTCTCAGAAAAACACATTCGTTTTTCATCTGCTTAAAAATAATAAAAATGTTTAATATATATTATATCTACTTACACATCTGTATTGAAGGTATCCATAAAGACACCAGTGAAGAGTTAAGGCCATGTTTAAAACCTGGTCAGTGGTGCTTCTTTTTCTGCCAGAGATCAGTCCCACTGCTCAGACTTTGAATCCGCCTGGAAGTCAATCTGGAGTTCCCTGGAGGTTTTATATGCCAGTTCAGGGTGAAGAGGGTTTGAGATCCTTCCTTTTGAATTCTGCTTTGTTTTTTGTGCAGCATTGGAGTCTTACTGATTGCTTGGCAATGATTTCTTTTTTTTTCTCCCTTGGAGGGTTTTTTCTTTTTTTTTTTTTTAAAAAGGGACTGCTGCAGTGTGTAATTTCCCTGTACTACAAAGAAACCAGAAGTCTGAAAAAATATTAGTGCAACTTATTATCTCATTGTTGTAGAGGAAGAAGCAAATAGGATTCACCTGCTCTAGAAAGAGAGGCTTGCACTTCTTCATCCTGTAGCTGCAAATAACAGTAGCTAAGACAGGAAGCTTTTTCTTCAGCTTCTGAGAAGATCTAGGAAGGGAGGAGCAACAAAAAGGTGAGGCCCATACTAGAAATGATGAATATAAATTTCAGTATCATTTTTTAGGCTGAAGGAACTAGGAGGCACCAGCTTTGTTACTAATGACAAAATGCTCTTTGAGCTTTGAATGCTGTTATGAAACTTAAGAAAAGATCATCAGCTTTGGGGACCAAGGCTAAACCAACTTTCTGGGAGCCTGGTGCAGCTGGTGCTGTATCCTTTGTTCTTTAAGCCTATTTTGTTATAAAAGCACTGAGGGGCCTCCAAAGAGTGTGATGTAATGGGATGCTGTTGCCTTGCTTGACTCCATCACCGAGTTTGTTTCCTGCAAGCTGTTGCAATTTTATGTATTTTGTGGCAACCCTAAGTCTCCAGGCTGTGCTGGGTCCTTGTAAAATAATTAGGTTTTGAAGTAAAAATATGTGTATGAGTGTAGGAAACACCTAAGAATAAGGTAATGCTTTCTGTCCTGTCAGGGATTGATCTTTACCTTTGTTTTCCAAGGGTATTTGAAACTCCATCCAGATTTATCTCTGTTTCATTGCCCATACTTGAAACAGGTCTCACAAATAAGGAAGTCAATGAAGATAATGGCTGTCTAGTCTGTGTTTATAAATGCAGACTCTGGTGCCTAGATGGCACAGTATCTCCCACATCTTGTATAGAGGAAAGCTGAATTTGCTATCTCTCCTTTGTTTTCCAAATGCAGACTTTTTGTTATTTGTTCCTTTTTTTAATTAGTGACAGACTTCATCCTCAGAATTCAGTGCTATTATTTTTGTTTCTCCCAATGAGAAGAAGTATTAATAGAGAATGTAGTGATTCAGGTATGACCAATCTTCCTTTGCATATAAAAATATAATCTGTATACAATGTAGTGCCATCATTTGCTAAGAAGCTCAGGAGATGGGACTCTTGCAGAGGATGATGTCTGTCCCAGGATCTGCTGCAGCTGTCAGCTGGGAAGGAGCTGACTTCCCAGGGACACATCGTGTTGTGTCCCTTGCAGCAGTTCTTCCATGCTCCCTGATGTAGGAATCCCCAGCTGTATCTCTATTTGCCATCTGCACTGCAAGTTTGGGGCAGCTTTCAGCAGCTCAGCAGCTCACCTCTAGGAGTGTGTTTATATGGTGGCTATTCACCATAACTCGCATTTCAAAAAGTGAGTATGTGTAGTAGATCTCGGAACTCACCAGTTATGTCTCCATACAAAGACGGCTGAAAACCTCTGAAATGTCTGTCTTACAGGTTTGGATTCTGCAGGAAAATCATATTGCTTGGCTGTTAATTATACAGAAAACTAATGCAGCAGAATTAAACCTGAGCAAAATAGTGGAATCAGATACATTAAGAGAAAAAATACTTCCAAGTGCACTGCAATGCAGATGACAGTTTTTCTTGAAATATGAGTACACAGACTGTTGTGGTGATAATTGTGTGTTATCTACCTTACTATCCAGTCACCTGTCATTTATAGTTTGATTTTTTTTCCCTAGGAGTTTGCATATGTTGCTTCTCTTCATACTTTTATTAACTTTTTTGTGTGATTTTTTAAGGCATTTAGCAGCTTCAGCAAGCCATAGTGTGATCTGAAGGGATTTTTTGAGATGCCTAGGTTGTTAATCTGAATTTAATACAACATGAAAGAGAGTAACCAAAAGAGTTGTAAATAGTCAAGAGAGATTATGTTGAAAAAGAAACGACATTTTTTTGCCTACATGTAAAAGTGTTTTCTGGGAAGCATTTTGTGAGGTTATTCAGGTAATTATTTTTCAGGTAGGAAGTTAGAAGAGAACCAAATCTTTGCTTACAACTTTTTTTTGCTTATGTAAACAAATTCAAGCTTTACCTAATACATTTTTTTATACTTTTGAAACGTATCTGTTGAAAAGTGCAAGGATTAAATAAGAAAATTTAAAGAAAACTGCTCTGCAGAAGCATTACTGTCACTTCATATGACAGACCAAAACCACTAAAATGTATCAAGTTGGAAGTAATACGAAATCATATATGATGCTGAAAGGCAGTTACTACTGTGGTAAATTCCACCAATGCACAGGAGAATTTGACCATTGACTTTGGAATTGAGAATCCTTTTTCTTTTATGCAGTCTCTTTTTCCTGGAGGGAAGAGAATGGGGGAAGAAAAAGAAAAGCCTGGGGACTGTAAAGTCCATACAAAGCAAATGATGGTTTTTCTTTCTAAAAGCGTCATTCAGACAGTAGGAGTAAGAGGTGTATAAAGCCTTTGTACCTGGCAGCCATTTGATGAACAGGCTATCATTATTTCTATTAAACTCTTGCAAGTCTTCTGCTGGAATCTGAATTTGTAATTTTGAGCCTTTGGCAGGAGAGGATGGCAGTACGCCTTTTGCTTCTGAAGCCAAGCAATGAATGTGGGCATTCAGGAAGTTTTGCTGTATTACGTAAGTGCTTTTGTTAGGCCTTCCATACAGACTCCCCGTCGCCTCAAATTAGTTGAAAATACACTGGCATTGCCTATTTCAAGCAAAGTCAAACCGAGGGAAAAAACCCAACAAGAGAAATAAAATAAAACAAAAAATGTCCCTAAAACCAGCAACAAAAACCAAACAAAAAACCACTCAGAAATCTGAACAAACATTCATAACTTTAAGTGATGAGATGTGGACTACATGTTTTTTCTTCTCATGTTGTTGTTGTTTTTTGCATTCCTGTGTAGATACATGCTTACCAAAGGCCATCAACCTGTATGCACCAATGATGTTTACCTCCTTGCATAGCAGAAACTCCCGCTGTAGACAAGACTGAAGATACCTATTGTTTAAGGATGACTTTTTTAGTATTTTGAGGTGGGGACTTTTTTGTTTTCTCTTTGAGGTAGCCATGTCCTACATGGAATGATTCTCTTATATTCTGTTTTTCTTTGCACTTCTGTACATCTGTGCATCTCTGGTATTTTTTTCTGTATGGCATATTCTGAGCCCAAGGAGTTGAGCATCATCAGTAGAAAACTCCGACATGTACAAAACTTAAATTTGCATTGCAGGTGCAACAGGCAGACTGTTTCCATGTGGGGCATGTACTGTGATTTCTGTAACACATGAGTAAGAGACAAATTGGGAAGCCACCTTGTCTTTCAGTGTGATGTCTGCTGGGTAACACCTCCCCACCCCTGTAATCAGTTAGTTGATCGTGTAGTGACTCCTCACTGTTTAAGGTCACAAAAAGAGATTCTCTAACCAAAGGACTTAGGGTTATGAACAAACAGTGGTTTAAATACTTTCACCCTTAGGATGTAACTCTTTGATCCAATTTTTCTAAAAAGCACTCTTGTGTGACTGAAAATGTACTCATTTCTGGAGTTTGGTCAGTGGTTCTGTAGGTTTTCCCAACTGTTTTCAGTAGCGGCTGTCTACATACAGCCTGGCTTCGTGGACTGAGACAGAAAACATGATATTTGATGGTAGGATTGTATGCTGAAAGTTTGCCTCTTTCTTATCAGTGGGAGTGTGCCCAATTGGCTTAATTCTTCCCTCAAGCCCTAACAATGCACACTTGAAATTTGGTTTAACAGTGACAAAGTTGCATTGGTGTTGGCTACTGCCTCCATGTCAGCACTGAGATCTCTGTTGTATTTTAGTGTTGTAAGAGAGAGACCATTTTTAGCATTGTCTTTAGATATCCTACATGATTGTTCATTTGTAGCTGAATGTTTCTCATGATGTGACTGCAGTCACTTAAAAAAAAGCTTTAAGAATCCTTCCTTCTTCCCCATCTTCTCTGAATATTGCTGTAGGATATTGAATGCTGTTCCTGTTAGCTTAGTAGATATATTTTGTGGAGGTTTTGATCAGTTATATCACTGCTTTCTGCTTGCCCTCCAACTGCTCACCATCTTGCACTTGTTTATTTCAAAAACCAGAAATAAAGACCACTGAAATTCCATTTGTAGTGTCCTATTTTGCTCTCCATTTCCCTCTTGATATGTTTACTGTGTCTGAGGATGACTGGAAGAAGTAATTTTGTAACATTTAACTCTTGCATTGCCATTGTCCATCATACCACTCTTTTCCAAGGCACGTGCTCTCCTTCTGCTGTGCTGCCAGGCAGCACTGGGTTCCAGCCTTCGGGAGCCACAACCTCTTTATGCCTGCAGGATGTGTCATTCTCTTCCTTCTTCATTTTTTTTCTCCCCCTTCTGGGTAATACTTTGAGCTCTGTTTTATTTCCAGGCTGATATTCAGAAAAGCATGCATAATTGAACGGTGCCGTCTAAAAGGTTAGAAGTGCAAAAGTTATTTTTAAGCATCTGTTTTCTGGTTCAGACTTAATGATATCTGAAACATGTTTTTCGGGACAGCTCTATTAGGATGGTTTGTTGTGTGGAAAGGCTGATCATAATCTCTTGAAAGTGATGATTCCTTTCATATAACGTTTTCTGTTCAGCAGTGGGGTGAATTATGTAAAAGTTTATATAACACTGTATTAAAAAATTGCTATTTTATTATTTTTGCAGTTTTTTTCACCTCTTAAGATTTGAGGAAGGGTTCTTCCTTGACTGGATTAGAGACACTCAGGCAACCATTGCTTGTAGACCACTGTTTAATGGCTACTGTAGAAATTAAAAAGAGAGATGCTCCCTTGTTTTCAAACAAAACCAAACGAAAAATCCCACAAACTGGTAAGGGAGTTGTTGTCAGACATAAGAAATGTGTCTGACTTACTCAAGTTATTTATTGCTGCAAAATACAAATGAAATATGAATTTCAGTTTTGCAAATTTGCATTTTCATAATTACTTTCTAGACTTTTTTTCAGGGGGGTTGCAGGATGAAGGTTTGCCTCTTTCTTATCAGTGGGAGTATGCCCAGCTGGCTTAATTCCTCCAGAGCATGCATTTTATTAAATTATTAAATTAACAGAGAATTAACAGAGTGTGCATTTTAAGAAGATCTGTTTTTAATAAAGGTTACAGATCTGTGATTTAATGAATTTCATGGTACACTTCCATAGCACAGTTTACATTAAAGCTGTTTGCTGGTCGTTTTCTCCAATTTTAAACCTCATTTATTGAGTAGTACAAGAGTAGTACAAGGATGTTATGACTGTGACAGAACTTCTAGCAAAAAAAGAAAGAAAAAGAAAAAAAAGGAAAAAAGAGGAAAAAAAAGAAAAGAGAAAAAAAATAATATACCTATTTATAAGGAGTGTATCTTGAGAAATTACGATTTTTGTTTTTGAACATGCCTTTTGTATCCAAGATTCAAGGAGAATCTTGCCTTCACTGAATAAGATATAAAATATGTATCAATAACTGCAGAGTTTAAGACTATGCTTTCCTCATGAGTAGGCTTTTTTGGTTTTTGCAGTTAAAAGTTTAGCAGAACCAAGATATGAATAGTATGAATAGACTACAAGGGCGATATATTAAAAAATCATGGAATTATTAAGGTTGGGAAGAATCTCTAAGATCCCTGAGTCCAACCCTATCGCTGAGTGCCACATTCGCACATCTTTTGAAGACTTCTCAGGGATGCTCTGGTTTCTTATCAAATTGTATAAATCTTTTGCCCCTTATTAAAGATTTTCATGGAGAGGAACAGACACAAGTATTGAAGAATATATATTATAAAAGAGCCATTCAGTAATTGTATAAAATAAGAATTGGATTTGCCTAGACTTTTCTACAGATATGCAGAACGCCCAATCATTTTTTCCCCTCAAAATGGAAGTTTTATGTAAATTGTAAAAGTAGGTGCCTTTTGCTGCCAGTTGAGAACCTTTTATAGTTTGAGCTTTACCTCAGAGTGACAGGAGACAGCCCTGGGTTTTTTACTGACCTCAGAGTTTTGCTCACATGAACACTTGGAGAAGGCTGATCTGGTAGAGGTTGAGCAGTTCATTGCTGGTACTCTGTTTAGCCTTAGCAGGGTGCAGGTAAGGTGATGTTTTCTCATGCTTTGCACAGCCTATTATGGTGATGTCTCCTTGTCTGTCCCTCTGCCACCCCGGGGCTCACACAGCCACTGTGCCATCAGTGTGGAGGAGGAGGAGGAGGAGCATACAAGCAGTGGATGTAGTGAGCTGTGAGCTGACCTGTGTGTTCCCTTTTTTGGAGGCTGTTGATAAGTAGTGTGGAAAGAGCCCAGTCTGGAGTTCTGGTGGCAGGCAACACCTGCAGTGGGGTAGGAAAACCCTCTTTAAATTTTTTTTTTGTAATAGCCATGTTACTTGGTGAAGTTTGGCAAATGAGACTCAGAAGACTGTGCTGGTTACCTGGTGAGGCATGCTGGCTGTTCTCAGATTTCTTCTCCTTCAGGGATCAAAGATAATGCACATCCCACTTGGCCAGCCTTCTTTTGTTAACAACTTTTTATTAAGACTATGTTGCTTGCCATGCTTGATGTATTTCTAATTCAGTAAATGAAGCTTATATAAGCTTTGTGTGTTATTGCATTGTCTAGGAACAATGTAGACTGCTTTCACAGAGAAGCGGTTCTGCATTTTGTTTGTGTTTCTTCTAGGATGAGAATGCTTGTGAGGAATAACATGTTATTCCTTTAATTCACTTGGATGTAAATTGCCTTGGAAGAAGGAGGATAGCAACAACCTGCAGTTGCTAAAGAAAAAAGGGGAAAAATGTGAAAGAAAAATATTTTTAACAAGAATTGAGGATTTTAATACATTTCTCTAAAAATAACTTAGATAAAGTATGTCATTCTGCTCTATTTCAGTCACATTGGTTTGTTTCATAGATTTGTTTTTAGTCTCAGTTCCTTCAGGCAGAGAAATTTAAGAAACATGAGATCATTTTATCTCTGAAGGTAGACTACCACGAGGCTTGCAGAGCCTTGGAAACTCGGTTACCATAACGCCTGTATCCCCCATGGGAAAACTTTTAGGTGGTTGAACTAAAATGGTCTGTGATGTGTAATTAATTTGCGACTCTTTTGAGAAGTTAAAATGAAGGTGGAAGGAGGTGGTGGCATGGGACAATAGTCTAAACCTTAAACCAAAGCCAAAGAAAGAACACTCCCACTGATTTCATCCTTTGGGGGGGGGGGAGGATGAATAAAGCTAGAGTAGATACCTAAAGTATTGGATTTGCTTTCATAAATTACAGTCATAATCATAAACCAGTTCAGATTGGAAGGGACCTTGAAAGATGATCTGGTACAAACTTCCTTAGGAATGGGTGCCTAGATGAAATCACTTAGCATTCTCTCTAATCTCATCTGGAAACCGTCCAGTGACGGGATGTCTACCACATCCCTGGAGAGAGGCTTTTGCAGGGAATGATCATTCTCACTATGTCTTATGCTGAGGTGAAGCTTGTACCCTTTTCCCCTTCTCTTCTCCATGTGGCTTCTTCGAAGAGAGAGCCTCCATCTTCTTTGTAGCTACCCATTACATACTGGAATACTGTTGTGGGGTCCTTCCTGTGCCTTCTTTTCTCCAGGGAGAAAAGGCTTAACTCCTCCTGTTTTTCCTCAAAGGGCGTGTTCTATGGCCCTTTGGTCATTTTAATGGCCTTTCTTTGGACCCTCTCTGGTCTGTGTCTTTCTTGAATTGTGGAGGTGAGAACTGGGTATGGTACTGCAGGTGTGGCCTGAGAAATGCTGAGTAGAGTGCGATGCTCACATCCCTGCCTCCGCTGGTAATGCCCCTGTGGATGCAGCCCAGGATTCAATCCACTGCTGCAGTGACACACTGCTGATTCATGTCCAGCTTGTTGCTCCCCAAGACCCCCACCTTCCTCTGAGCACAGCCGCTCCCCACCCATATAAATCCTGGCCTGTGCTGGGCTCTTTGGTTGTGTTGTCCCAAGCGCAGGACCTTGCATTTAAATGTCTGTTAAATGTCATACTGTTCTTGCTGCTCCACTCTTCCAGTCTGTCCAGCTCTCTGTAGGATGGCTCTCCCTTCTGGTCTGTCATGAGCAAACTTGGTGAGGCCACTTTTGATCCTGTCATCCCAATGATTTACGAAGGTGTTGAACACCATGGGGCCTCGTATTTATCCCTGAGGGGTGACCTGTGACAGGCTGCCAGCCTGAGTAAAAACCCATGATCACCACCCTTTGAGTCTGACCTGTGAGTCTGTTTCCAGCCCATCCTGCAGACAGCTCATCCCATCTGTACCTTGCCTGTTTGTCCAGGAGAAAGCTGTGGGAAACAGCACTGAATGCTTTGCTGAAGTCCAGGTGAACAACATCCTGTTCTTCCTGTGTCGGCAGAAGAGATTATTTTGTTGTAGAAGCTGATCAGGTTCGTCGGCATAGTTTGCCCTCAGTAAATCCATGGTAGCTTTGCCCATTCGCTTGCTTCATTAGGTTCATTACATCTACTTGTTTTGTGACCAACCTGAAAGCCCTCAGGTTGCATGATGTTTACAGTAAAGGGGATTGAGAAAAGTTACCTTGGAAATTAAACTGTAAAAGTTAAAATGATTCAGGGTTGGTAAGGTTCTTTAACCTTCCCTACAGTTCATTTTTTCTTTTTTAAAGCTCCTTTATAAAAAGAAAAGAAGCTTTCCAGGGTGTGCTTGATGCATAAAACAGACTGGCTAACCATGGAGTAATGCTGTGTGGCACCTGCTTAGCAGAAAATAATGATGTTTCAATATATCATAGGAAAAGATTCCTAGATGTTAAAAGCACAATATTATATGTGTTCTGTAAAAAAGGGACTCAATGGTGATATTTTGAAAAAAAAATCAAAGTGATTGCAAAAAAAAAAAATCCTATTTATTATAAAAAGCAGTTGTCTGACACACAAGGTAATTTAGCATTCAAGTCAGAGTACTTTTAGGAGAAGCACCTGCATAAGAAATAGCAGATTTAAAAAAAAAAAAATCTTTTAAGGCAAAGAGAAGCTACTTAAAAGATGAAAGAGTGAACCAAACTAACTGTCCATAGTGGATAGAAGATTTTCTTATGTGTTTTCATCTTGGATAAATCAAATCCTTTTAACTGTTACTGTGCTTTAGTATGAATACAGGGATATATATTAGTTTATTAGCCATTGTATCTCTTGTTTTTATTCTTTATTCTGTCCCAGGGAGTTAGGAAGAATACTTTTTATTGGCTGGATGAGGGACTAAATGAACACAAACTGTTGTTTTTTTTTTTTTTTTTTTTTAGCGAGCTTGTTTTCTTGGCAGACTTGACTAGATTCCATATGGGAATGAAACAAACCTCATTGTTTTCCATTTGGTTGAGATCTAATTCTTGTAGGATAATCAGCAGCTTTTGAATAAAAGTCTTGTGCAGAGAAGTTTGCTTTTCAGGCAAAGGAAAACTGCAATGCCCTTTTCCAAATACCAGACGTGCTCAAGAAGTGGAGTAGTTTTCTTTAACTTCTAAAGTGAGCTATCTCTGTATGTCTGAGGTATGTGGTTATGAAGTTTATCCAACTGGGTTTGTTGAAAATTGGTCTGGTGTCATAAGACCCTGTTGTGTTTTTTGGGGAGGGAGCAAATTCTCTCCACAGCCGTTTTCCACTTGGTTTTATGTTCCACTGGAAATTTTGGTTTATTTTCATTAGGGGATTTATAAAGATGCCACTAATAACAAATACAAATGCATAGTTGAAAATGTGACATTGATAATATTTTGGATTTTGTTACTGCCATTCAGAAGGTCCTTTACAAATTCTTCTCAGCTCCGTCCTTGTTTCATTTCGGTGAGCTAGAGAAATTCTTTGTTCTTTATAAACCTTTGGTAATGGAATGGACAAAATATTTAGTATTATGATGCTCCTCTTCCCAGAGACATTCTCTAGTGAGAAACTAGACTAGTAAGTGAAGCAAATGGGACTTGGAGAGAAATCCCAGAATGGGTTAATTTGAATCCTGTGCTCTACTTCCCAGGATGTAATTGTTTTAGAAATCTGCTGAAGAATTGTTCCTGAAAAAATAAAAATGACAGCACATTCTCACTCTTTGAACTGTGAAAACCATCTAGTGGAGGAGATAGCGGTGCTGCTTCACTGTAAACCTCCAACAGAAAGGCTAATTAATTTTCCAATGATTTTCAAGAAGTTTTTGTAGCTATCTCTTTTTCCTGGGAGTGATGAGTAGGATCCCCAGGGCAGAGAACGTTAAGTGTCTTGGAAGATTATACTGAAAATATTTTTGCTAACATTGAGAAAAATCTGCATCTATTTACTTCATGTATTGTTTGATTTCCAGCTGTAATGTTTTATGTTGTATGAATAACATCATAGTTATAAAAATAGGAAGAAAACAAGCTTGTTAGAAATGGAGTGTTTTCTAGAGTTTAAAATAAGTGACCCTTGTTTTCCCTTCAAACTTCTGAAAAGGTGTGCAGTGACTGTTTCTGGGACAGAACTAATAATGGTTCTCCAGCTTCAACAGAGATGCAAAATAATGTTATCTAAGATGATATATGGGATCAGATTTTTATTCTCCTCCACAGTTTGTTCCAAGAAGCAGGTATTTAGTTAATATATTTCTTTCTTGTGGTTAGTGATACCAAACTTGCAAAGCTTGATGTTCTGTTGGTGGTAACTGGATGGTTCCTTGAAAAGGTGAGGTGTGGGACACCAAAGCCTCTGTATGCTACAGAGATTAAGTAGTGATTCTGTTCTTTGCGTTGATGAGGAACTCTGTTAGTTCAGTCTTACTGTGTTTTTTATTGAGCTCTGTTTGGTGGATTTGCTCCTGCTTGAACATGAAAAGAGATTTTGCATTTACACTGAATTTTGTTTTACATAGTCCCTGTTGTAGCAGGTTCTCTTTTGATCCTATAAACCACATGAATTATAATGGATTATTACTTACTGCTCAGTATTTTGGTGTATGCCAAAGTCCTGAACCTAAACTGAGTTTGCATTTTGAGAAAATACCTGATATTACTGTAAGATTACTACTTGTGATTGTGGAGTGCTTTGGCTTTTTAATGGTACTCCTGTATTTACTCTTCTAAATAATTCTCTTTCTCTCATCATGTGCATGTGCTCTTCCAAATTATCTCAAGGGTACTTACGAGAACTTAATTATGAGATGCATAACTCTGAAGGTAGCTTCTACTCTTGTCTAGTAGCTAATAGCACTCCAACACACGTGCCCGGGGGTAGCAGAGCCACACTCCCCTGTGAGAACTTCACACGCAGGAGTGCCTTGTGACTGGACCGAGGTTGCTGCATTTCCTTGGCTTTGGGTGGGCTCCAGCTCTCCTGTTTCCTACACCTCTTGGTCTGCAGACACAAGGGCCTTACAGGGCAGGCAGTCAAAGAGACTTTTCGCACCCATGCCCAGCTGTTCAGGCTCTTCTCATGCCAAAAGCACATCCTAATCTGGAGCTCAGGTATTTTAGCACCTAGTCTGAGGTAGTTTGTCTAGTTTTCCATAGTAATGGGTTGAATGAGCTGTTAGCAAAGGATGATTTGTTTCATTTCCTATGTCTAGTGCTCATGTCTGTCTCCCTCTGTCATGTAAAATGGAGTTCAGGAAGTTAGATTCAGTTAAGTGAATCCCAGCCCTTCTTCCATGTTTCTGTGCTCCTTTAGGCACATGTGTTACCTTTCAAAGCTGTCAATCCTTACCTTCAGTGGTGCCAGGGAAATACAGATGCAGACAGAGCCATAAAACAGAACTGGTTGTAGGACAAGGGCCATGCAAGGTCCTTTCAGTGATTTGCAAAAGAATGGGTTTTGTCCCAAGGAGGCGTGATACAAATCTTAAATTAATTGGGTTCACCGGTTCTGTGTGGGTTCATTCTTTACTGGTCTTTAGATTAATAAAACAATTCCCAGATCCTGTTTTTTGTGTGGTTGTTTTCAAGACTGAAATCATATCATGTAGCTGGGATGTAGTTTTTGTTACTTGTTGTTTTTATATCTTTTGTTTGTAATAAACTCCTTAATAATCTGAAAGATGGCAACTGTCTATGTGTTGGGTCTGGGTGTTGGATACTCGTGAAGGGAAAACGGGAGCAATATTATTCTTAGCTTGGGATTTTCTGATGAGCCAGTGACACAGAGTATGAAAAGAACCAGATCTATAGAAAAAGCGGAGGAATGTGGGGAATATGCAAGGGGAGGAGCGCTAGAGGATACTTGTTGAAGTAGCATGGGCCTCAAGAAAACAATTACAGGTGCCTGCTGTTTGTGTTTTTGCTCCCTATACCCATGGGAGCTGGCAGAGCAGCTGGTTGGCAGTCTGGGGGCACGAGGCTGGGTGGCAGTTCTGTACAGAAATAGAAAGGTGTAGTTGATGCTTTTCACTTTGGCGACATGCTCTGTGAAACTGCTCTCCAGCAGAAGTTCTAAAAGAGGATAAACACGTCATGTGTCACTGGAAGTGGCAGTATGCTTTTAGCATGAGCTGTAGAAGTTGTTTTCTGAGAAACTTGTCGAGTTACCTGGGCTTCCTCCTGCAGTTGGTTTGTGTATCTAATAGTATGTGCTGTTTCCATGGGGGAAGAGTCAGCAGAGCCCAGGCTGGTGTTGACCAAAATGAGCTGTCATAGGGTCGTGGAGGGTGGAGAGGGAGCTCAAAAGGACTCTAGTTCAACTTTCTGAAAGCAAGGTTGGTACTGAATTTGAGATGCTCTAGACTGCTCCAGTTTAGGTCTTTAAGCAACTTCTTCCAGTGCTTCACTACCCTTATAATGATGTTTTTTTCCCTTGTGTGGCTACACTGAATAGCTCTGTGGCACACCCACGATGCTGGCAGTAGCAGGCAGTCCACAGTGACAGCAGAAGAGCACATGCAACTCCTGTAGCTCCGACTGTGTAGAACTAGGGGCAGGTGACACTGTAAATTGCAAGATCATTGCTGCGATCATGTTACAGAGAAGTCTCACAAAATAGATATCGATGTCTGTACAACTCTGAAGTAAAAAGCTTGTCTCTGTAAACACAGACTTCATGTGCACAAAGATTTTGAGGTGTCAGTGTCCTAGAGAAATCTCCCAAAATTTGTATGACTGATGTAGATGCCAGCGCCTGGCTCAGCTCGTGGGCTGTGCCTTGCTGCTGCCTGGCAAGGAGCAGAGTGAGCCAGGGCACCTTCAGTTGGTTTGGGACAGAAACCTACATCTGGAAAAGTAGTAACATCTGCCGTGTTTTGTTCTGCTAAATGTAATTTCCAGAGAAAAAAAAAGTAAATATTCAGTTAAATATGCATCTCAAAGGCTTTTGTAGAGAATCACAGCTGGCCTAGTGCCTTCAGGAAAGAAGTGTATTGCCATTGGTTTCTGTACATTCATCTTTTAGCTGATTACTTTTTTTAAAAAAAGGCCTTAGTATGCAACCAGTTGTGTAAGTACTGTTCAAATGTTGCTGTCATCAGTATATTTGCATATCATCTTTATTTATACTGTGTGATTGCTGACAGCTTCAGTTTTTCTTTTGAAAACTCTGTTGGGTTAACTAAGGCATCTTCTAGCAAAGCTTTTCTTCTTTTTGTTTGAGCTCTCACCCTTGCTCTGTTGGTCAGCTATAGATAGCACAGGGCATGCAGGGCAGGCAGAGAGAGAAATCCCTGTTAGTGCTCTTTCCATTCCTTCTGCTGTTTCATTTTCTCTTGCAAAACAATGCTGCCTTTTAACTCTTTTGTTTTTTTTTCTGAGTGCTTCCAAAGTGTAGCAACTTCCACAGCTTTTTTTTTTTTTTTCCCCTTAATGATACATTTGCCTTTTCTAGTCTGAGACAGCAGGGCTATAACTCTTGATTTAGAGAACTTTTTATTATCAATTTGTATTAACTCTCCTCAGCCTTTTTTTCTGACAAGCTAATTATATGTTGTGGTGTGTTCATCATAAAATGTATTTTTCAGTTGCTTCAGTCATTCTTGTCACGTTCTCTGAACCCTTTTCGATATGTGGACACTCAAATTGGATATTATTCTCTGATACTGTCTTGGGGGAGCTGCAACAACAACAGATGTCATACAGGCTCTTTATTATTTCAGATTATATGAGATTCAAGTTTGCAACTTCAAATTCGATTTTTTTTTGGTTTTCCTGATTGTTTTCCTAGGAAATTTGTTTAGTTTGTTAGGTCTTAATGATCCCTAACTCTTGTTCATAGTTTTTTTAGATTGCAGTTCGTAATTAAGTGCAGCCTTCTTAATTTTTATTTAAAAAAATTTTAGTAGATCTCTGGTTCTTTGCTTAAGCTTTGTTTTTGTGGAAGTCAAATTACTGTCTTCAGTGAACCATACCTCTGATTTTCTTGGCTTAATTATTTATTATCTGATTTTGCATCACCAAGTAATTAATTTTTTTCAAGTAATTCAATGAAAATACTGTAGATCATAGCATGCTGTCAATATAGTCAGTCAAAGGTGTTGTGTTGGTAATCACTGCTGGAGAGCTATTACCAATCAAATTTCTAGTTTTGCAAAAAATTATTTGAAATTGGGTTGATAGAAAGTGTTGCCTTAAATCCTTACTGTGTTAGCTATATTTTCCTTGGACAGCTAAAACTCCTTGATGCTAGTTGCTTTAGCTACTCATTTTTTTATATTAATGCTATGTTTTCAAAGTTAAAAAAAGGACACCTAAATGTAGAAAAGTACTACTTTTAGATTGGTATTTTTTGTTTTGCTATTACAGCTCCATCATTTATTAGGGAATCTGGATAGTAGTGCTGTTTTTTGTAAAAGCCACTTCCCCCTCCATGTTTTTAGCCTCAAAAGAGGTAGGTTTCTTTTTTGACCTCTTGAATACTTTGTAACTTGAAATTTTGTATTTTGTAACAGAAGGGCATGTTGATGAAGAATCTGTTTATAGATGTCATGCTTGACTGAGCACATAATTTTTAAGCTAAATTGGTTGTTTTTAAAGGATGAAGAAAACCTTTTATTTTCCCTGTTCAACTCTGGTACAAATCCCTTTTAATATCTTTTGCATTTCTTTTTTTTACTGCTATAGTTGATGAGTCAAACTTTTAAAAATGTTGGTCTTTAAAAATAGCCTTCAGGGGTGTTAGAATATAAGTAATTTTCCTTAAGTCTTTGTACTTTCAGTATCCCGAGATGCTGTAACTTTTAAGAAGAGTAGTGATCAAACTGCCCTGTTGTTTAGTGTATTTTTTATTGTTTGCAATAGCCATGGGTTACATTGAACTTCTGTTTTATTAACAGTGTGGGTAGTTTGTTTCAGATATGTTAACTTCTGGGGAAAAACCAAAGATAATTTGACAGTTTCTTAATCTCTTGTACACAGCTGATCCTTCGTAATTAGGCTTTATGCATTGACTTCACTTTTGTGATACTTTTGTATTATGCAGCCTCTCAGTATAGGCTTTTATGTAAAAAAAAAAAAATCTCCAAGTCCTGTGTATGCCTTTAATGGTATTATCCCTTTTTGGTAAGCGTAACTGTGTTCCATGTTGAGAGAATGCACTTGGGTAGGTTTTTCCTTGCAGTAGTCTATGCTTTTTTCCTTCCTCCTTTGGCTTACACTATGAAATGCATCTCAAAGAGCATGAAATGTATTTCATAGTGACACAGTCCATTCAGGAGTGTTTTGAATTTTCTGTGAAACAGATGGTGGAGCTGTGTACTTAGAATCCAGAAAGATGGACACTGAGAGGTGGACTGACCTAGCTCTTTCTTGGGTTTTAGCTGGGAAAAAAAATGGTCTCAGGGAGGAATCAGATTTCAGAAATGGAAGACCTTGGGGTGATGCTTTGGTTAGCACATTGTCAGCTGTCCAGCTGGAGTTGGGGTCTGGCTTTGCTTGCCTTTGTGTCTTGGGGGCATCTGCTGCCTGTTCCTCCCTGTGGGTCAGTCAGCTGAAGGACATGGATGTCTTAAGAAAGCTTAAAGGACTCTGGATGTGTTTTGTGGAGACAACTGGTCTCATCCACCAGCAGGTAGAAAATTAATCTTTTCTTAGTGTAAATAGTATCACTTTTTATCTGGTTTACAGGAAATGGAGTAGAATAAAAAATGTCTATTGAGTGTTCTTTAGGTTAATGTTATCCTTTTGAGGTCCTGACATTTTGCCTTCAATTTCATTTTGCATTAATGATGTTCAGGGAGAATGTACAGAATGGCTGAATTTGGTTGCCATTCCTATGACATTTTGCCACATTAAAAGTCCATTTTCATTCTCTTAATCATCAGGTATCAAATGTGTCTTTTGGGAATTTCAGTAACAAATAAATACTTCCTGAATCCTCAGAGAGTAAATTTGTGTCTCACTGAGGTAAGTGTGAGTTTTATATTGAGTGTGTCACCTCTGAGCAGCGTGCATCATCATGGTGGCTTAGCCATATATAGCACATGGAGCCAGCACGTACGTTACCTCTGTTCCACAGCCACTCAAACGGGAGGTGGCTTGCTGAAGGTCACCCTGCAAGCTGTTGGACGAGAGAGAAAGCAGCCCACAGGTTTTCTGTTCAGCCACTTTGTCTAATTTGGTGGAGAGCAGTTTCATAGCAAGTGGCATGTAGGCTATTTGACAAGAGGTAAATAAATCTGCTCCTATATTGTTAGATTTTGAGTTCCAAGGTGTCAGTTGTTAGTCATGGGTTCAGCTAAACCTGAATTTTTAACCAAGCAGAGTGAATCCAGAAAGACCAAAAAGCAGTAGAAAGTGTCCTTGAGCATGAAGTCCAAATCACTGAATATGCTGAAGTGGAAGGGACCCACAAGGATCATCGGGTCTGACTCCTGACCCTGCACAGGACCATTTCTAAGAGTCACACCCTGTGCCTGAGAGCATTGTCCAAATGCTTCTTGAACTCTGTCAGGCTGGTGCTATGACCACTGCCCTGGGGAGCCTGTTCAGAGCCCAATCACCCTTTGGGTGAAGAATCTTTTCCTGATATCCAACCTAAACCTCCCCTACACAACTTCAGGCCATTCCCTTGGGTCCTGTAATTGGTCACCACAGAGAAGAGATCAGTGCCTGCTCCTCCTCTTCCCCATGTGAGGAACTTGTAACTGCAATGATGCCTCCCCTCAGTCTTCTCCAGGCTGAGCAGACCAAGTGCCCTCAGCTGCTCCTCATACAGCTTCCTCTCAAGGCACTTCACCATCTTTGTTGCCCTCATTTAGACACTCTCTAATAGTTTAATGTCTTCCTTATGTTGTGGTGCCCAAAACTGCCCCCAGCACTTGAGGTGAGGCCGCCCCAGTGCAGAGCAGAGCAGAGCAGGACAATCCCCTCCCTTGCCTGGCTGGCACAGAATCGACCATTTTTCTTTGTTAAACTTCATACAGTTGGTGATTGCCCAGCCCTCTAATTTGTTGAGGTTTCTCTGCATGGCCTCATTGCCTTTGAGAGAGTCAACAGCTCCTGCCAGTTTTGTATAATATGCAAACTTTCTTAGTGTCCCTTCCAGTCTTGCATCCAGGTCATTTATGAAGATGTTAAAGAGCACAGGGCTGAGGATGGATCCCTGCAGACCCCACCAGTGACAGGCCCCCAACCTGATGTCACCCCAGTCACTGTAACCCTCTGTACCCAACCCATGAGACGTTGCTCACCCATCCCATGATGTGTTTATCCAGCTGTGGGATGGACATTTTGTCCAAAAGGATCCTGTGAGAAAACAGTATTGAAGGCTTTACTGAAATCCAAAACAATTACATTTACTGGCTTCCCTTGATCAGCTAGGTGGGTTACCTTGCCGTAAAAGGAGAATGAGTTTGACAAGCAGGACATTCCTATCAGGAAGCTGTGCTGGCTGTGACCAGTGACTGCACTGTCTTTCAGCAGGTTCTCAGTACCTCCCAGAATAATCTTTTTCCACAGTTTTACCAGACACTGAAGTGACACTGACAGGCCTGTTTTTTCCAGGGTCCTCCCTCTTGCCCTTTCTGAAAATCAGGATGATATTTTCCAGCTTCCAGTCATCTGGGATGTCTCTGGATTGCCAAGAGGGATCAAAAATCATCAAAAGAGGCTTTGTGATGACACCAGCTAGTTCTTGGAGGATTCTTGGATGAATCCCATCATGTCCCATAGATTTGTAGGGATCCAGCTGGAGCAGCAGATCCTGCACAATTCCAGGGTTAACTGGGATTTGATCATTCTTGCAGTCATGGTCTTCCAGCTCAGGGCATTGAGACCCCCTTGATCTGTCATCCATGCTGAAGACAGAGACAAAGTATGTGTTAAAGACCTCTGCCTTGTCTCTGTTCCTGTTTGTGAGGTGACCATCCTCATCCTGCAGTGGGCTAATGTGATATGAATGTTTTGATACTGACATAGTCTCAAGAATTACTGCTAAAATGTTATTTTTTAGAAATCCTTCTCATTCAGATTGTCTGCCACCATCTTGGCATTAACTTGAAACTACAATAGATCTGGCTAGATTTAATAGCGATGCTTTTTTACTTGATAATAAAGCTGCAGCATGATCCAGAAAAACTTGTAATTAAAATAAAAAAAATACAAGTGTATTCTTCTAGATTTCCTTTTTGAAGAATCTTTTAAGTAGGGGCAAGCACAATCATGAGGGAATGATGCTGATGACTGTTGCAGCTTAATTTAAAGTCTGTTTTGAAGAATTGAATGGTGTGATTGACACTTCAGGTAATATACTGAGCTATAATTCACTTTGTTGTATTTAAATAATGATTTCTGCTGTTTAAAAGGAGATATTCACATCATTAATCTACATGGATTGACAGTGATGTCATGGCTGTGAATGTAAGTTATGTATCACATTTATTATTAGGAGCTTTGTCACTTTTATTGTGACAATGAAAATGAGGAAGAGGCCAGGATAAAAAACATAATGAAGTCCTCAGAGACTGCTTGTGCATGGTTTGGGAATACTCTTCAACCAAACACCCCCTTAGCCATATAATATTTATTATGACTTCTTTTTCTTCTATCAAATTTCATTCTCTCTGAACTGTTGGGAAAACTTGCCTGCTGTGATGATACTAAGGTCTTTGAATATAAACTGTGTCCTAAATGATTTATGAACTTTTGGAATAAACTAACTGTTTTTGCTTTTTTTTATATAGGTGGGAATGGATCTATGTGATTTCAATAAAAAATATGAAGTCAGCATGAAAGGCCCCAAATGAAGTGGATTGTTTTATTAGTACTCTGTATTTATTGTATCTGGGACCAGATGAAACATGAAGCTGATGCCGTAGAAAAGTCACACTGTGTGACTGCAGTGTAACCTCTGAATGTCACTCTTTTGGAGCTGATTAGGAGCAGACAGCGGGAAGGGACTTGGGGTGCTGTGAAGATTCGTATTCAATATAGTTGGTCAGGGAAAACAGTGAGTATAAAAATCAGGCACTTTGTAAGGATGCCATGTAATTACAAAGTGTAAACACTCTAAGTGTAAGCAGAGCTTTATGTAAGACATGAAGAGTATTTTGTTCTGTTCAGCTTTGGTAAGATATTGTAGAAAAGATGTGGACCATTTTCAATCCAGAAGGAAATAAGAAAATCAAGTTGGAATCTGAGAAACATTGCCTTATATGGAGATCCTATTAGGAGATTAGTGTTATTAACCCTAGAGAGGGGACGACCAAAGAGGAACATAAATTCTCAACAATATAAAAACGCTGTTGCATGATGGCTGTGTATTTTGTGTTTCTTGTGAACATCCAATTCAATATGGCCAGTGTAAAAAAAGTCTTCAGCAGCTCTGTGTTTCAAAGATACTTGTTTCTGAGAACTTCCCGTGCTGGAATGTGGACAGGAAAGGAATTATTTTCGGGAAAATGGGACCTATTGCATGGTAATGGGAAGAGACATTGGGCATCTGCGCTCTTTGAGGTCATGAGTCTACAGGAGAGGTTCCTTCCTTCCTGTTGTGCGCGTTTGCTGGCCTTTCAACCTTGCCTGTCCTCTGTGCAACCAGCAGCTCTCACTGGCCAGTTGTCTGCTATGTGGGGTTATGGAGAAGGAGGGAAAATGGGATCTTTGGTTATTTGAAGTGGACAGCTGTACCTGCCCTGACAGGGCAGGTCCTGGTTCCAAACCTCAGCTCCACCTCGGTGACTTGCTGTGGTGGAGCGCAGGCAGCCGTATGGCTGGCCAGAGATTGTGGAGGTGGATAGCTTGCGTGCAGGAGTAGAGCAGGTGTGGGAAAGAAGGTGGCACTAGATACAGGACAACAGGTTGGAGGACTAAGGAAAGATCCTGATTTGCAAAAATGGAGAAAACTGGAGTATGGTAGAAGTAACAGAAATAAAATCTTGATGCACTGGTTGGAAATTACATAAAAGGGAAGGTGAGCGAGGAAGGGACAAATGCAACTCTTCTGATAGAAGGAGCGAGGAGGAAGGAACAGGGCTAGACAAGGAGACTGGAGTGTATGAGGGACCTGACTCTGGGAACTAATGTCTGCTGGCCGGTGAGGGTATGAGTGATTACGAGTTTGCTCCTACTGATGTGAAATCAGGGTAGTTCAGGAGCTTGCGTACGCATTCTCTCACAGAATTGTTTATAGTTTATTTCATTCTTTCTCAGATTGGAGCAGGTAATTAGTCCTTTGGTTGGCAGGACTATTAAAATATATGCCCTCTCCTTTGGTTTCTGCTTTAGTATTGTTCACTCATAGTACCTGGGACTACTGTCGGCTCTCCTTTGAAATACAGTGTTTGAGATGGCTAAAATGGTTTGGGGAAGGGAAACTGCAAAAACCAAGTTTGTAACAGTCATTAGTAATTAAGTATCTCTGTTTACCTGCCTTCTCCCTTCAAGTTAAATATGTACCAGCATTCCTCAAACAACAAATGCTGGAAGAGAAATATTTATTGAACGGATATTTTCTGAGCCGAAGTAAGAGCAAAGAACAAAGGAAAGTTTAAAAGACACTTCATGACTTATGTGGAAGTTACTTAGCAATGTTTTAGCATTGTTTTAGAACTAATTAAACTAATGTATGTAGCTCATGGGCAAAAGAGCTAGTAGAGATATCAAGGGGTTAAAGTATTCTGTCCTGTTGGAAGACATAGTGTTTTGGAAAAACTGCCTGTCAATAATTTTTGTGAGAAAAATATTATGCTCTCCCCAGGCTTGGTTTCTGAAAATAAGGTATTTTACATCAAGGTCTCTGGAAAACTCAAGTTGAGGGAAGGGCTGTTTTTTTATAGTAATTGCTAGTCTTGGCTGTGTGACATTGCCAGAGCTGAGCAATTGCAGAGGGAGATTATGGTGGGAAGCACTGAGTATCCCCTGGACAATGGAGAGGACCCATGGTCTATACTGAAGTAGCTTTCTTGTTGGATGTATATGTGAATTTGGTTAGATGAAACTCACTTCAGTGTTCCGAAGTTCTGTCTGTTTTTTCTAGTTATGAAGTGAAATTGTCCTTTGATTTTAATAGTAAGTATTGAGGTTTGAATACCTATTTTCCTCTGCAGGCCACAAATAAAAATTTTAAAATTACTGGCTAGCCTGCTTTGCACAAGGCACCTGGAGTAAGAAGAAGTCTCTTCTTGAGCTTAAAAAGTCCTTAACACACTTTTGGTATCAATTTAAAGAATAAACTTACCCTTTCCTGGAGTGGCTTAGGTTTTTGGGGTTTTTATTTGGTTGGGTTTTTTTTGTCTAATTGGAGAGGGAAAAAGGTCAAACAACAATACTGTCAACACAACAATACTGTCAACACAACAATACTATCAACACAACAATACTGTAAAAGCCATATAGGATTGTCTCTTTATGCCCACTGCATTGACTAATTGCACTGTACAGGCTGCCTACACCACAGAAGCACCTGAAGGGTACAGTTTGTGGGAGTTCAATAAGCGTCCGCTCAGTAGAGAGAGGAGGCAAAGTAAAGGCAGTGTCCGAGCTCTGTCTTAGGCTTGCCTTTCTGCTGATGTGTGAAATGTTTGCCTTTCAGTTCAATGGAAGCAGAATCTACTGGCACTGAGATAGTCTCTCATCCTCCTGTGGTGATGACACTGCTGTTCTCTCTCTTGGGTGATCTTTCAACAGCTTCAGCTGACTTATGGCTGAGTGAAAGATTATTAAAAAGGGCAGGCCGTGTAAATTGCATATGAATAATAGTAGATAACTTACCTTAAATAAAAATTTATCTGATCTTTTGGAAACAGGTGTAAAAACAAATGGATAACTTTTTTTCTTTCTTCCCCTTCAAACCTGGAAAAAAAAATCTGTGTAGTTGAAACATCCATCTATTTCAGTGTAAATTTTTATTGTGATATCTGGAGAACATCTTCCTGGACAGGTATGATTGCTTACAGCTTTTATATGATCTCTTTCTTCTCTTACTTAAAGCAGTACAGGAGCTCTGTATTTGTGTGTGAATGTTTTAAATGATTGACATTGTTTTTTACCTGGGATTTGTTGCCATTTGGGGTTGAAAGCATTCCATTCCATTTTCTTTTGGGTCTGTAAGATGTTTTGACTAATGTTCCCATCCTGTGTCTTATTTTTCTGTAACTGTTTGGTACACTGAAGTATACAGACAAGGTGTATAAAACTGAAGGAATCATCCTTAAAATAATTAAGGATTAATCGAGATGTTCACAGTCATAGAATCACAGAATCATTTGGATTGGAAAAGACCTTTAAGATATCAGGTAGCATTAACCAACATTGCCAAGTCCACCACTAAACCATGTACCCAAGTGGCCTATCCACATGTTTTTTAAATACCCCAGGGTTGGTTACTGAACCACTTTGCTGGGCAGACTGTTACAGTGCTTGACAAACCTTTGGGGAAGAAGTTTTTCCTAATATCCAATCAAAATCTCCTCTGGTGAAACTTGAGGCTGTTTCCTCTCGTGGTGTCCTGCGGGTTTTGCATATTAACTGACCCTACTGTTGGCTTGTTTTGAAAGTTTACTCCTTCTCAGGAAATTCTGCAGGTGCAAGAGACACAGTATTCTGTGTGTTCTAAGATTCTCCCTCTGTGCTCTCAGTCTTCAGTGTGCTGACTGCTGTCAGCTATTAATGATGATTTTCCCCAAATACAAATGCAGGACACTATTGTCTACTACAAGTAACTTGTGTGTTGTAGTTTGCTTTTAAGGAAAAGTGAAAAGTAACTTTATCTGAAATGCAGTCTCATTTTGTGTCTCACTGTTTTTTCCCTGGGTGCACATAGAGCTGTGTCTAAACACTGGAACAGTAGTAGCACTTAGGGAAATACAAATAACTCTCTAATAAAATGTGTAATTGGAAAAGTTCAAACTCATTTAAGAAAAATGATTGACCCAATAATAAAGAATTAAGTGGAGAGTGTTGACTGACAACTAGCATGCATCTGCTTCCAAATTTCAAGCTTACTCTTCCAACAGACAATGCTTAAAATGATTATAATAGCACAAAATTGGATGAAGATAATGCTTCTGTCTTTGTTCATTTATATTCTGCTTTTGCAGCACTTTGGATATAGCCATCCTGTCCTTTTATACTCAGCCAATTTGTCTGTTATTGTTTGTATGAGATTGGTTTTTTCTTCTTGTGGAAAAGCAGGACATAATGTTTTCGGAGGAGAGAGGGAATATATGTTTTTTTGAAACCACCATTAGTCATAAGGGGACAGGATGTTTGGTACCTTGAAGTTGTTTTTGAATTGTTACCTTTCAAAACTGAAAGGTTTAGCAGGCAGACCATGACAGTCCATAGCATCTATTTACTGAAATTCCGAACAAGGGGAAAGTAGCATGTGGCAATTTAGAAGTCAGTTTTGTGGAGCTACTAAGTATTGCTATTGCATAGCTGAAATCCCTTTTTACTTTCTTGTACAGACAAGTTCATATATGGGGAAAAGCTGCAGGACAGAAGTCTGCAGGTGGAATGAACTGAATCGGTTTGACCAGCTGAAGCATTTCAGATAAACTGATTTGGGTTTTGTCTTTAGAAACAGCCATTTGCATGAGCAGAGGAGATTGAAACCTGCATGAGTATTGAATGGGCTCTGTTAAAATACCTATTTACAGTAATAAATGTTGCTATTTGTCATGTATTAGAGAAGAAAGGTGTCTTCTAAGTGATGAAACTCTAAGTTAGTGTTAGAAATAATAAATAAATGAATAAGGCCTCTTTTTGGATGTTCTGATCATCTACAATATATGAGCTATGTGTGCTCATTTGACACATTTTTACAGATTCAACATCTGTGTTCTGTGTCTAATTTTGGGTGTGTTTCCACCCTTTAAACCTGCCCTCATGTTTCTGTGTGAAAAGAGCAATTGCAGAATCACAGGATGGTGGGGATTGGAAGGCACCTCTGGAGATATCTAGTCCCACCTCCCTGCTGAAGCAGGTTCACTTACAGCACCTTGTGCAGGACAGTGTCCAGGCAGGTTTTGATAATCTCGAGAGAATCCACAGCCTCTCTGCACAGCCTAATTGCTTAATACTTCCATCTGGTAAAAGACTTTCCTAGGCGGTCAGCAGTGCACACACATCAGGGAATGTTGAAATATTAAACTGCTGGAACAGATTTGGCAGAAATCAAAGCCTTTTTTCTGGTAAAAATTTTTTTTTAAACTTCAGATTCAACAAATTAGGGCAGAATATAACTAGAAAAGTTTGGGAACTGTCCCTTAAATATGAGTGAATCTTTAATGTAACAGATACATGTTTTTCTAGCAACATAAGTTGTTATGATGGTACACATATTTTCCTGAAAATTTAATTGCATATTCATCAAGGAACTGATTTGATGAAGCACTTAAGAATAATCTTAATTATAAACTTGTGAATAGTCACACTGTCAGTTTTATTTCAAGATTGTGTATTTGTTGTGCCCAGTGGTTTTGTTAACTTTTGAGGCATGGAACACTTTCCTATTGTACTTAATTATTTTCTCTTCTGCAGAGAAAAGTTTGTGGAAATTAACCTTTTTTGGGGACTAATTTTGTGTGGATTCTACTAATTTCCCAGTTTTTTTGTAACAGTGGTGTCACTGGGCTGGTGAGGAGTGCAGAGGGGAAGGTGCCGCTCTCCTGCACAAATACGACATCTTAAAAAGCTGAATGTGCTGATTTGATACCTCACTTATAGCATTAGAGCCAATTTAGGAAGATTTGGTAAACAGTTCTGTTGTGGGGTAGATTTTCAATTGCAAACACTTTGCCTCTAAAAATCTCAACAAGCTTTTTTGGTGTGGTTTTGTGCTTTTTATTTTAATGAGCTCATATCAGTCACCTTAAATGAATCTTGTCAGGACATAGGACAATATTTCCAGTGTTTCACAGCAACAGCAGTAGAACCAGATAGTCTGAAGCCAGTACATATCTCTGCTATTTTCAGCAAAAAATGCTTGGTAAAGTGACTATGTCTTTGAGTTGAAATAAGATTTTAGTTCTGAATTAATCTTTGCTACAGAGAGACTTGGCTTTTTGATCTTCCTAAGGAACCTCTTTAGAAGTAAGAGAGCTTTGAATTCTGACAGGTGACTGACAGACAGTGAAGAAGAGACACAATGAAGCGTATGTTTCAGAGAAACCTAGTCATCTGAAAGGTCACTTGAATTGAGGGTGGGAACAAACATTTTCCTGCTAATGCATTTTTAAAACATAAGCGATGTCAGCAAATAGTTCTGGAGAAATGTATTATAGATGTCTTGAGGTGACTCATGACTCATTATCTGATAGCTCTTTCGAAGATAAAAAGGCAAGAAAAAGAAATGATGCTGCTTACCATGTTCCAAAATTCAGAAGATTAGATGATGCCAGGGAAATGGCATAAACACTGGTTGAAGAAAGAATTTTTTTTGCCTCTCTTTCCTTTAGATAACTGGAAATGCTGCTTCAGAAGTTTGGGCACATTTGTTGTCAGGGAAGTCATTGAGATGATGAATTTACAGATACTGCATGACAGGGTCGTAGGGCGTGAACCCCAGCACCTAAACTGGACAGTTTGAGATGGAAAGTTTTATGTGGTATCCAGGATAGTGATTCTTGTCTCCCTGCTCGCCATCCATGAATTTCTTAGGATTTCAAGTAATCCAGCACATCCTATGTTGTCGTGAATCTTTTATGTCACTTCTGCATCTAAATTGATTATGGCATATACTTACAATAAAATAAATACTTTGTTATCAGGAGTTCTAATTGTAAAACTTTGACATGAAAAGTTTTGAGAGTACTGTAAACCTAGCTCAGTGTAAAATCTTCCTGGGTATGAGGGCAAATACCGACTGTTTTCCACTTGGAGCACTCTGATTCAAGAGATTAAGCAAGTTGGCCAGTGCGATGGCCTTTTAAGAAAGGAAATTAAAATAAGGAAAGGAGGAAATGGATCTCAAATTCATTGTTGAAAATGAAACCAGAACATGATTTCTTTCACAGATTAGAGTTTATAGCCTGTATCCCTTCTGTGCTGCCCAGGTTGCTATCCTCCTGGTTATGTTATTCAAGCTATCTGTTACAGTGTCAGCTGAAGAAAGATACTTTCCTTCTCTTATCTGTGCTCTCAAAATTGGCATCAGTCTGTTGGGGCATTTATGCTCAAGTAACTTTGATTGTTATGCAGCTTCTTGTCTTGGCTATTTTTAAAGCCCAATACCTTGTTCTTTTTGCAGGCTTCACGACTACCCAGCTTTACACAAAAGAGACTGTTTGTGATGCTGCCGCTGATCCCTGACAGATTGTGTATGTGTTTGTGGCCAAGTTTAGCTGAGTAAAAACCTGGCCTACTTTCTAAAGATTTTTTTTCAGGCTGTAATAAATGTGCCAAATTTGGAAGCAGAGAAGATTGTTTAGGATGTCTAATTTGCATGCCAATACTTTGAGTGGATTTGCAGATCATTAGGGCTCCTTAGCAGTGCTGGAATGTCTGAGTGGCTTTGGTTCTGTACCTTCCTCAATGTCACCAGCTGCTTTGGGAGAATCACTGTAATAAGGGAACTATGAAGACTTCCCACATAAATCTATTCACTTTTGAAACTGGGAAAAGTTGGTTTTTACCATAGAATCATTAAGGTTGGAGAAGACCTCCAAGATCATCAGTTGACCAAATACCACCATGCCCACTAAACCATATTACAAAGTGCCACATCTGCTTATTTTTCAAACACCTGAAGAGAGATGGTGACTCTAACACTTCCCCAGGGGTCTGTTCCAATGCTTAACCGCTCTTTCAGTGGTTAAGCTCAATCATACTCCCTTGCAGGGAAGAAAAGTAAACTCTTTATGCTTTTGTTCATATATTTTTTTCAATTTCATTTTTAAAAACATTTGTTGCACTCCAAAAACCAAAAGTAGTATTTATGTGTCTTAAAGCAGTCAAGAAGCACTTCTGCTTCAGATCAGATGCCTAAAAGGCTAGAAGTGAGTCCTGGGCCAGATGCCTAGTTCATGTAAGTTATCACAGTTTGAATGAAGTCAATTGTGTGATGATGGATTAGACTGATTCTATACTCTGTGCTGATTTTCTTTTAACTACATGAAATCCAAAAAGTCTGTTTATTCCAGTGTCATTCCCAACAGGAGAGATGAATGAAATGTTTTGAACTCCCCCAAAGGATTCATCTGGTGTTGAAAGCTGTCTAGTTTCATCTGTGATGGATAGTGTTATCAGAAATATCTTTTTCTGTAATGACTAATCACACATTAGAATACTCTGCAGTACTACTCTTTTAAGGAAATAGGACAGTCCTACTTCTTGTTCTCAAACAGTGCTGAAAGGCTTCTAAAAGTTCTTCACAAGTCTTTGGGAGAAATTCAGAATTTTTGGGTACAGCCCATTCTAACTTTTTGCTAAAAAAAAAAGGTGTTTTCATCTTTGTCATGTGTATCTAATGCACCTTGAAAGGAAGATGTGATCTACACAGAAACAGCATAAAGCTTTTATAAACTTTGATTGCATTATGGATTTGATATTGATTGCTAATATGATTCTCAACTGCATTGTAGCTTCTTTTTTTCTGCATTTAGTATTTTACTGTATTAATCCTTAACTTAGGATTTCTCCTCTGTAATTATTTATTTTTCTGCTTGATTTCAAGATTTTCATGTCAGGTACCTAAGATGAATCATATCAAATCAGTCATTAAAATAAAACAAAACTGCCACATCACAAAAAAACAACTTACTTGAAATTTGATAGAAATAAGTATGATGATAAAAATTTGACCTCAGCTCATTTTAGAGGTAAGTGTAGATGAACAGATTGTATTGGCAAAGTTTTAAGTGTCTGTACTTGTCAGCATGTAAAATATGCTAGAGGGGATGGATGGCTGTGTCCTTAGTTTATGGTTGCCATCTGGTACCTATTCTCCTTTGTTATTTCTCCCTACAGCTTTATCCTGTGCCCTTCAGCAGCGTAACAGCAGATCCAGCTCCTTGGGACATGCTTTCCTGCTATAACACAAATTCTCAAAAGCATGTCATTGGGCCACAAAATTATTTTGTGTTTAATTAAAGAAATAAGTGCTCTGACATTCACACTTGACAGTGATACTGACGGTATCAGTGGACTAAGAAAGGGCTACAGATGCCATTTATCTGGACTTCTGTAAAGCTTTTGACACAGTCTCCCACAACATCCTTCTCTCAGTGTTGGAGAGAGAGGGATTTGATGAGTGGACTGTTAGGTGGATAAGTTATTGGATGTTTGCCTCCAGAGGGTTGTGGTCAATAGTTTAGAGTCTTGTTGGATGTCAGTGACAAGTGGTGCTCTCAGGGGTCTTTAACAGGACCAGTGTCATTTAATACCTTCATTAGTGAAAAGGACAAAAGGGTTGAGCGCACCTTTGGCAAATTTGCAGATGATACCAGGCTGAATGATGTGGTTGGTGCTCCTGAAGGGTGGGATCCCTCCTGAGGGACCTGGATAGGCTTGAGAAATGGGCCCATGGGGATCTCACGAGCCTTAATAAAATCAAGTGCAAGGTGATACATCTGGGTTGGGGCAATGTCCAGTATCAGTACAGGCTGGAGGATGAACAGATGGGGAGCAGCCCTGGGGAGAAGGCCTTGGGGGTGCTGGTGGGTGAGAGGCTGGACATGAGCTAGTAGCATGCACTTGCAGCTCAGAAAGCCAAACGTGTCCTGGGCTGCATCAATAGCAGTGTGACCAGGGTTTGTTCAGCCTGGAAAAGAGAAAGCTTTGGGATGGCCTAGTTTCAGCCTTCCAGGACCTGAAGGGAGCCTGCAGGAAAGCAGGAGAGGGGCGGTCATCAAAAGCATGTAGTGACAGGACAAGGGGGAACGGCTTCAAATGGAAAGAGAATGGGTTTAGAGTAGATACTAGGGGGAAGTTCTTTGCTGTCATGGTGGTGATGCACTGGAACAAGTTGTCCAGCGAAATTGTGGGTGCTCCATCCCTGGTAGTGTTGAAGGCCAAGTTGGATGGAGCTCTGAGGAGCCTAGTGGAAGGTGTCCCTGTCCCTGGTAGGGTGATGGGAGCTAGATGATCTTTAGGTTCCCTTCCAACCCAAACCATTCTATGATTCTGTGATTCTTTGTTCAGGTATAAGAATTAGTGAATGTTAGGAATTGTTTTCTTATGCTTTTTAGATCTTTTATGGAACTCTACTTTATCCAGGTCTGTATCTTAATATATCTTTTAGTTCTGTTACAATATATCCCAGAAAGATGAAATGTACCAATAAGGTCCATCTGAAAGCTTTTTGGCTCAAGATTTGTCTGAAGGTTGGAGTAGAAGATGGAGAACTTTTCATGTTTGTCAGTGCTGCACTGACTGGGGTAGGAAGGGGATTGACCTTCAAGGAGTATGAGCTGTCGGGACAGTGTCTGACAGATGTGCAGAGGATGCTGATTGGTATGGAGCACAGCACAGCAGGCTGCTGCATGGATGGGAGCTGTCTGAACAAGTGCTGCTTCAACAGAAAGTGCCCTGTGCAACACACAAAGTCAGTCTAACACAGCAAACCTGTTTCTGTAGTCTGACTGTATAAATAATAAGAGCACATATATATATGTTTATAAAGATTCCTAAAAAAATATGACTCATTTACTAGTGGTTGAGAAAACATAATTTAAAATTTAAAAAAAACCCGAAAACCATAGTAAACGATTTATTGTATTCCAGTTTTCAGACTGTTGCATCTGGTTCTTGGTTTGCTTTACCTTGAAATGTTAGCAATTGCTTTTTAAGAGGGGTTTTGGTAATGGGGTTTGTTTGTTTGATTGATTTGTTTTGAGCTGGGTTTTTTTGTTGTTGGTTTTGGGGGTTTTTTTAAGAAAGACTGGAGAACCTTGGTGTGTAAATGGTGACTTTTCACTACTTAGTCATGTTTTTCATAGTTCCAGTCTTAGTGTTGTGTTCTTTACTTGTGGAAGTGTTTGTATATCTGCCCCACAGTGCTGGTTTTGATTGGCAGGTCAGCTGATACAAAAAAAGTCATGAAATGACTGTGTTGCCAAGTCTTCTTTTTCCTCCTAATTTTTACCATTCGTGGATGATTTTCTGTTGCTCTTGACATTGTGTTCATTGTGTACATTGTGTTCACCTTTGTGTAATGCCTCATATATGGTGCCTTTGTTAATAACAGGACCCTTTAAAAATCTTTGTTTTTCTTACTGTGATTCATGTGAGTTCTAATATTTGAAATTTCTTTATTAGGTTGCTATTGCAGAGCAGTCCAGAACTTTGGCTTTTTTTCAGCTCATTATTTCTTTCAGGAAGGGGAAATGAGAAGGCACTAGTGTACTGTTGACTTGAACTCTTTACAAAAATTCAGCTTTGAAGCAGTAACTGCCTTGAATAGACTGCCTACTTAGCAGTATGGGATAGACCTATCCTTTAATGCTATTAAATTTCATGAAGCATTGCTTAATTTAGAAAGTAGAACACAAACTGTAGTCCCCTTCTTAAAACTCAAAGTGATGATTACTCTTATTTTTGTTGTGTGTCCAGGAGAGTGCAGCTACTTCAACTGTAAATGTTAAAAAACCACTTGCTGAATCTGCCTTGGAAACCACATAGTCTTTTGAAAATACTGTCCTCGCAGGCTGTGTGCAGATTTACGCAAGGTTTCGCAAGCAATCACAGGCTTTGCAGAAATTAACTTGAGTTGGGAGAGCGTTAGTCCTACTCAGAGGAAGTCCTTTGTATGAAAGAACTCAGTATCTTCAACTGCAGTTCCAGAAACGAGGTATAGTGCTCTTACCTCATTAAATACAAATTCTCAGTTTAAAACATTTTCTTTCTTGACTATTCTTAGACTGAGATGTGTCTCAGTTGTAATTTGAGGTGGACACAATGGCTTATTATCACTTCAACCTTTATTAGCGCATTTTTGAAGCATCACATTGAACTGTGTCTCAAAGTGCCACTGAAGGTGCATGTACTGAATGAAAGTTCATACTAAAAGATACTCTCTCATTTTACCTGAAGTAATGGTGAGACTGACTTTACGTAGTTTGAAAGTATTAGAAATAGCATATGATGGTATCACTTCATTCCATGTTTAAAACTTTCTTTAAAAAAATTTTTGTTTCTCTATCTGATACATACAACATTACTGTAATCATTTTGCCGCATCTCTGAGAGGGGTAGGAAAAAGTCAAATGCTGCATGCATTGATCCTGAGAAGTCTTTAGTCTGAGGTCCAGGTAATTGCAGTTTCTGTCTTGTCATAGGATAGATTATTCGTTATCTTATATATGAGCTTTGCCAGTCTTCCTAATTAGTACTGATCTGTTCTAGAGTGTGGTGAATTTTTAATTTAGAAAGCAGACTGAAATTCTTCTGACAAGGGGAATCATAAACTGTGTTCAGAGAAGAAAAGTCATTGTCAGTGTCATTTTTTAAAATAAATCAACCCCCTTTTTATCAAATTTCATTTCATTTTTTTTATAAGTGCCTGTTACTGAAATTAGGATCTCTATTGCTTGTACGTTTGCCTGGATATGGTGCTTTAATTTTTTTTTTCTGAAGATACTGGATTAAAATTTAAAATTTAAGAAAAGAGTTTCAGTTTTGTAGGTTAGTTTTGGTTTTTTTTTTTCATTGCGGTCAGCTCTGGTGGCCAACACTGGCTTGAGGATAATGCCCTTATGGGCATTTCCCAGGTTTCTCTGTGTGTAGCGGTATTTTCTCACAAATTTAAGACTCAGGAGCTAGACAGTTATAGTGGCACACTTCAGTGGGAGAACCAGGCAGAGAGAAATATGCCTCAGAAAGAAAATTTACTTTGTATCTGGAAATGCACAGGGGGGACTTTGATCCCAGAATCTGTGAAGAAGGAACATCTGGTAATGATGACAATGGAATATAATCTCTTGGGGAAGAATTCTGCAGGCATTACAGTGTGTGTCTGTCTACTGACTTCTGTGAAAAACATTTCAGAGTAGTTGGACCTTTTGTTATTTCAGGTAGTTCTAAAATACTTATTTATTTTAGATGCTTCCTGAATACATGTGAATTCTAAACATCACTTTATTTCCTACTGAAGCTCTCTTTGTAGTCCTCAACAGTGGAAACAAAGGACTACTTTCTGCAGTTTTTCAGAAATACAAGGTTTTCTTCTCTCAAGGAATTATTCATTAAATTGCACTTAATCAATATTCACTAATGTGTTGGATGTCACTGAATTACTTTTTAGCTATAATAAACAAAAAATATGTAGGCTCTTGGTCAGAAAACCAGTGCTGTTTTGAATGACCCAAAGCTGGAGCAGGGATTACTGAGAATTAAAGAATAAAAGAGTGGGAAAAATGAGTCTTTAAGTTTTTGCTGCACTAAGCCTGGTGAAATCACCCAAAGCAAGAATTTAAAGCTCAAAGTTTAATACTTTCGCCAGCATGCAAATAAAAATGCTACACTTGGTGTATTTTCATTGGAAAAAAGAAGGAAAGGTGCTGGTTCTGGGTCTTTTCAGGAATCTTTTGAACAGCAATTCATTTTTCTTCTCCAAACATTAAGCTGTAAAAGCACTGCAAATGGTATAATCTTTCAGTGGACTATAGAGCACAAAGATGAGCAGTTGTGTATGCTGACTAAAAACTCTTTTTAAATGGATCTGTAGGAGATGAGGATATTGGTTTTTCTTCATGATCTTGGAGCAGACAATAGAATATTACAGCTATTGGAAAATGCTGTGTAACAAAGCTTATGATTCCCTACTGTCTGCGGTATTTTTCGGTAATGTGGAAAGAATTGCTGACCTTCACAAAGACAAATGCATTCCATTAGTACTGTGATGCCTAGGCCCTCTTCTTCCAAATCCTGCAAATACTCCAGTGAATGTTAGGTAAAATAGAGTACTCCGTGGAAGTGAAGAAGTCATTACTGCTTCTGGCAGTATCGTGGCTTCCTTTTAAATCTTCTTAAAATGCATAAAATTAAAAACCAATCTGAAAGTGGTGCAAGCACAGCTTTTGTGTGCAGAAAAAGAGGAAGTAAAATGGATGTGAGAAAAGGTGCACTGCATATGAAATGCCTGAATAATGGATCATTTTGGGATGTATGGCAAAGGAAGGTACAGAAGTGTATAATGGCATAGATCATAAAAGGAAGTGAAGGGAGATAGTTTACAGAAGGTGACACAAAGTCAGTCAGCTCATCTGTGGAGAATATCAATGCAAGAAGTATTTTCCAGGTCACTGCTAGCCATACTTGCCTTAACAGCTGCAGGTAACTTCAAATACCAAATTGTATGCCGTGGCTGACAGCTGAGACAGAGGTTCTCGTGATGGCACTGTGTGGTGGCTGCCTGTGTAGGAGAAAGATTTACCTTGGAGGATAATACAGCTTTTTGGAATTTCCCATTTTCCAAAGCCCCAGAAGATTGGTAAGGGCCAAAGAAGGTGTGCAAAGGAATGAATATAATTCTGCCTCTCCCTTTCCTCTTCTCTTTTGGTTTGGTTTTGTTTTTGTTTTCACCCTTTCAAGGGGGAATGCAGTGTGAAGGCTTGATTTTCTGTGACAAAAATCCTGGGGGAAAACAGTTACACTACTTGAAGACTCATGGAGGAAAACAGTTTGATCAAGAACAAATCACACTAAACCAAGTCAGTCTATCACTGTGTTTCAAAAGAAAATTGGATGCAGTGGATGTTTTCCTCTCTTAAATCCCAGTGTTATTGCTATCATGCAATGAACATGGCAGGGAAACCTGGGTTAGGTTACATAAAGTAAAGCAGAATGCAGCTGGAAAACATCCCTCCAGTTGTCACCTATTTACTTGTGAATTTTTAAGATTTGCAGAGGTCTGATAGATCTGATGTAGCCCTGTGAGCAAGCTGAGTGGTGGAATACATGTACTCTATTACATTTCCAGGTGACATTTCCTCCTTAAGAACAAGTTAGACAATTGTTAGAATGATACAGGCAGAGCTGATCCTGTCTTGAGGAAAGAGGTGCAGGCAGGAACCTTTTCCAGTTCCACCCTATTTCACCATTGCTGCCTGGCACCAGCCAGCTCTCTGTCTTGAAGTTTAGGAGGGGAAAAAGGGTTTTATTTGTTTTATTTTTTTATTTTTTTCAATATGTCAACATTTCCAGGAAATACAAAACATCTTTTCCTATATTTTTGCTTTTAAGCAGAAGGCAGCATTGTTGTACTAATCTGGGCCCCTTGTAACTTCACTGGAAGTAACTTAGTTTGGTCCTTCTCTTCCATCCAAAGTGCAGGATTGCTTTTGTAAGACCTCCTCTCTAGCCTATACATTCCAATGCTGAAGACAATTGCAATAGTTTTATATAACCTGATGTAGTATTGCTTTTCTGTGCTAGAACACTGTGTTTGATATACATGCTCCATAAAAATTACATGGTTGTGGTCTGGGCTAGCGGGTACTAGAGAAATACAATTAAACAGTGTGGTTTTCATTGTCATTTGAGCATGTTACGTCTTGCATATGCCTATTTTCTAACACCACTTTAAGAAGAAACACAGTGTTTCAACTGTGAGTCTGTCCCCTCCAGCAGAATCAATTCTGCCTTCTCAAAAGGCCATAAAAATCCCCACTAAGCTCATGGATATTGTATTTTGAAATGCCTGAGATGTGATTTGTATATCTTTCTTCAATTCTACAAATATTTTGGTCATCATTGCCTGAGAAGAACAATGGCAGTAATTAAAAATGGGTTTGGTGTACAAGGTACTGTTCCTTCACTAACCATTTGTCCCAAAATATATTCGAGCATACAACTGTTGCTCTTCGTAAGGTGCATGGTTCAGTTTTAGTGATTCCATTGGTCCATTTCAGCCTGGATTACAAAGAACAGGGTGACCTATCTCCAATTCTAAATAGATTAGGTTCGTGGATTCCCATCAGCTTGGAACTCTTCTTCCAAATATACTGTCCTGGTCCAAGCCATATGCAGGCTTATATCTTTATTTACTGTTATGTTGAAAGTGCAGAAACAATTCAAGTTACTGTACATTTCTTTTCTGAGTGATGGTGAGGTATTGCCATCAAATAAAAAACCAAAACAAAACATACCTTGAAATTCTAGTGAAAGGTTGCTTATTCCTAAGTACAACTCTGCGCTCTCTTCCCATCTGAGACTTTGCTGAAAGGCACAGTGTATAAATAAGCATAAATTTTATACTCAGGCTAACAGCAATCTTCTTAGCCTCCCAGTATATCTCCTCTTCTCCTCCAAACTGTGCCATCTTATGGAAAAAGCATATCATGAGGGTTTTGTATTTTTATGAGGAAAATTTCTTCTGAGGAAATTGGTACAAATAATTTTTTTCCACTATGCCAGTGCTTTGTTTATATGGTGCCAGAATATCTCTGTTAATTTTCTCACTTAGAGGTGAGAAAAAGTGAGAAAATGAAGAAAAACAATGGAAAAACAGGTTTCAGCATTACTCAGCAGAAGTTCAATGACTGATAGTATGATGAAGGTTATTTTTTTTTTTTTAAAGGTTGTTAATTTACTGGGTATAGTAAATAGTTGTCAGTATATAATTGTCAGTATACAGCTGTCAGTATAAATGAGCAATATACACATGGCAGTTTAGAATCCATTTATGCTGTTTGTTCTGGAACTTGTTCACAATAATTTAATAATTCTATGTTGGTCTTACTAGGATGAACTGAATTAATGAAGGTCCATTCTACTGTATTTCTTAATCAAAAGGTGACAAGAATGTGTGCCTCTGTAGGAGTTTCTTGAAGGGCAGCCGTGAAACTTCTTCCAGGTTATCTGAAAGGTAGACTATAATTCAGTAACAGGTTTTTTTTATCCAATCATTAGATAATAATATAAAGGTATGAAAGTTGCTTTAGCCTTTCCCCTTCTCCTTTAAGTGCCAGTTTCAGAAATGATCTTAGCTCTGGTTCTTTGTGACAGATAATTGGTTTGGTCTGTCACATAATGCTGCAGAGGTGAGCAAAACCAGTGCAAATAATTGTAATAAAAAATATTCCAGTACCTTTGTTCCTGTTCCTTTTTCTTTGTACTTTGGAAAGCAGTGGAACATGCTGGGGTGGAGGAATCATCCTCTGGAGGAAATCACCTGAAAAATTACTTGGTATTTAAACACGTTTTGCCTCAATTGTGTATTTTTTATTTCCAAAAGCTATGTTAATATATATCATGTGTATTTGTAGAAGAAAAGCTAAGTAAGAATTATTTACAGAAGAATCTAGTTGTGGTGTCAAAGGTCTTCTCTGAAACTGGCTATCCATGGTGGTGTACTTCTGAGAGCCTTGGCGTTTCCATTTGAGCCTGATGGAGATGGAAACTTTTCACAGGAGATTGAGACAAGAGTTATTTTTTCTCTGAACAAAGGAAGAATAAGAGCTCTTCTTGTTTCTAGAGCCTCTCTGAAAACCTGACCTATTTTAATTTAAAAAAACCCCCTAAAAATTAGTTTTAGGAGAATATCCATGGCAACCATAAAGGTGGTTAGTGCAAGGACAGTTCCTATTTAGATGGTATTTTGTGGGCTTAGATTTAGGTTGAAGTTTAGGTTGCTTATGATCTTCATGCCAGAGCAAATGTATGTATAAATATTGGTGAAATATTGTATGTTGTAAGCCTAGTCTGAGAGGACATGGTCTCCATTGTCATGCAGGATAATGCTCATCAGCTGTGCCCAGAAGCATAAGGATTTGACAGATTAATCCAACTGAGAGAACAAAATGTTAGAACTGAAGCCCAGATTAGGAAAGGACATTTCAACCTGGTTACTGGGAAAGAAATTCTCAATGCTCAGTTTAACTGATCACAAAATATTGTGGGTGGTGTTTGATTTTTGTTTGGTTTTGGATTTTTTCTTTTTTTTTGTATTTTAGTTTGTTTGTTTTGTGGGTGTTTTTTGTTTTTTGGGTTTTTTTGGTTGTTTGTTTCTTTGGGTTTTTTTTTTTTTTGTTTTTTTGGGGGGGCTTGAGTGTGTGTCTGTGTTTTCAGAAGCTGAAGTACTATGAGGTAATTTTGTGGTGGGGGATGTGAAGGCGTGTTTAAAGAAACGACTAGAGGAGGTTCTGCATAGATCCTTTAGGATAAAATCTGGTTAATTCTGAGATACACACACACACCAAGTGGACGCGGATATGAATACACCTGCATTGCTTTGCAAATCTGATTTTTTTCTTTGTCTTTTCAAACCTCATGCTAAAATAAAATAGCTGTCTAAAAGTGTTGCTGTATTTGGATATGACAGATTATATCATGCATAACTAGTTTTCTGGAACACAGATGAAGGTATCTGCCATCTCTGTTTTACTATTGCTGTGAGAAACGTGCACTATCTACTTCTTTTAGTCATGATTTTGATTAAATTTTCTGCTTTCACAATTTATTACATGGCTGTGTAGCTTGGATGAACTGCTACATTTCCAAGTAATGTACGTTCTGAAATAATAGGATCTTTCCTCACTCTGTAGTCTTATATCTGAGGGTGCCAATTACTTAATAATTTCATAATTTCGTTGATTGCTGGATAGTACTAACTTCTCATTTGCACAATGAGTCTATCCTGGGCAAGGACCCTCATTTTAGTAGCCTCTGTACAATGCACAAAAAAAAGGTACTTGGTCAGCTAAACCATTAAGGAACTGGTTTGTGTTTAATAGCTTACATTTACATTTTTAGTTAATGTAACATATACCCTTAAAGCCACAAAAAGAGCTAAGTTATAGATATTATGCCGCTTTACTTGAAAGCTATGTGTGTTACTAACAGACTGTTTCAAACTTCTACTCAATAAAACTAAGAATCCCTGCAAAAAATTCTGAAGCTCACTTCTAAAAGCCACCTGTCCTCAGTAAACCTGAAACAGAAATACTTACTGATTACATAAGTACTGTTATTTTTGTAGGTTCACTAGCTTTCTTTCAGAGACCTGAATACAGATGACAAGGATAAAATACTGCGCTTTTCTCCTAATCCACGCTGCAATTTTGCTATTAACATGCTTCATAATGGGTTTACTGTCATCATTGTTAAATTCAATGGGTTAGCTGAATCATAACTCACTGAGTGATTGTGGTGCTTGTATTTCTAGCTCAAACTGTGCTGTTATTTCTATGAGCACAATACTAACCCGTTTCCTTAAAAATGAAGTCACAGTGTCACTAAATGGTTTGGTTTCTGAAGTTTTCCCTCACTGTTTCCTTCAGGCGGAGCCTTTCTTTCGCTCCTAACCCTTTTTAACTCTCCTAAGCAGTATTTATTTTTGTCCTTTCATTTCCTGTTAATTAGTCTTTAAAAGAATTGTGGCTTTGTTTTATGGAAATACTAACAAGGTCAAAGTTTCAGATGTATTATTTTCTTGCCAACCAGATCCACTTTTCATATACCAAACCAGTTGCTTTGCAATTCTGAAATAGAAATTACTTTTAGCCATATAATTGAGCTAAGAGGAAGACGTGATGGGCAGACTTTTTCTGATTTGAACCACAGACTGGTTTGGGGTTCCAACCACCCCTGCCAGGGGCAGGGGCACCTCCCACTAGACCAGGTTGCTCAAAAGTTGAGTCACTATCTGTTCTCACTTTTGTGCGTATTTTTGTCTGGGAGGCAGTTTGCCATCCCTAAAGCAAAGGCAGAGCACAGCAGGATCAGACAGGTGTCTCCCAAGGGCTGGCCTGGGCAGGGACGGTGCTAGCTCTGCAGGAGAGGATTCATCATCCCCTGTGGTGCTGGGACTGGGCTGGAGCAGAGAGCTAAGCAGAGCTCGTTCCTTTTTTGTAGATTTGGGTAGGGTTGTTTAACATGTTGACGTTTGAAGAAAGTTACAAAGGAAGCTACCCTTGGGGATTAGTACTCAGTTCCTGCCTGTATTCCTATTCTTTCAAATAAGTGGAAGGGTATCAGTGTCTAGACAACTGACTTCTGTAATGCTTTCAAAATCCTGAGCCTTGCTCATGAATCTGTCACCTTCTGTGGCAGTGATTCTTCTCTGATGTGTGAGATTCCATTTAATGTGTTTAATCCTCATTTTCCTTTTCAAAGAGCAGCAATTTCAATACACAGCTATTACACTTTGTTCAGTGTTCAAATCCTAGGTGTGAGTTAGGGTTTATCATATTATTTCGTATCAGAAGTAGGTTCAAAAAAGTGATTAGAAAGCAAACACTTAATGGGATATTGAGTAGAGAAAGCAGTAATCGGAAACTGTCAGAATGTTTTCAATGTAGAAGCATGTATCTATCACAATTGTATTGTTCCACAGAAAGACAAACTAAGGATGTTAAATTCAGAATTCAAAGAGAATGACTTAATGAATAATATTTTGCTATAAAATAAAAATAAATTTTTATTAGAAATACTGTCATAAATATAAATGTTTCATAATGTATTTTCATGTATTATTTCTAGAGATGGTAATTTTATGAAATATCTTTGTGGCAGTCTTTTACAATTACTAAGTCACCTAATCTGTAACACTGAGTGTTTTTAGAGATGTATTTCCATAAATTTGTTTAATGACTTGTTCTGTGTTAAAGACTGTGTCGCAAAGGGAGTTCAAAAATTAGCTGCCTAAAAATAATACTTAAAAATAGCTTTTTTTTGTTGAGTATGTTCTGAGGTCACAGTTATGCCAGTGAAGGATGAGTAGTGATCTGTCTTTGTGCAAGATGCATTAAAACTGTAGCAGTTTTTAGAGCTCTTCCTTTTTAAATTTTAAAAATGGTTTCTGAGATGACTTATCACTAAAGCAGAGGCAGTTTCACTGGTGCTGGGCGCAAGTGTGTGATCTGTCCATGGTGGTCGTTGGTGTTCCGTAGTAAACCACATGCTGATGTGAAGAAGCAGCTGCAAACTTGTAAAGGCTGTCTCATCTCCACAGGAAGTGAAGAGTAATTTTATCTTCTGAAATAACTGATGAAAAGATCATTTTAAACTCATAAAGCAGTGTTTTGGATTTTCTTTTGCTGTAATACCTAATAGTTTTCCTTAGTGAAAGGGAATTTCTTATAAACCAAATTAAAAATCAAAATACAGCATTTAACTTGTAATCACAGTGTACTTTCTTTGCATAAGTGGGGCAGGTTTTTTTTTTTTTTTGCAAGGGAGGGGGGCTATGCACGGCAAAAGCTCTAAGGGCTTTAACATATGGATTTTTCCAAATTCAATTATATCTTGATTATTATTCAGTCAGTCTTGTATGTCATTCGTTAACCTTTCAAGGGACAGGAGCTTGAAGCTGACACTAACAAAGGTGTTCTTAGACATATTTAAGTTCCAGACCTCTGAGACCAGGGTGCTCTGCCAGAGGGTGGATTAACAGGTGTGTTTAAAATGCAGATGCTCAGGCCACTGCAGCTCCAGCGGGATTTGCCCGTTCCAGGCTGGGTGGCAGTGGTGGTACCTTTCCCTACACCCATCTTTCCCACATTCTTTCATTTTTGCAGGCAGCAAGGTTTTTTTTCCCCAGTAAAATGAGATGGAAACTACAGACAAGTTAAGTTAAATATGTTCAGTGATACGGAAATTCTGCAAAGGTTTGGGGACAGATGTCAAACCAGGAACCAGGCTTTGCTTGCAGTGAAAAGTCATTCTTGCGCGTGTAGAAGACTTGTTCCCTCTAGCTGTTTGTGCCCTTCCCTTTCCTCTCCAGCTGGGGATGGAATCTTGTTTAACAAGGTGGAAGTGCTTGGTGACTTCCTGCTGAATTCTCATGACCTCAGTAAATAACTTACTAATTAAAATATTTTATGAAAATAAGATCTAAGGTAATAGAAGACTAAACCATAGTCCTGCAAGATACAGAACTTAAATTTATTCCACATGATACTTGATGTAGTAATAAAATACATGATAAAGTAATATAAATATTACTTAGCTATACAATTATAGTAAAATAATGGGCATTGACAAGCAAGATTTCTGAAGGACTATTCTGTCCTTATCTAAAAGTATGTTCTTTAAATCATTGCAAGGAAGAAAGCAAAATCAGGAATTACTATGGAATGGAAAACAAAAATAAGTGTCTTGAAATGATGTGGATACCAAGCTGGGGTTCTGTAAGAGGAATGTAGGAAGTGCATGAGGGACTGACAATACAATATAAATATATGCTAGAATGGCCCAATGCAGAATTTTTAAAATAAACTTGAGAAATAATGATTCGATATATAAGCATTTTCTACTGATCTTTTATTTAAAGCAAAACCATTTGGAATTTACAATTCTGTAGGTTTCTGTGCAAGATCTTACTTCACATTTGGCAGCTGTAGTGACAGATTTGGATTTGACATAGCTTTAGGATGAAGCAAAAGGGTGAAATAAGTCCATCTCAAGAAATATCTGCCTGTGTTATTCTGATCTGAAAATACTGTACGTTTGTGGCTTGACTGTGACTGACTTGATCTGCTCTACTTAGAAAAGAAGATAAGGTATACTAGAAAATAAAGCATTGGCCCAATTGAATAATTTATTTATTGCAGACTGTTTTGTAAAATGAATTCCTTCAGTGCTTCAGTTACTTTCCTGGAAGCTTCCTGGTGGCTTATCTTTTATATTCAGGAAGCTGTGGTTTTGTGGCTCATCTGAGCTACTAAGGCCACAGTAACAAGTTTGTATTTCAGCATTTTGCCCAACCTTATATGTAGTAGACTTCAGCCTCCTCTGTTTCTGTGTCTCAGACAGCTAAGGGTTATAACATCCATGTAGTTGATGAACATTGTAACTGGTGTGTTCCTGAGAGCGATTTAATGTTATTTATTCTATCTGAACCTTTCCTACAACACTGCAGTGATAGATTCTTGTCCTTTCTTTGTGAAAATTTCAACCTGTGAGAATTCTGTCAAAATGGTGGGGAGGTAGATTATGATGCTTTGCCTGGTCCTGTATCTGTTCGGGGGAAGCAGAAGGGAGGACTTCCTGAATGAAGTATGCTGGATTAATGCTTGGGTGTTTTTTTTTGTTTTGTTTTGTTTTTGTTTTGATTTGGATATTTTTTCATTGCTTTGTTGCTGTTTTTTTAAATTTATTTTTAATTTTCTACATCCTTAGTCTTTGTGGCCATTTTTAGATGATGGTAACCTATGAAATCAATAATCAGAATCTGAAGCAAGGATTGTGATGGATTCTGTCCTTGCAGTGCTCCAATATGTGCTGTTTTGAATTCAGCATTATGTGAACAGATGGTTATTACAACTTATCTTTCTGGTGCTCTTAATAGTACAAAATTATTGGAGTATTTAAAAGAAAAAAAAAAAGCCACAGGATTTTCCTTGTTTCCATTCCTGAGTTGAATGAGGGGGAAGAAATGGCAAGCAGAGGTGGTTTTCCCTGCAAAGCACACTGCAGACTGAGGAACGGCACGGGGGCAACGTGGTGCCCATGTGCACAATTCCTCTTGACGTTAATGGCCCTTATGAATATAAAGTGAGGCTAGCATGCAGTGATTACACATGAAGAGCCAAATTATTATTTGTAATGATGATGTGTATATGTTTCAGTGAAGGCTGGATTGCTTCTAATGGGTTTTGTTTTCAATTCCCGTGCTTAACGTGAGGTACTTCTGGCTCCTGGGTTCTTGTTTAAAATAGGATTCCCATCTTCTGCTGTCTGTGAAACATGATTTCTGGTTTCTCTCCATTGATATATGCACTTTTATCCTTTTTTTTGAGGGTGTGTTTGTTGGTTTTTTTGGTTGCCAAGGTTTTTTTTTTGTTTGTTTGTTCTTGAACTGTCAAAATAAGCATCATATTTTCACAGGTATAACTGGCACCTTATGTAACTGTTGAGATAAGAGTATGAAATTTGGTAGAAAATAATCCCCCTTGTGTTCCAACTAGTCCTCAGACATCAGAGGGGCAGGCTGCAGCTGGGCTGAATGTCTGATTTATAACCAATTCAACACTAGAGGTCTGGTTGCATTCAATAAGAACTTTCACAATCACAGAATCAAAAAGTGCCATGTGTTGAAGCAACAGGTTATAGATTATTGTTAGATTGCTGGTGATAAATTCACTCAGCCTAAAAAATATGAGAGTATAGTCCTCTGTGCAAGTGTCCTTGCGTGTGCTTTAATGCAGTCAGAGGTACAAATCTTCCCCAAGAGCCATTCCTGCTTTGGAGGGCAGAGAGAGGAGCAAGCCTGTCAGTTTTTCTGTGAAGTTTGTTTATATTCTTGTCCTCCCTAATGGAGGATTTCAAGTATCAATTTCTTTTTTAGAAAAATGGAGGTGTGACTGTAGTCAAAAACGATTGCTTACCTAGTGCTGCAATCAGAGGTGGTGGAGGGAAGATGTTTTCTCATTTTCATATTGGTTGATGTGGTTTTCTTAATACATTATTGATGAATAATGAGAGTTTTTTGTTACCTTCAGTCAAACTGAGTTTCATAACTTATGGTTAAACAAAGAGAGGACAGAACCGTAACACCTCGGTATCCTCCTCCAACGAGCTGAGGTGGCAGTGAAGGCCCTCAGACATCTGCCCAAACTTACTCATGTTGTTAATCTGCTTGAAGGACCAGATTTATCATAAGATTTCTTACGAATGGATGAGGGAGAGTGAGGCTAATGGCTGGCACAGAGATGGGGTGCTCTCCTGTGCTTCACAGAGATAACACCAGGCTGTGAAGCCTTCAGTTCACCCCAGACCTCATTCAGCTGTTAAACCTTGCTCGGGCCAAGGTGCAAGACAAGTAAGTGGCCCAAATAATGCTTTTTCCAGATTTCACCAGCGTGTCTGTATCTTTACAGGACAAACCTGTTGATCTCGCACAATAACCCATGTAAACTATGAGGGGATGCAATGCACAGAGGCAGCAGGTAATGGTGGGTTGGAAGCAAGGCAACTGGGATTTTAGAGGAGGGAGGGAATACGAGAAAAAGCATTCCTGCAGCTGGGGCTGACCGTGCCCAGGCCGTTGGGAAGCTTTCAAATAAGAAAATAGGCAGAAGAGTTTATCAGAAGGAAAAAGTAGTGTGAAATTAATTGTTTGTCCCAGCTGCTTCCTCTCTTCATAAGTAAGAGGAATAGGAGATGGTAATTTTGAACAGAAGAAGCATTTTAATATTTTGTGTTACTTGGTAACTTCAGTGCATGCCTTCTGACAAACCAAAGGAGGAGCCAAGTTGTTAATTAAGCTGAAAACCTAATTCCAAGATCAGGCATATGAGTAAACCTACAGGGATTTGCTCCCCAAGACATATCAGAGCAACTCCATTGAGTTCATGTCATTTATTTCCACTATTTCAAAGTGCTTCATTTAAAATTAACTGATATTTAGCTCAGGCAACTCTAGTTTTGTGCAGTCATCACTAGTTTATCAAGCATGGGCATTACTTTCCAAAATATTTTTATTACAGCTTTAATACATAATTTCAAGATACGTCATAGTTTTATTTGCTATCTCAAGACTGAGCATTTCTAGTAGCCTTCAGGCAACTGCTTAATTTATCCAATGCAATGGTATCGGAAAAGTGATCTCCATCTCTGGGAAAGGAAGTACAAATTCAAGGCTAGGAATAGCTGGCACAGCAGTTGGTTTATGCTGGTATTTTACTTTGGCAATCACCAGCTTTCTGACAACATTCAGTGTTTGCAGCTGTCCCTATTAGGACATTAGCTCATACGTCTGCAGTAAAGATTTCCTTTCTTTAGTTACAGTAGAATGAGACAAATGTTACATTGCATTTATTTGTTCTTTCAGTTATTTCTTGCTTGTGCTAAAAGATGTACACACAGTGCAGAAGAGGAGAGTATTGGAAACAGAAGTGGGTGGGAAAGAATAGGGCCTGCACAACTTGGGAAAGAGATCCAGATTTGGCCAATGGGGCAGAGGGAGATAATTATGGCAGGAAGAGAGAGGTGTGAGACAGTGAAAGTATGTTGGATTGGGAGCTCCTTTGGGGTTAGGAGAAGCAGAAGGTTGAATGCATCTGCTCATGATGCACAGAGTTTGGCTTTTACCCATGTATCTTAAAGGTCCTTTCTGACAGAGAATTGGATTAACTTTCAAAATACTAACTTGAAAAACAACCCACCCTTTCTTATTTTTTCTCCTCTGAAAAGTGGTTTGGAACTCTGAGTTTCTTCCAGGTACCGTGTTGGCAGAATGTGAATCCTGAACCTTCAAATCTGCAGCGCAGACCTGTTACAGCAGGAGGAAAGGAATCGATTTTGATCATTGTGGGGACCCAAGTGTTAGAAAGAAGCTTGTTAGTGTTTCTTTGTATTAAACCTGTTTGGTTGGCAGTGGCACCATAACAGAGATCAGAAGCCGAGTTTGAGCTTCAGGTGTGAGAGGGAAGTGCTGTCTGTCAACTCCAGATAAAACAGTCAAAAAAGAATTACCTTGCGGGATCAGCCCAAGACTCTCTTAATTTATTGGCTTGGCAGCAGTTGCATAGAGCTGCTACATGGGTGGGATAAAATTTCTTCAGTTTATAGGGAAGCGTAGGAAATCTTGTAAGTAAAAGGCGTATGGGAACCTGGAAACATGGTTAAAACTCTCTCAAAAGGAGGCAGAAACATAGATTTTCTGCCTGGCTTCTGAAAGAAAGATGAAGTGTGATCTAGTTGGAGTAATGACATTTAATTAAAATTGAGCATTCATGAGAAGCAAAAGTATGATTTTATTGGCTTTTTTTTTCCCTATGGATTTTCAAGCAGGAGCATATGTACAGTCATTGAAGCATTTTTGTGAAGCTTTCTAGTATTTGGATTCAAATGGGTGCTGGTAATGACACTCAAAATTAAGGGAAAATATATAGGATACTATCACATAGTTATGCAGCAAAGGTACTACTTGTCTTTTTTTTGTTTGTTTGTTTCTTTTTTGTTTTCCTAGTTTCTTTATTTATTTATTCAGTGAATGTTGAATCCAGGACCACTGAACAAAATATTGGCAACTACGGAGCTTAACTCAACTACAGAATCACTCTCAGAAATGAGTACTTGTTGCATTCTCAAGTGACCATTCAGTACATCAAATTAACATCTCTTGCCTGGTGTTTTTGTAAGAGTGCCTTAAGGAAATGGCACTATACCTTCCCTAAGGAATAACAGAGCTTGCGTACCATGTGTGGATAAGATATGCTTAAGTCCCCCCATGTTCATGGTGTTAAAACACCAAGCCAGATCTGGACTTTATACTTCCTTTCTATTTATTTATTATTTTAATATTAATTGTATAGTTATGGTATTGGAGACCTAGTAGAGTTAGTGATGAACATTTTATGGGGAAAAAAATGTATTTCAGAAATCATGGTTGATTAATCTAAATCCAGTGTTAATAAGCAGGCAGGAGGTAAATGCTGGTCCACTCATCTCACGTGTTCTGAGATTGTAATGAGTCAAAGGTTACTTCCTCCACACACCCCAAGTTGCCCTTTCCCAAATCTTCCAGCTGCACCAAATCTTGAAAATCAGTGAATTATTCAATTGCTTTTTTAGTGGCAAAGATCAGATTAACATCTGCCTTCTTGAAGGCAGAAGTTGCCTTCTTGTCCAAACAAAGTTTGGTTCATCGTGAAGCTGGCTTCAGACAGCATCCTCCAGGTAGAAGCAGATGGGTCACTCTTCTGGAGTCTTGGACAAAGGTGACTCTTATCCGTTTCTTCAGTTAGTATTCTGTTGGGATAACTCTTGAAATCAGGCTAGGAAAAGTTTCATAATTTGTGTTGTACACGGGCAAGTATTACGATATTTGCTCTGGTTATGTGAATTCCAGGTCCTGACCATTTTATTATCTGTATTTTTGCTTGAAGGATAACATCAAGATTGAAACTTTGTGTTGCTACTAAGTAAAAATGTAATTAATATAGGGCTAATTCTTTGACAGGGAAAAAAATCTCCAAACCAGATGCTGTTATTAATTGGACACTGAATTGTTTGAAATCATTCATTAGCCTGTAGGTACAGTGTTCCTAATCAGCTGCAGTTTCATTTCAGGCAGAAAGTGATAAGATAATCTTTTTTTAATTAAGGTGATATTATAAATTAACCTGTCAATAAATGGCATTAACTTTTTCAGCAGCGCAGTTACAAGTGGATGGATTCATGGCACTGTTCTTTTGCCGAAAGACAAATTCTGTATCCAGAGCCAAGATGTTAAATACTAATGAATAATTTATTTAATGAATTTTGTCTTTCTCTGTTCACAATATGACTGACAGAGCACCAGCCCTCTCCAAATGATCTGTTCTCCAGAATTACTCTGAGTTTTGGGCCTTACTCCTTCAGCTTTGCTACCTAGGATGCTAACTCCTTTGCTTGGTGTTGGACTAGATAAGTAGATTATCTGTTAACTTCCTTGATCCAGCTGAGAACTATTTTATATAATACGTTTGGTGGGAAAGCATATTGGTAATTAGTATTTAAATTTGGTTTCTTTGGAAGGTTAGCACATGTGTTCTGCTGTAAACCTAATTGTGTGAATGATCATGAACATGAATCACAGTGGCTCAGACATCAAAGTGAATTAAAAATACAGTGAACTGCAGAAATATTTTATCCAGTCAGATCCAGGTTATTATACTCTTTTAAAAGATTATTAGGATTTTTGGAAGAAAAGGGAACTATCTCCATAAACATTACTTGAAGAAAATTGGCTTACTATGGGCATGTAGTATAAAGTAACATGTAATAAAATTATTCCAAGGTTTGTAAGTGCTTGTAGGTCCAGCTATTTTTTGCTGAACTGTTGGTGCTGAAGCACCTCTTTAGAAGATGGTCTGTCTGGTATCTTTTGGTGCAATTTAGAACCAAAACAGTGTGACATGTTCTGGTTTAGTATGCTGCAGTAAAAAGGAAATCCAGAGTCGCTGGAAGTGGGACTGTGTTGGGATGCAGCTTAGGCTGGAAGTGTTGCAGAGATCTGAAGAGGTAATGCTGAGGTGTATATGGTGAACATCATTGCTGCTTCTCTTTGTGGGCAGCTGCTGCTTCTGCATTTTAAGCTCATGTGCTGCTGCTGCTGCTGGTTTGTCCCATGCCCTGTATAATCTGGTTTGCAAGAAGGCACTTGACATTTTAAGCTTTTTTTTTTTTTTTTTAAAGCATATTTTTCTTTTTGTCACCTTCTGACTTCTGCATGCTATTTAAAATATCACTTCTATTCACTACTACCCCGTCTTCTTCTTGAAGGCTAGCAAATACGCTTCTGTTGGAAAAAAATGCTGTGTCTTTTTTCTCCTGCCCTCTTAGCAGACACCTTGGGGGCTCTTACTGAGGGCTGGGGAGAACTTTTTCCCTTTCTAAGTGTAGAAGAGGGAGGCACATGCAGGAGCTGAAATGCAGTCTTGAACAGAGGCAGGAGAAATAGAGCTTTGGTGTTCATTGCCGGAGCTCTGCTGGGAGCACTTGTGGGATGGAGGTCAAAATATTTCAAGTGCAAATTCAGTTTGTTTAGTCCCTGAACGCAGATCGCCGATTGTTTGGCTTACCTGGTCTGTCACAGGCAATAGCTTTTAACCAGTCTTTAAAATCAATGGGTGTGATTATGTTTATGGCACAGTGGCTTTTACTGAAAGTCTCTGTCCTGTAGGAAACCAGGACCCAGGTCCTGAGCATAAGTGCTTTGAGCAGTAGTCAATTATTTGATAGCTGGCTTTCTTCCTGCTATTTCCATGACGTTATATGTGGTGTTACCCTAAGGCATATTGGGATGCTGAATTGGAACTTTTTTAATTACTATTTTTGATTGATTTGAGAGGGCATGGGGGGGGGTTATGAGGATCTACTAGTGAAAATTAAAAAAAGCAGTAAAAGGAAAAAAAACCAAAAACCAAAGCAACAGAAAACCTCAAGGCACAAGGCACTGAACAGTGTGATTCACTTGCATTTATTCTGCCTTTGCAAAACATAATAATTACTTTTTAATTATTATTTCCTGTCTGAATTAATTGCATTTTGTACTCAAATATGTTCTTCTGAATTATTCTCTTCTTAAGTGACTTCCTGCTTAATTGCATTTTTAATTATGTGCCCTTCATAGTAACAGAAATGTATTTATCTCCTGTTCTCTAGTTTTTGATATGTTCCCCCCACAGTCCATACATTTCAGTAATGCTTAGAGCTCCCACTTTGTTTTGCCTGAGTTCACTGTAGGTACCAAAGGCTGTTGATTTTCTGTCAGGTGGCAGTTTCACCTATTTTAAGGAAGACTAGGCAAATTCTGTGTTACTGTACAATACTGTAGCGGTAGGGGCAGGAGAACTGATATTGCTCAGAGGCTTCCAAAGGATTCATAGCCTCGAGCAAAATGTGAGAAAATATAGATTAAATAAAAGAAATTTTCCTTTTTTTTTTTACATCTGTGGCAGTGCTGTGACTCACCAGGAGGCAAGAAAAGAAGCTGATTTTCTTTCAGCCTCTTGCAGAGACTGTGTACACGCATTTCGTAGGTTGTTGAATGATAAGTAGAAGATTTAAGGATGGCCATTGTGGGATTTCATCCTAAGTGGAGGAAGCTCCTCTCAGCTCAAAGAGCCGGAGAGCAGGCTGTCTTCTCAGGGAGGTACAGCGGAAATACTTGGTTATATTTTGTGCTTAGAAGAGAGCAAACCTAGTTGTCCACTGTTGGGTTAATTTGAACGATGGAGTATTTAAGAAAATACTGCACCTGAGACAGTGCTCTTCTTTTTCTCACTGGAGAGAAGATATTTCTGATTTACATTAATAGCATTTTGGCATGAGAAAAGGAGTTCATGCTTAGTTGTGGCACTTGCAAATATGAGCGCAAAAGTCTTTTCTAAACAGCAGGGATGGTTTTCATGCTGTGTGGAAAGGTAACTCTGTGCTGGTCTGCCACCAGCTCCTTTCTCATTGGCCTTTTGCTAGTGACAGGCCAACTGTAGGAGTCTCCATTTCTTCTGATTTAAGTTTTCAGATGTTCAGTTTCTCTACAAATCTTAATCTTTAAACCCCAACTCTTTATAGCAGGAGAGCTGGAGTGTTCTTTGAATTGTCTAAGCTTGAATGAAGGTCTATGGCTTTGGTGGATGGATGCTTTCTGGCCATTCATGATCGCTTTAGCTGCCAGCCTGGAGCTATTAAATGAATGGAAATTCTCTAAGAGGGTGGCAGTGCCAACAGACAAGTGGCTATTCTGAGCTTGCTCATTTTGCCCATCAACAAAAATGTTGTGAAGCTGCGTAACACTTGTATTGTGATTAGATGCATCACTTATTCATGTTCTGCAAAATAAACACATTTAGATGGCTGACCATGACAAGCATTTGAAGAAGCAATGGTCTTTAGGCATCAGCAAAGACATGATTAAGCTAAATATTGAAAAGAGCTTCACAGCTGTGAGTACAGTTAATCAATGAAATGGGCTCTTAAAAAAGCCAGTAATGTTCCACATCAGCTTTCAGGCCTACATTTTTGGGTCCAAGAATAATGTCATTGATACCCTACTGAAGGTGATGGAGACCAGAAGGCTGTCCCCTCAAAGGCGACAGGAACCATCCATTCACCCAGCGCATCTTGGGGAACTGCTGCACTGTAACCCTGCTGGGGATGGGGCTGGAATGGGCTGATTCACAAGAGGAGATACTTGCATGTCAATTACAGAAGAAAGGATTGCTGATAGGAAGTTGATGTGCTCAGCACTGAGATAGTGCACAGTGCCACGGCAGTCACGGTACAAATCCTTAGGCTCTTCCTTAATAAGAGGAAATTTAATTTTCCACAAGAAGAAATTTTATGCTACTGCGTTTCACCTATTAATGTCTTGGTGATCAGAATATTCACCGTGAGCCTAGAATTATAAAATCACAGAATATGCTGAGTTGGAAGGGAGCCCATCAAGATTATTGAGTCCAACTCCTAGCCATGCACAGGACACCTCAAGAATCCCACCACGTGCCTGAGAGCATTGTCCAAAGTATTAAGTAGTCCTGCAAGGAGCAGGGAGTTGGACTGGATCATTATGAGTCCCTTTCAAATTGAGATATTTGAAAAATCTGATTCTTATGAACAGTAAGGAAAGAGGAAAAAGTCAAGCTGGCAAAGAGTGAAGTATAGGGAACCACAAAGTAAGATGGAAAAGAAGAAATCAGACAGCAGAAGGAGAGGTTGGAAAGCCTAGCGGAAGTGGTGGAGAAAGTTATTAAATAATGTAGGAAATTAAAGGTGAAGAGAAATGATGCAAATAAGTGAAAATCAGAGAAGCACATTGAAAGAGGAGGAAGAAGGCAGTGATTTAACAGTCATACACTGTATTAAAAATGCAGTTAAAATAGCAGTGATAAGAGTCTGTCTGTAACAGCTGTGCAAACATGCAAACCCCACTATTGATTAGATTTCTAGTATGTGTATTGGCAGATGGATTTACTTGGAATGCTCTATGTAAGCCATAGGCTCAGTTGTGTCTTATTTAGTGGCCCTTCCTTTTCAAAGATAGGCAGGGGACAGTGGTCTGGCAAGGTAAGGATGATGGACTTGGAAATCCTTTCTCCCATTTTACACTGCTACTAATGCACAGGTAAGCTAGTGGTCTAGGGTGGTAATGAACCCCTGACACAGATGCTAAGATGGATGTTAAAAAAATATCTGTGCATAAATTCCTGTCAGTGTCTTCACACTCCCAACACTCCTTCTAAGTGAGACTTCCCCCAAACTTTTTTTTATCAAGTTTTGGCTGGGTTTTTTTTCATACTCCAAAATCTGAATTTTTTAGTCCTTTTTTTTTTTCCCCAGAGATATGGAAGACCAGAAAAAACTTGTGTTAGAAATAAAGAAAGGCTACATTTTTATAGGTAAATTCGGTATAGAATTTTAAAAAACCAAACAAGCAAAAAAATCTCCCGAAAACAAAAAGGAAAAAAAACCCACCCAAAACACAACCTCCTCCCCCAACAACTGGCCAGAGGAAGAGCCAAGTTTCAGCATACTCAGTGTTTAAGTGGAAAATCCTGGTATATGTGAGTTATTGTAACTCCACTGCTGGCATCTTTATGATCAGGAATATAGGAAACAAGTTGGTTGTATATCTTGCTTCTCAGTTGATTTATAGCTACTTAGCACCCAGCTTCACATCTCTATTGGACCTGTTACTCTATTACTCACCTTGGGTGAAGTGAAGAAATAGAGTTACTGCATTATTGTCTTGTGGAATGATAATGTTTCTAAAGATGTGTGTGATTTGGATAGGTAGACAGTGGTAGAGTGACTTTCTGAATAGTTCTACATATTGATAGGAAAAAACACTTGGAAGTTAAAATCTGTGGTGGTTCAGAGAGTATAATGTTTTGGTCCTGTTGAAATCCAGTGGGATTTTAGTGTCTGAGTTAGGTTTTTTTTTTAATTTCTGGTCCTTAAACTCACAAACAGACCTGTAAATGTCCCCTTGAAATTCTTCATTTTGCATCAGTTTGTGCTGTCACCCAGTCCCTTCTTGTTTTCAAACAATCATCCCATACTAAATCAGAGCTAAAGGGACGTATACCCCAAGATGGAGAACTTCTATTGTCCGTATTAGAATTAACCTGATTAATTTAGATTAACAAAGTTGTGAGCTTACTTTTCTCTGCTATCTTAGGTTATACTTTTTATTGCCTTTTGAAAAAGTGTTTTCCAAGATCACCTCTTTAAAGAACGGTTTACATGTGGCAGAGCACTCAGTTTAGAAGTGGTTTGGTGATTTTCTAATTACTCTCTGTGTACAATTGATATTTTGGGGTATTCCTCTGCAGCATGAAAATTGTTTGAATTTTCCTCCCCTCCCCCCTGCTAGCTATATATGTTGTCAAGGTTTCTTATGACTCATCAGTACATTTATTCTGTGAGTTTGTTTTCTTGTCAGCATGATCTTTTGAGTTTCTGCAGACAAACATGCAGAAACTGCTCTGCTGGGTGGAACAATTGGTTGGTACAAATAGGAACCTACAATTTATTCACTTTCTGTTGGTGCATGGATTGGTATGTGACCTGAAATGGAACTGGGATATGGCTGGGGCCTTCTGCAAAGAACCAGCACAGCTAGTCTGACAGAGGTTGAAAGTCCTGATGTGGTTTAGTCCCTGTTTTACTTGCATTTGAGAGTTAATAGCAGAAAAGAGGACTTTAAGGTCCTCAGTTGGTTCAAGTGGGGTAAATGGAGCTTGGCATAAGAGAACAACTCTTGGATTGTGCACATGGGTGGTGCTTCCAGTTCTCTGTCTCTGAATATTGCCTCCTTAGTGCACATCTGTGTTGACTGTGACTAAAAGTAAAGCAGTAGAAATGAGGAGTTTCCTCAGTAGGCAAAACAGAAAAGTCTTGATCTGAATACAAAACACCTGTTAGTTCTGGAATTATTCAGTGAGGGACATACTAGAAAGGGGGTCAGCTCTTAGCTCAGAATAAAAATGAACAAATCAAATATTGACATTCTTTCAGCTCTTAGATTTTTCCCTCTTACACATGTTATCTCATATCTGTAATGTTAATTAAGTTGTATTGCAGTCAGTAGGTTTCAACATACCTAATTGCCATCAGGCGGAATGTACAGCCTTCAATCTGCCTGCCTTCTATTTCAGATAGGAAAGAAGGGGTATTTTTATTGTCTCAGTTGTTTTTGGTTATTTGCTTGTTTGTTTTCTTGTTTTTCTTTTGTGTGTGTGTTTTGGTTTTTTTTTCTGTGAAAGGTGGGTTGGTTTGGTTTTGTTTTCTTTCTCCTGTTGATTTGGAGGCACAGAATGTTTGATAAATGGATGCCTTAAGCTTTCACCCAACCTCCATAACAAGAAACCCTTCAACTTCCCTCATATTTGAAGAGGCAATAATTACCTTGCAGCACTCTATTTTGAATAGGAACAAACGTGGAACTGGCTGATTCTGGAAATCACTAATAAGAGATAAATGTTGAATGAGCAAAAATCGGAGTTCCTGTGATACCTAGAAGGCCTTCAATGCTCTGTTTCCCCACCAAATGCACATTTACGTGAGTATGAAGGTACAGTGCACATGGAATCAGCAACTCTTCCAATACAGAAGGAAAATATTTTCATTCTTCATTGCAAGTCTGAAACTGCAATCAATAATACAGGAGAGGAAAAAAGATACCAAATGAAAGTGCTGGAGGACTGGTTCAGCAAACACTTATGCATGTGACTATCTTAGGTATAACTAATTAACCTAATATCAGCCTTTGCCAACATCAGCATGTATTGCTTAAAAACTCAGGATGAAGCCAGAAGGTAGAAAAATTAAATCTTTGCTCATGCAAGAATAGTTGATTAGTTATTACTCTGTCTCTCAATTTGGAAATGTAATATTTATGTCTGTAACTTACAATTAATATAATTCTCTTGAGAGCATTAATTTGCCACAGCTTAAGTTTTCGAAATTATGTTCTCAAATTTATAATTTTTCTGTAGTATGATTGCCATGTCTTTGTCTTGCTCTGCACATTGCATCGAGCATTGAACAGAAAGATATGAGGTTCCTGGTCTTTATTCCAAAAAAGGTATATTGCTGTCTTTACATGATGTCATCGTCTTTTTTCCATTAAAAGGATAAGTAGATAATGGCATGGCTTCAACAGTAGTAGATAGAATAGGAAAACTCTGAAAAAATTTCCATAATATTTTCTTTTTATCATCTTACTACACTGCTCAATGCTTTCTAAAACAAATGTGGTTGGAGTTGTGTGTCTTTCTACTCTTTTGAAATTACCAACAGTCTTACTTGATAAACTCTAAGGATCATCAAGAATTTAAACAGAATCATTTTGTTACACTGGGGGTACTGTCAGTTAGGCATATGAGCCCATAAAGCCCCTGGTGACTTTTGTGATAACTCACCACAACGTTCCCTGTTGTATTGCAGCTATTGAGAAAATCTAGTTTCTAGCAGTGCAAGATCTTTCTGAAACTCCTGCTCTGTTTGTGGGGTTACATTCGAGAGGATCCCTTCTCTGCAGGACTGAGCGATGGAGGCGATCAGTCCGGAACAGTGCGCGGAGATATGGAGTGTATATCTCCTTTCCCCCACCCCATACCAAATAGTCACTCCAGACAATTCTGGGGGTTAATCCTGCAGCGTAAGAGGTGTAAAAAAGACAGTGTTTTAGTAAAGGCATAGTGATGGCATGAGAAATACAGTGTTAATAGAAGTACGTATTAAGTGTATAGTGAAAAGAATAAAGAGAAACAAGGAAATGGGAAAAACAAGGATGAACCCGTCAAGATGAGTTATATTTTTAAAACTTCATTTTATCGAGCTTTTATTATTTTATCAAACACAATAGTGAAAGGTATCGCCGTAGATAGTGCTTTCTCAAACTTAATATTTCAAAGAGATTTTCACTTAGAATGGTAGCTTCTCTGTCCCATTACTTGTAACATGCATTTTTATTATGACTATGAAACTGAATTTTAAAAATAATAACTTTCAACTTCCTCGCTGTCTTGGAATGAATGATCTTTGCAACAGAGACTTCTTTCCTACTGGTGTGGAAAGAGATTACCTCGTGGAGAATGCTCCTGAAATATAAATAATGTATTGATAGGAACTGTAGAACGAGGTAGGTGGAGCACTAGAAAAACTGAACGTTTGCCAGACTCGTCTATTATTTATCAAAGCTGGTTAAATCTAGTTGTCACAGCCCAAGATACTCACAGATCTTGGTAAAAGCCATTCTTTTCACAAGTCATTTTTCTTTAACCAGAAATTGCAGTTGCACTAGTAATGTTCTTTAAAGAGCTGCAGGCTCCAGGAAGTTCATTATGATCTTGTAGTTTTTTGTTTGTTTGTTTGTTTTTCCTTGTTGTTTTTTGGGTTTTTTTAATACAGGTTTTAACTCATAATATTTTGTTGACAAGTTCAGAAATTACACATTTTTGTCATATGGATCTCTGATACAACAGAGAAAATAACTATTTTTAACTAAAAACTTGTTTGTAGTTTAATTGAACTGCTGGGATTTTCTCTGAGGACTACAGAGCTACTTTATAAAATAGACTTACCTTTAGGCACATTTGAAAATTCAAGCCCTTACTGCTTTTGGAATCCAAAAGAGTTTTTAAATCCGGTTGCTAATAGCCAGAAAGTTAGCTGTATGGAATATTAGCAGCATATATTTTTTATGCCATTGCTGCATATTATCACTTGGCTAGGTTTGATTATTTTTTGAGTAGCTCCAGTGTGGTCATAAACAAGTGTGATAGATGGTGTGTGTGCATATACCAAACGGAAATACAAGTGTACAGATAGTGTCTGGCCATAAAAGAAGTAGAATGCTTGCAGGCATGCTGACACACGCCAGGGGAGAAGAAAGAGAGCCCTGTAATAAAATCTCATTGAGGATGCAGAGAGGATGTTTCAGCATTAAGCATTCTCCTCATGTTTCACATAAATGCATCCTCCTCTCATGAGGGGATGAACAGTGCATTTGCACCGGCTCATTCAAATTGAATGTTGGTAAAAGAAGAGTCTTGAGCAAACACTGAAGAGTCTGGCATTTTTTAAAGACAGGGGAAAGGTTAAGCTGGCTGCTGTTTAAACTGCTGTTTATTGGATATTTATTTGCTGACCGTGTTTATTGAAGGTGGTGTTGAAAAGATCATTGGCAAGATTACGGATGACTGCATAGCACAGGTCAGAATTCTATTAAACTAATGCAGTTTTTACAATGAAGTTTAGATCTTCATAGGTGACTTAGTAAGTTATTTTTATATCTGAGGATGGTTAGATTGTATTTTGCTGGAAGATAAAAGAAGGTAGGATGTGCCTTCTCTCTATCATTTCCCTTTCTCTCTCTGCCAGCCCTGCAACTTTAACTTTGCTTAGACCTGTAGTAAATGAGAAACTTCACTAGATACAGCATTTACAAACCAGAACATTTCTTAAGAATAATTAGACTTCACTGTGAATGTTTTGGTTTTATTATTTTTGTTTGCTGTCTCAAAAATAACAGAGCTCACCAAACCTGAACTTGCTAATTTTCTCTGTAATGCACTGAGGGGCTGCATGGGGGAGAGTCACAGTCACTCGTTTGGGTGAAGCACAGGCTCATCTTGCAGTGCCTTAGGTATATTTAAAAGCATTACTGGTTAATTATAGAAAGAAAAGGTAAGGCTGTATGTGCGCACTAGATCTGGTCTTGCATTGTTCTCACAGTGAAGAGATTTATAAGAAGTGAGGAATTTTTATGTTATTCTAAGTTTTCACTGGTTTAACTCTCTGACCTTGCAATAGACACACACACACACACACACACACACACACACACACACACACACACACAATCACCACCTCTCTATGTAGCTGAATGTCAGAAACAAATTCCTTCACTGTTTCAGCAGGGCTTCTCTTTAATGGTGTCTGAAACATCAGGGGAAGTCTTGTGTTACAAATGTGTTTGAGGTGTTATTTTCTTCTTTCTCTGAATGCACATGTTCTCTGGTTTTAATTTTTTATTTTGAAGGCATTCTTTCCAGGACTTCTATGGCGAATTTTGTTTTTTAATTATTTAATTTATTTATTTTCCCCTGTCTTTTCCAGGGATAAGATAAGAGGTCTCGTAAGTTAACTGCTGCAATGAAAGTTTGTGTTCCTGGTTGTGAGGTCTTGCTTATGTAGTGAAAATAATCGGCAATATTTCCTCAGGGGAGCTGCTGCTCTTGGAAAATATCCAAAATAGCAGCGTTTTACTTTAAAAATTATTTCATAGGTATCTAATTTATGAATATAAATATATGCGGTATGTGTCCAGAGCTGTTACAGAATTGTCTATGCAAAGCAGACATGTATCGTGTTTATATTAGTGGTGCTGACTTCAGATTGTTTAGACATTGGACATTCTGGATTAGAGATTCCTAGAGGATTAACATGAGCTCACACACAGCTAATCTTGGAGTTGACTGGCTCTGTTTGAGGATGATTTACTGTAGAGAAGCTGTAAGCAGTGACATGTTCTGTATGTGCTTCCTTGGACAATTTGATTGCATTAGTGGTGTCGGGTGAATGGCAGAAACCAGGTGGCCCTGCTGTCATTACTAGGAGTAAATAAGGCATTGATCAATAAGCTTACGAAGCTTTTATAGCATATTGGTAGTGGAATGTGGTTTTCTTTTTTTGCTTGTTTGTTTTTGGTGGGTTTTTTTGTTTGTTTGTTTGTTTTCTGGGGTTTTTAGTTTGTTTTGTTTCGGGGGGTTTGGTGTGGTTTTTTTGTTTGGTTTGGGTTTTTATTTTTATGTTTTGGTTTGGTTTTTTTTTTGGGGGGGGTTTGTTATTTGATTTTGTTTTGTTTCTGTTTTCTTTTGTACTAGGGAAAACAATCTTGCATTGGGCTGTGTGTGTATGTACTGCAGTGACACTTGAAATCAAAGTAAATCTGGAATCCTTAGACTGTAAGGGGTGCTCCAGAGCCTGGTGAATGCTTCCTGTTTCCCACATATCTGTTAAATAGGCTTCCAGACCTCATGGTTTGACTGCATGTTTGAATAAAAGTATTCTGTGAGCAGAACATGGCTTACTCAGTTCCACAAAGATTTGTTTGACTACTGTCCCCTTCCTATCTCTGTTACAGCAGGTCATTTTGGAAACCCTAGATGTGATCAGTTTGGAGTGAAAGGGCCTATGATGGAAAAAGGCACGACACGAAGCCTACAGAATTATTATGGTCCTTGGGATTGCTTTGTTGCCCCCATGGTTGTCAGATGCTCTGGATTTGACTGTGTTTGTTGCTTGGCACAGTGGGGAACAACAGGCAACTCTGTCATGTCACCGTGTTTGAGAGAGGAAAAAAAGTGATGCATGTTGAGACTTGCACCACTTTCAATGTTGGTGAAAAGGCTGAGAGACGCTAATCCTTCCTGGGCTGGACAGCTGTGTTTGGTTTGGGTGGCTGGGTCTTGGTAGCAAGGGAGCTACAGAGGTGGCTTCTGTGAGAAGCTGCCAGAAACTTTCCTGTGTCTGGCAGAGCCAATTGCTGGTGGCTCCAAGATGGACACACCCCTGGCCAAGTTTGAGCCAGTCAGGAATTACACTAATGCTTCTGTGTTAAGATATGTAAAAAGTAAGAAAAAGTTATTGCACAGATGTAATTGTGGCCAGAGAAGAGCAGAGTGAGAACATGTGAGAGGAACAACTATAACTAGTGAAGGAGGGGCAGGAACTACTCCAGGCACTGGAGCTGAAATTCCCCTGCAGCCCATGGTGCAGACCATGGTGAAGCAGCTGTGCCCTGGCAGCCCCTGGAGCGCCATGGGGATGCAGAGATCCACCTGCAGCCCATGGAGACCCACAGTGGAGCAGGGGGATGGATGCCTGAGAGGAGGCTGTGACCCCGTGGGAGACCCTCAGAGAGAGGAGCCCACACTGGAGCAGGTTTCTTGGTAGGACTTTGGAGCCAGGGGGGGACCCATGCTGGAGCAGGCTGTGCCTGAAAGAATGCACAGCATCAAGAGTTACCCATGTTGGAGGAGCTCATGGAGAACTGTTTCCTGCGGGAGGAACCCTGTGCTGGAGCGGGAGAAGAACTGAGCAGCATCAGGATCTTGTGATGAACTGACCACAGCCCCCATTCCCTTTCTCCCTGCACCACTGCAGGGGGCAGAGGTAGAGCTGGGAAGGAGGGAGGCATGGGGGAAAGGTGTTATTTTAAGATTTATTTTACTTCTTACTGTCCTGCTCTGATTTCGTTAGTAAGAAATTCAGTTATATCTCCAATTTGAGTGTGTTTTGCCTTTAATAGTATTTGGTGAAAGATGTCTCTCTGTCCTTGTCTCAGCCCATGAACCCTTTTTTACCTTTTCTCCCCCTTGTCCAGCTGCAGAGGGGAGTGATAGAGCAGCTTTGGTGGGTGTCTGGCATCCAGCCACGGTAAACTCACTACAACAGCCTCTTCCTATCCCATACACACAGCAGGTTTTGATTGCACTGAATTTTATGCTGTTATGTCAGTGTTTGGGAGCTGTGTATTGGATTTTTAAAAAAAAAAAAAAAATTTAAATCAACTCATTTTCTACTCTTTTTTTTTTTTTTTGAAAATGGGTAGTCAAATCCCAGTGTTATCTTAAACGTTAATTAACTTTCAGTACCAGAAGATAGCTTCTTGCTTTTCTGAAATCTGATGATTAATGCCTTTGTTTACTTCTAAGTGATACATTGTTTGTCATGTCACCACTGAAGTCCTGCTCCTTTTCTAAAATTGTTGTTCTTGGCTTTGCATGGGCAAATGTTTCATTTTTTCTTGCAGAACTGCCTTAGCTTCTTGTCCAGAATCCAAATAGTGAATAGAGTTTAAAATTTTAATTTACCTTAGAACAATATTTTGTAATTAAGTCTTAACATCAAGTTTTATTGAATGGTTTGGGTTGGGTCTTAAAGCTCATCTATTTCCAACACCCTGCCATGGGCAGAGAAAACTTCCACTAGAGCAGATTACTCAGAGCTCCATCCAGCCTAGCCTTGAATACCTCCAGCAATGGTGAGTCTGTAACTGTCTTGGGCAGTAAATTAGAGTTAATCCTTCTTTCTGGCAGCCTGTAAGAAAGATGAGAGTGATGACTGCCCATTTTCTTGTGTGTAAACAGGATGCTTTCTGTACTGTTACATAGTTGTTTCTGCTGAAAAGCTCAGAGGTTTCTAGTTTTACAAAACCTACCAGTCATTTGGCAGCTCTGCATGTGCATTGTTCACTTCTGAACATTTTAAACATTTGTTTTGAGGAGAGCTGTGAGCCAGTTCTCAATCAATATTTACAGTATTCAGATTTCTCAGAGAACATAAAGAATCTCTCTGGGTATGTTTTAATCTACACCCCACCTGTGAGTGAGTGCAGCCTTTCACTCGATGGTAGAGAAATGTCAAAGGGGCTGCATGGTTATCTCTGTGTTGTTTCAGGATGGCAGTAGAAGAATTAGCCATTTATTGGAGGATATGTCTGAGCTGTTCCAGGGAAGATGTAAACTGGTACATTAGAAGAGATGGAAAGATAATCAGAGTTAACATTTTTTGGGAAAGTGTAACTTTCCAGCTGATGCCCATGAAATTGTCTATTTGTGGTATTGTGCTTTCACAGGAAGTGAAAGTGTTGGTGTTTGTATGTTAACAGAGTAAATGCGAGTATCATGCCTGCTTCTGATGGATGTCCACTGGATATAAAGGCAGACTTTGAGGTAAAAAGTACTCTTCTGCTAAATTTAGTTGGTGGCTTACTAATTTTGCAGATGGGGGAAAAAAGTCTGGAATGTTGAGGATTCCTAGCAGCTCAGAGGTTTTCAGATCTCTAGTTCAGGAAAAATACAAATATCTCTGGAAAATAAGAGAAAATTATAACTTACCAAATATTCCTAATGTATACATTTTTCCTAGCTAAAATTTAGTTCCAAATTGAGATTATCAAGAGATACTGCATTTTAAGCTACTTTTTAAGTTCAAGCTGTAGTAATTCAGGAAGATTTTGGCCATTTTCACACCCATCTGAGAGCTGCAGAGAGGGGAAAGGCTCAAAGTTGTTCACTTGCTGTAGGAAGGACTGAGCTCAGCCGTTCCTGGTGACTTGTTGGTCAGCTCGGAAGTGGACATGAGCTACGTTTTTGCACAGCTGTTCTCGTAGATGCAGTCACTCTCCAAGATTTTTTAGGGAAAGAGAGGTAGCTTGATGTCTGAAGAGAAATGCTTTTGTGCAAGAACTTTGGTGAAAAAAATCTTCCTTTCAGATCCTGAGGAACAATTTTGAATTGTAAATCCTTTGGATTTAGAGTGTTACTGTTAATCTGTGAAGAAAGTAAAAGGTCCTTGAATGGATGCAATTGTACTAAACTACTGGATTGTGTATTTGGTTAAGTATATGCAATCAACATCAGTCAGAGTTTACTGAAGGGGATGCTGCAGCTGTTGGAGAAAATGCTGTGAGTGAAATTAAAGGGTGATTATAACTCAGTATTTTCTACATAGGGTTTCTAAGAAACTGACGAGTTGTTTGCCAATGAAAACAGTTCATTGAAGTTTATGCTTTGTGGACATCAAAAGGGATGATGAGGCTATAAGTAGATGAGACTATAGTAGACTAGTACTTTGCAGAAAGTAGCAGCAGGACAATAAATCCTTGCAGCAGATCAGGTGGTCTTGTCAATTTTTTTTTAGTCGTTGAAAATCCTTTTGCAGTCATGTTTTTTTGTGAGGTTTTTTTCTAGCCTTTTGCCCACTCAACATTTAAGATGCAGAAAATGTAAATGTCACTTCCATATTAAGGATTAGCTTTGGGCTTGGAGAAAAAGGCATACAGTTAATTGGAAGGTCATAAATAAATCAGTGCATTTCTCATATGTGTTTATGCATATACTTTTAAAAATCTCTTTGTAGGAAAATAAATCATTAGTTTCTAAAGAAGATATGGATAAACTTCTGCTTGTTGACCATCTTGGCAGCAGTCTGTAGGATTCTCTAGTTCTCAGTTAATTGAGAAAACTGTTGCTGAATTTCAGGAGATGGCTGTATTGTTTCAGAAACAAAAAAAGAGATGCCATATACCCTAAATGAAAAGAAATAATTTTAGCAGCTGATATAAAATACTTATTAAAAGGAAAAAGAGAACAAGAGAAACAGCATTTCATGAATAATTTTTGGCTGTTTATGGTGCCAGAAAAGTTTGATTTCTCAGTTTTAGTGAAACTATATAATGAAAAATGCCTGTAGTCACCATCCCTGGAGGTATTTCAAAGACCTGTAGATGTGGTGCTTAGGAACATGGTTTAGTGATGGACTCAGCAATACTGTATTTATTATTCCATGATTCTATATTATGATCGTGCAAGTTAATATAATTAATATAAACTTAGGACCATGATAATTAATACACATCTGTCAGTTTAGAAAGAAGATTTCCAAGAGTTTTTAGCATATTTTTGCTATTAATTAAAAATGAAAACTTCTTCAAGTACCTATTACAGATAAATTGCTTCAAGAGTGCTGAACAAGTGATCTTGGAGGCTGAGAACCACACAAGAGTGCTGTGCAATCCCTGGCTCTGTGGCACTGGTGGACAGCAATGTTGTGTAGCCCTTCTGCTTCAAAAGCCAATGAGTCAGCAGCTGGCCAGAGCAGAGAACCCTCTTGTGGCTGGGGCAATGGGGCTGGCACTACAGATTGTGGAAGCAGCTGGCACTTCCACCAAGGTGGGGTGCAGAGGGGGTCCAGCCATGGGGAATGTCAGTAAAATAACCTTGTACCACCTCCTTCAGCCCCTTGGGTCTGCGGTGATGTCAGTGTAATACTTACAGTTGTGTGTGGTCACTCGAGCACCTCGTTGGACTTGGTACCATGTAGAGATGGATTTCAAACTTCATAGAGTTGTAGGCAATGCAGAGGTGATGTGGTGGAGCACTTAGGTGATGTGAAGGCGCTTTGTCAAAGATGCACCAAATTGTTGTGGGCTGACAGTCTTAGATTTTGCAAAGTGTTTTGCATATGATATACTCTAGATTAGCTGTATTTTAAATGTGTAATATGAAGTTGAGTGAAAATTTTATGTATCTTAGTTATCAGCGTTCTTAGGTTTCTTCAGAGCTTTTTCATATGCTGTTTCCTGGTGGAGTCTCTTTCTATGGTTTCATAGTTTGATAGTAGTATGTGTAAATTTTTACCTTGTTCCTAATTTAATAATTGTAAAAAAAAAATAAATATATATATATACATATAATTATAGTCTAACAAGGATGTAATGGTGGTTTGTTTTTTTTTTGTTTGTTCCTCTGTGTTGGTAACTGTGAAATTAATGCTGAATGGATGCTGTGCTCAGAAAACAAATGTAGTACATAACTCTATTTTGAATTAAAGTGGCACCATACTAGTGTGTATATCATGACTGATATTCTCTTGGGCCCTGTAGAGTACATATATCAATGTTTTGGACTGCAAACCCCTTTACTGGGATACTAGAAAGCAGTAATAGGCAATATATGAAAATGATGAAGTGGAAACTGGCTTTTCTTAGTCTTGTAGCCATTCCTGTTCTAAGTAGGTAGCTGTTACACCAAAGAAATCACTGCTCTGCAAAGCTGGATTTTTGAAGTCTTCAGGGTGGTGTCTTTTTTCTGAAAATCTGTTCAAACCATTTAGTTGAGGATGTCTGCAAAACTATTAGTAGTTTGTACAAGGTTATGGATTTCCAACTGATTTCTGAATTGCCGTTGTCACGGGCTTTTCTTTCATCTGGACACCTGCTATATACAAGGTGAGTTTGGTGCTTATTGTCTCCTTCAAAGGGTGAGCTAAAGCCATGATGTTGGCTTTGATGTAGAAACAACAGCCAGCTGTTCTGCTCCTCTTTTCCAAGGACTTCATGGGAAATAAAATTGCAGATGATGAGGATAATGGATTCAAGGAAAAGGAGCCAGGGGACTTCTTAATATGTTAAAGCAGAGAGAAGACAGAGACAGCAAATGCTAAATGAGAAAGAAAATAATGAATCCAAAGAAAGGTTTCTATTCAAAGCCTGGTGGCATAATCAGAGGAAGCCAATATGCATTTGTGACTGAAACTTTTGTATTGTTTGTAAGCTGTGTTTTGTCTGATTTCTGGTGCATTTCCACTTCAGATGAAGAAAAATGTTCTAACGTTCATGTGGGTTCTTGGGAGCAGAAAACAGGTTCTTCAGAGATGGATAAGTGTCGCAGGATTGCTTTTATGTGTATTTTATGTACATATGCACAAACACATGTGTGTGTTTGTTGTTGGGTCTGGGTATCATTGTATTCCTCAAGTTTTAAATACTTAATCGGTGAACAAAAGTCTTCTCTGGAGCCAGGTGGATTTTTTTTTCATATTGATAAGCTATACCTCATAACTGTCTGGCAGAGCTCAAGTGCAGTTGTTTACTGTGCTTGTGTTTAATTTCTGATCTGAGCCAAAGTGCTGAACCACAACAAATCTACAGTGCAGAACATTTCTTTATGAAGATTGAGAATGGTAATTTTACAAACTGGAATAGAGTTTATTTAACAAAGTGCTGGGAAAAAAAAGAAATAGAAATTCATCAGCTTTATTCCTATCCCACTGCTGGTTGGTTTCCAGACTTGGCAGGGTAGGGTTCCAGCTCTCTAATTCAGGAGCATGAACTTTTCCTGGGATAAAGACTGGGTGTATTAAAGCTTCAACAGGCTTCTGTTGTGCCCTGCAGTGACCCCCAACAATTACAGTTCTCCTTCTGTGAACCTGATGCGTTGTGTAGAGTTTTAAAAGCTGTATTGACAAACACACAGTTGAGATAATTAGCCTCTGGAGGGTTCACTGAGAGACATGAGAAAGCAGCTGTCTGCTAGTGTAAGGAAGTAGGGTCCTTTGCAGCAACAGGGATGTAGGGCTGAAGGTCAGTTCCTTTGACGTGACATGGGATGTGCAACTGCATTTTTTTGTCTTTTATAAACTCCTTGCTGATGGAAATGGGAGTTTTTGATAGACTCTGCAGAACGTGACGGAGGCTGGACTTTCCCAGGAGTGGGAGCAGCAATATTTGCTGATGCATCTCTTTGGTTAGCTCTGGGTCATTAATAATTGTGAGTGGTACTTGAAAGCACAAGCAAAAAGATCTTTTTAGATGGGGAGGGTTTGATGGGAGTGACAGAAAGAATAAAGCATTCTTCTGTGTGCTGTTGTATCTTCTGAAGAAGGGCAGGATCTGTTTGCGATGTGAAAATATGGCTATAGTGTGTAACATGGCAAAACACTGCTTCCAGCTTTTTCAACTAGATTGTTTTTCAGTGTATGGAGTCTGACATGGCTTGTTCTTGTCCATCCATGCACATGAATGTCTTTTTAGAGAAGAATAAAAAATGCCTGTCAGCAGCTGGAGTGTTCCAAGGATCCCACTTCAGCAGTGCCACCGGAAAAAACTTGATGAAATATGGGAGTGAAGCTTGCTCATCTATAGCTTTGCCTGTGGGTAGGATAACACTTTTTCATTACATTGTTTTTCTTTTTTTTTTATTAAAAGTTTAGAACTGTAGTGATATTTTTGCTGGTTATAACTTCTTTCTGTAAACATTTTGCATCTATTCTTAGGTGTTTTGTACTGAAACATGAAAATTGAAAAAAAGAACTTGCAGAAAACATAGATGGCTGAACCAAACTTTGAGTAGTCAGCTGTCTTGAAACACTAAAAAAATGTATAGGAAGACGTTAAAGCTGATTTTACAACTTTTCAGCTTGGTTTCACAGTTTATGATAGTTTTGTTTTTAAACTTTGGCAGAATTATTACTTTTTGTTATAATTATTGTTTAAGAATAAATTTTCTAAAATGTTACTGGATGCAAGAGGAGAAAAAAAGAAAAAGTTCCATTTCAATTTCCAAGAGAATTTAAATTTGAATAACAATTTTAATAGTGTATCCTAGAACTTATTCTTAACTGAGACTGCACTAAAGTGCATGGGAGGACAAATAATTTTTAGCTCTGAACAAGTTTCAATTTGGACTCATGCCTGTTACATATTCAAAGTGCAGAGCATGGGATATGTGAACACGAATTTGGGTGCAGGAGTGCAGAAGAGCACCATATCTGTGATTTGGAAGGAGCAGTTGTCTTCCATAATGTGCAGTTTTTTAAATTGGTGATTGAAATCTGAGCATTTAATTCCTCTTCTGAGCTTTGTGGTTTCTAGAAAAGTGTTTTGGTTTGCTCTTTGGATGATTTGTGCTTGCAGACAAAAAAAAGCTGCCTGCCTGCCTGTCTGTGAAAAGTAGATGAGAAATAATTTTTTTTTTATTTTGTTTGTTTGCTAGTTTTGGGTTTTTTTGTTGGTGAATGAAATTCTGTCAAAAGTCAACTAAAAATCTGGAAAACTGAAGAATTCCTCTCTTATCTTTTTTGATTTGTTTTAGGATCTGTTTGTTACAGGGTGACAGCAAGTAAGCCATTAGTGTTTCCACAGATTGTATAGGGTTTTTTTCCTATACTTGGCCATTTTAATCTAAAATGTAAGTGTCTGCACAATGACTGTAAAAAACCCCATTTTTGGTGTGTTACATGTGCTTGCCCAGGCTCTACAGCCCTTGCTTGTAAATACAAACTAGCAATTGTAGATGATCATATGTATACATGTATGCAGGTATGCTTTCTTTCAATATAGAAACTAAACTCTGACCTCTCTTGCCATGTGTTGCCTTGATGACTGGCAGCCTCCTGGCTATTCAGGGCCAGATTGGGATGGTGCCAGGGGTTGAGGTGGGCACAGGCTAGGGCTAGGGCATTACATTACCCATTACTTCAGGGTAATGTAATAAATAACTATGATTTGTTCCTGAAAATTTTATGATTGCAGAAAAATTACAGGGTAACACTCAGCGATTTTTTGTTTGTTAGTTTTTGTTTTGTTTTGCTTTGAAACTTGGTACTATTATTTTCTTTCAGCAGGCACCTGGAAAAAGAGGGCCTGAAGACAAGAGTCTTGAAAATTATTTCTTACAAGCAGAAACAGCAATATCCTCCCCAAGCCTCTTTGCTTCTGTATTGAAAGCAGTTTAGAGCACATGGTGCTGGGCAGCTGAGCCTCGTGCTGCAGGAAGCTTGCCAGGTGGTGTTTGCTACCTTTGCAGCTGTGCATGCTTGCCTTCTGGAAACACCAACATCCAGCCTTGGCAAGGACTGCAGCCACAGCATTTCTGCTCTTGGTACTCCTGTGGTTGACCCATGCTGCCCTACTTTAGCTGTAGCAAACCCTACCCTTACCCCTTCTTGCTCAAGTGAAATTATGGCTTGGTATGGAGAGTGTGCGAGCGACAGCAGCAGCAACTGTGCTCTTTGGAGATGAGGCTCGGGTCTGCTTGTGTCAGGTGTTTACAAAGAAAAAGAGAAAGCAAAAATCACGTCACAGTTGTGGTGTTTTACCTTGGCTAAAGGTGACCTTGACAATGAAGAAACCATCCTGGTTAGGGTCGAGTAGTTCTCCCTCACAAGGCAATCCAGATGTGTGTTTTCACTAGCCCAGCATCTGGAATCTGCCAGGTTTTTCTGTAGCTACCGATGCAAGGCCAAGGTTCTTCAGTGACTGCCGCTTGTTTTATTTAGACGCATTATAAACCAGAACAAAACCTCAACCTTGTTGAATCCAACTCCTGAGGTTACTGATTGCAGTAAAGCTTGAATATCGTGAGTACCTCTAACAAATTTTCCAGTTTCTGTTTGGGAACAGTGGGATATCTGTCTCCTTACCTAGCCATGAACTGTAGAGCTATAAAACAGCATAAAGGTATTGAAAAACCCCTTTATACTGTGACTGGTGGGGGGTCAAGACTATACCTGAGAGAAATACAATATTTACTCTTAAGTTTTCTGAACAAAGTATATTATTTTAGTTAATCTGATAGGTTTTGTGAGACAGATGTGTGAAGTTGTGTGCTGGTTTAATGAAGGCAGATGAACAGTGGTCTCGTACAAAGTAAGTTTAAATATCTCCTTTGCCAACTTCCAGGGTTCAGGCTCTCTTTTCTCCAGAAGTTCACCTCCGCCAAGTACAGTGTTGCTTTTATTGTAATAATGTTAAGGCATAGTAGGCGTAGAGAAGGGACCGTGTTGTGCTGGATTCTGGCAGCAGAGTAACAACCAGATTGCGGTATTCCCCTTGCTGCTTAAAGATCAGCAGTGCCCTTATATATCCTTTCCAATTTAAATTTTTAAGCCTATCTGTGGCATTTATGGTATATTTTGGTAGCCCCAGTGAAGTTTTCAAAAACTCACCCCGAGCCAGACAGTTCTTTTAGTCTTCCCTCTATTTAGGGAGCATTAAAGGCAATTTGTGAGTTGGGTTTACTTCTTCTAGCAGGAAGAAACTAGATGAACTTTTTTTTAAAATTGTGCTATTGAAAAATGTGGAAAATATGGGTGGAAGTGTCACATGGAAAGGAAAGGCATGGAACTTGCTATTGTGAGTTGGAAAGTGAAATTTCTTGCTAAAAGACATGGTGTAAGCTGGTTTTACTCCGATGAATAACTCATTCTTGCAGAGGAGTTCTCATGGGAAGGTTGTCACTGGAGGAGGATGAGAGAAAGAGGATCTTCAGTCTTCTTAGGATATTTCAGAAGGAATATTGAAATAAATTATGCATTTCCTTGTTTATTGTCTCAAAGAGCTCAGTAAACTTCCACCTTCCTCTGTTTGCAGAAATGAAATCTCACCTTTACATAAGGGTAGTAAAGGAACTTTGTTCAGCGTGGTGTGTGAGAAAGGTGGTGCTGGAACATACAGGTCTGCCTGCTTGCAACTGGGGTTTGTCATCATTTCCAAAGTGGATAATATAGCTAAATGAAGAAACTTTTAAACAGCGCATGTTTTTTAGGAATCTGTGTACTGTTGTTTGTTCTTACTGCTCTCAGTCCTCGTGGTGCTGTCATGTAAATCAGTGGCTGACTGGTCTTTCTCATTTATGATACTTGGAGTGATTCATTAGCTCTGTCTTATTTAAAGGACTTTTATTTTTAGCTTTACAGTCCTTTAACGTACATCTCTCTGGCACTGACACATGACTGTGAGAGATCTCTCAGATCCAGCTTGAAAATGTGTTATCGTACAGGGAATGAATGCAGTGGGAATTCATCCAGTTTGTCCAGGAACTTATATCTGATACTTACTGACATGTTCTATGAACCTGGACTTCTTTTGGAGTAATTTCTATAGTGAAATTCTGCACTATGGGAATAGGTGCTAATGACTTGGCAGACAGAATAGACTTCGATAGTACATTTAGATATACTTTCTCTTACAGACTAGTAAGTTCATGATATAATTTTAAAAACGCACTATAATACTCTGCAACGTGGGCATCTTGCTTACAAGAGCTACTAAGCTTCAGCAAAGAGTCTCCATTTAAGATTCTTAGTGACAGATTCTGTCACAAACTAATCTTAATTATGTTTACCTGTCTCCTCTGTAACTTAAATGCATTATGAAAAGCTTCCTTATTTTTCTGTTAGTAGCATGTTATCCAGTAATAGCAGACTTGCACGTGGCACGGATGAGTAAGTATCATTTAGGTAAACTAAATATATTTAGAGACACCTTTCATAGTTGTTAACATGCTATATTTAGACAGCAACAGCTGAGTGATGGATTTAGGTAGGGAGGTGTAGGAGAGTATGGCTGGAAATTGAAGTGAGGAGTCATCTGTAGCAGTAGCTAAAGGTCTACAGTGATGGTAATGCACGCAAAATCCCACAGAGAACATTCTCCCTGCTCTTCTCATCATCGGGGGAAAGAAAATGGCTCTTCCAAAAGGGAGTTCACTGCCCAAGACAGATACCAGCTTCTGCATCCCACTCCTTGGAAGAGTCTCTTTTTCTGTGTCAGCAATAGATCAAGCTAAAGGGGACAAGCATCACTAAACCGAAGACTGCTTTTCTGAATACCTCCCACAGGCTCTCTGAGGGCAACGTTCAAGTGAAATATGTAAGAAGCATATAAGATTTCTAAGAGCTGTCTGCTCTCTCTGGGTTTGCTTGGATTTCAGAAGAGAGAGGAAACTGCAATGGAAATGTGCAGATATAAGATCAAGTGGGGGAAAATGGAATAAAAGAAATTATTCCTTTTTTCTGAGACTGTCTGTCTGGTCTGTAACATCCATCTCCGTATTGTCAGTGTATCTGAGAGTGTTCAACAGCATTGAAAACCTGGATTATTTTTTAAAAAAAAGAATCTTTAAGGAGTTTAAAATTGATTGTCTGTTTAAGAAGCACAAGCATTGGGAAGGAAAAGGAGGGGAGTGGTGGATGTATGTGGATGCTGGAAATAGGATTGCAGAGCGGTCATCTCTGTGTGCCAGGCTTCTGAACAGGAACCTTAGCTGGCATGAGTGGTGGTTGGTTTAGATGGATGTTTGCTAAGAGAAGTGGTGTAGTGAGGAGGGGTGGTACATCTTACTGGGCTGGGTGATTGCTTCAGGATGACTTTGGTTCCCTCTGTTTTCACATAAACTTCTAGTGCTTAACACTGCTTGTGATTATTGGTTGCCTCTTCAGTAAATGAAATGTATCTTTGTGGCCCTCTTAGTTCAAATAAATAAGTTTCCAGAGTTTTCTATCTGAGACCAGATCACTTCACACTTAACTGTGTTCACATTTCTCAAGTTGGAGTCAGCAGCAGCAAGTGTAATTGGGTAATGTTTTTGTCCAAATTGATTGGCTTTTCAGTTTCAAAGAGGTACCAAAACAACTGTAATAAAGAAACCCTTCAGAATCATGTTGGATATAATCAGAATATAACATCTCTGCAATCTGTTCTTTAGTGATAACTCAGATCTTGTGAAATATTTTTATGACACAGGTTTGTTTGTTTTTTTTTTTTAGAATTTTGTTTTAAATGTACATTTTTTTCTTGAGTTACAGAGCATCGAGCATATTCTTGAAACTGCTCTCTTCCTGACCAGTGTCTTCTGTCCAATGGTAGATCAGAATCAGAGGTGTAAATGGCTTCTATCCAGCACCTGCTTTTTCTTTTCCCCAAAGATGAGAACAGCTGCTCGAGCAGTGAACCTCCCTGCCAAAAGCCAAATGTCAACCCCTTTAGCACGGTTTGACAGGGATTTGGCAGCTGCAGCCATCAGTGGGACCTGCAGGGTAGGTAGGGGGCAAGGAGGGTGAGAAGCGTTGCCCTCTGGTCCCGGAGACATGAAGAGCTGGGTGTGTAGGCAAAGATGAGACCCGTGGTTCTGAGGGGAGAATGGACTGTGGGGAAGATGCTGCATACTGGGATGTGCTTCCTGTGCTGCTGGAATTGTGAGTATCCAGATTTGAATGGGGTGAAGGAAAAAAATCCCAAATACCGTTAAAAAGAAAAGGTAGGTGTACTGTCACATAGTAGATAGCCCTGTAGCTCTTGATTTTTCAGCATAGCTAGAGATTTTATTCCCTGCTTCATGCAACATGCCTGGGGCTCATGGCTATGTGTTGTTGAAATTAAGATTTCTGTGAGATGGCTCTTGCTACCACAGTGATGCTGTCACTAAGTAGTTGCTCCCTCTGACATCTGGCTTGTCCTTTTAATTCCTGGTTTGCTCACAAGCCTCTGCCAGCTGGTGGCCTGACAGGGGAGGTATCCAGAGGTGAGGCTAATGTGCAGGGTGTGACCTGAACAGGTATATTAATGAATGTCTCCCAGGCAAAAAAAAAAGATGGAGATGGTCTTTGATGCAAGCAGTTGTGCTACTTTGCAGCTGAGGCAGTTGGGTGGCCCTGGTGCCTCTGGTGGTGAGAAGAGGACAGGTGAGGTAATCTGCTTATTTAATAATTTCTGAGCAGAAATTTAAAAACTAGAAAGCAGCAACTAGCTGCTCACATGGATGCTTAAAACAAAGAAATATTATGGTCTGCAAGTCCAAGTATACTGATGAACCAAATGGCCTTCTCTCTGTAAAATGCAAAACAGGAGAAAACAAAGAAAAAGGTTAAATAAAATTCTGATAGTGCTGATAGAGGTTGCATCTCTCTCACTACAAGGTGTATGTAGGGGGAAAATATATTTAGAAGAATTTATGATCTTCATCATTCCAGTCCAAGAAGGTATTAGTTTTCTGCAGCCTTCATAGGAGTAGTAGTATTTCAACATTTCAGATGTACTTTTTCTTCCATCACATGCCATCCACTGCCAGATTTACAACCTATGCCAATGCAAGTGACTAGGTTCTGTTGCTTCTCACTGCCTCCCAAAATGTGTATCCTAAATTTGCCTTCTGAAAAACCTTGGTGCTACAACTAAATATGTTGAAACAATAGATATGAAAGGAACATTTTATACCTGGGGGAACCACTTAGCTCACCTATTTATTTGGGAGTTCTGCTCTCTGGTGTTTCCCATCTGAAGCAGGCAGACATTTAGAGTGTGTTGCACATTTGGGTGTGCAAATAGTTCTTCCAGCAAGAGGGGGAAACCAGGTTTGTTATAATCCAGTTTACTTGGTGGATTTAGTTGGGTCGTGTTTCTTTGTCAAAAAACACATGAACAACTTAAGCAAGAGGTGTCTGGGGAGGGGGATCTTCCATAGTATATTGTAGTGTTTCATAGATTGAATAAAACTGTTATCTGAGAAAAACAGACACAGAGGTTTCTCCTTAGCAAATCAGCATTTTGCATGCACAGCATTTCCTTCAAAGATCTTTTTTTTTCAATTACCATCAGTTTCAAAACTGATCATATGGATATAATTCATCAGGGTAAGTCTGTTATATGGACAAACAAAAATAGAATTGTGCCTTATTTTACTTTGTGGGATATTCTGTGGGCAGAAATGAGAGTAGGAACCAGCAGTGTCTCCAGGAGCTGTAAGCTCAGGCATTTGATCAGTGGGAAAGGGTACATTCAGGCATCCCTGCACTCCATTTGTAACTTCTCTACTAATGAATTTACCATGATTAGACAATTTCAATTGACCAGAAGGAAAAAAAAAAGGGCTACCGTTTCTAGGAAGCTATTGTGTTATGCTGGTGACTTTCATCACAGTGAAAAGCCCTGCATCAGGCTGCAGGACTATCAGAGATCTTTCAAGACTAGATGTGCCTACAAGGAAAATATATAATGAGAGATGAAATGACTGATTTAGTTTCTTGAAGGAGCTCAATTTCCTTTTCCTGAAAAGAAATTTTTTTCTGTATTTGAAATACTATTGCAGCATAGCTATTTGGCAGCTTGGCTTGTTCTCATGTTATGAGAATGATGCTAATAATTCCTCTTGACTGCTGTGACCTCTGCTGGAGGGAAAAGAGTCCATTTCCTTGTAGCCCTTCCTCTCACAGCCTGTTAACATATTCTTAATTTATTTATTTGCTACCTGTTTGTTCCCTGCAGCAAATTTCCTTGCCTGCCAGGTGGCTGAAGTAATTTGCATACTTTGTCATTTATCTCTTGTCATAAATGTAGTTCAAAAACAAACATCTGATGAAATTTTTAACCTAATAGGCCTTCAGCTCTGTGGGTGTATGGTTTGTATTCTTTGTGGGGCTTAATTTAACTTTTCCTGTGAATGTCTGTCTTAATGTTTACATCCACAGCTACATTTCTGTATTTGTACATGTCTTGGTTCGAGCATTCGGAGATGTCAATGTGTAAGTTCAGATTGCATCACCTTTCTGAGTGTGTACACTGGATCTGCAGTCATATCCTCTTAGTTTGAAGGCTGTTGCAGTTCTGCCTCCATTTAGTTGGAAACTACTGACAGTGAAGCCATTTCGGAATAACAGATCTTTGGCTTCAGACTGTAAGAATAGCCGCTAATTATGTATTTCTCATTCTTCAATGCTGCAGACATTGGCTTACATTTTGACTTTATGCTCCAGTTCACTAATTAGATTCCTCTTTAAGAAGATGCATGTTCACTGTCATTGTTTTGGAAACATTAATGCATTTGGGGTTTTTTTGTTTGTCGGGTGGAGGGTTTTTTGGGGGTGGTGATTTGTTTTAGGTTTTGTTGTTGTTTTGTTGGTTTTTGTTTTGTTTTGTTTTTTTTTTTACATGGAGGACTTTTTGCTGTATCTAAAGCAGACCTTTCATTGGCTTCAGATCCAGAACTGCCTTTGCTATGCTGGCTCTGCCCCAGAGGGGTTGTGGTGTGGAGCAGCAGTGAGCACACCTGTGCCTTGTTTTTGCAGGGACTCCACGCAGTACATTGTAGCCCTGTTGTGTCAAACACCCCAAACTTTCTGAGCTCTGACCCAAAAAGCTTGACTCTGTTCTGCCTGCTAGCTCTCAGCAGCCTAGGAGGAGCTTACTAGAGACACACGTAGGCCCACGTGGTGTTTGTTCCCTGCACATTTGTGGGCAGTGTTGCTGTGTTTTGGTTGTAAAAGCAGCCCCCTCAGATGGGTAAACAGGTCAGCAGAGTGCCAGCTTTTGGGTGCGAGTGGGAGGCTTTCAGGGAGGAGTGTGAGATGGAGTTCATTGCAGCCTTGGAGTCTCTGCGTGCTGCTTTCTTGTGGTGGAATGGCGTCTTTGTGTGCCAGCTGAGCTGCCTGTGGTGAGACATGCACACAAACCAGGTGTTGGAGGCACAGCTGTGACACTGGCAGAAGAGAAAAATAGCTGGGAGGGACAAGCCATGGGATTCATGTGATGCCTTAGGTTTGTGTGTGTGGGAGGGAGGGAGCTCAGGGTTTGCTGTTTCTGTCATGTCTCTGGGGGCTGGAGAGGCACCAAAAGTTGATGCAGAATGAAGCATGAGTAGAAGAATCCTAAAGAGGAAAGTTCTGGGAAAAGAGAAAGCATCTGCAGGGCACAAAGGAATTTGGGAGGAATAACAAATGAAAAGGTCTAGATAAGCATAGTTTTTTTCTATTCAGTTTAGCCTGTGTTCTAGCAAACAGCACAGAGGAATCAAAACCTTCAATATTTCAGAAGGTTATAAACTAAACTACTGTACTGGGCAAAACCAAAATGGTTCCATAAGTGGTGTTGAAAGTCTGTTTGTCTCTTGCTGTTTGGATTATTTAAAGCTGGATATCCTCATTCTTTAGGATCTGCTCAGAGGGGCTATGTCTGCATCTCCATCTTCTCTTGCTCCTTGCAAGAGAAGGTATTACCAGGCAGATGTTACCAGGTTTGCTTCTCCATGTCTAAAGCTTTGAAGCTTAGTGAGGGAAAGCAGCTTGAACTCTTGGAGACTACCATGACCATGATGTTGCACTTGGAGAGGAATTTACATACCTGGAGACTGTGGTTCTCATCTTTATTCATAGACAAGAATTAATTATAAAACAACTTATATTCTATTGAAATTAAAGTTATAAAAACAATCTCCAAAAGTGGAAACAAATATAACAGTTAAAAAAAAATTAATAAATTTTGAAAAATAGATGAGTGTTAGAAATCCAAACTTTGGAATCAGTTTTGGAGGTTTTTTTTAGTTTTTCTATAAAACCTTTATCCTTATTCCAGGGAAGCATGGAATTCGAACACAGTGATATTTACATAGTAAAGTGGCTGTTCTTTCCTTTTCCTGTAAGATTGATTTAATTAATATGTCCATTATCTGAGGAGAAAAATATGCCTGCCTGCTTGACAGCTCCTCATCTCCTCTTAAAAGCTTCTGAAGACCTTGTGACAAAAGGCAGTCTTTTGAGAATCCTAGCTACCACTTATGGATTATAAGATTCATTCTGCCATGAACTTCAGTAGGATAGAAGAAATACAGTGGTTGGTGAAATTGGAATGATGATGCTTAAAGTACATCACCTCCACTGCTTTTTTGGGGAGTGGGTTTCTTCCTGTAAGCCAGTCTCCAACATTGATACCGAGACAGCACTCTTTGTGTAAAGTATTTAGTTATTCCTTCATTTTCACGTGAGTACTTCCCCTTATGTAGAAATCTGAAATGCCACCGAGTGGAGGAGTCCTTGCAGCATCCATAGGAACAGACTGTGACTGCATTTCTGTTGCTGGTGAAAACCTGAAATGCTGGTGGATGCAGAAGAGTTTGGATCACCCATTCTTAGTGTGATACTAAAATACCTACAGGGCAGCCAGTGTGAGTTTAGTAGTGCAACTTTAAAGCGTCTTTTAAGAGCGAAGGTTTTGGGTTTTTTAATTATGATTTGCAGTATTTTCTCTTGGTATGTTGTGATATTACAGACCCAGGTATGCAATCACTGAGACTCTAGTGCTGCCCACTCTTCTCCAAACTACACCTCTATGGGAGTAGTCTGAGAAGGACAGAAGGACGACTTTCTTCTTGATGGGGGAGGACTCAGTTTCTGTGTTATCACTGCAATATTCCTTAGTTCGTGTTGTAGTTTGAAGAAGTATTTCCATAGGTCCCATCTCACAACAAGGAGTCATGGTAATCTTGACTTCCAAAAAGGCTTGTGTACTTCAAGGATGAAGGGATAATATTTCTCTTGCTTAGTTGTATAGTTTGCTTTTGGGTGGTTTGATTTTCTTTGGTTTTGGGTTTTTGTGCATTTTTGTTTTGTTTTTTTAAAAAATTTATTTTCTTTTTAATTGGGTTTTTTTGTTTGGGTTTTGTTTTTTCTTTTTTTCCCCCCTCTTTTAGGATAGAGTTGGAAAGAATACAGTCTAATTTGCTTTGATTCACCTGCCAAAATGTTCCAATTGGAGGCTTTCTTCTCTAGAGGGTAGGGGGAGTGTTAATGACAAAGCCTGATAGTTTAGAAATTTTCTGCTTATTAATCAAATGAAGTCAATTCCCTTTTTAAAGAAGACAGCAATAATTTATTTCATTAATTTTACAATAGGTTCAATTTAAGCTAACTTCATTTGCTACTTTACTCCAGGAAAGTGGGCCTGAAAGATAAATTTGCCCATCCCTTCTTTAAACACCTACCTGCTGCAATCTGGACAATTAAGTTTAATGCTTACATCTCAAGTGTTACTATGGCTTTGAGTGAACTGGTACTGGACTTGCAGCTTCCAGTTAGTTACCATTGCTTTAAGGCAGGCAATTTGACCTCTTCCAAAACTGAATGGTGACTTGCAGTTTGACAATTGGACTTGTCAGGGATAACATGTTTTATATCCAGTGTTCAGGTAATGACAGATTGGTTTATGTTCTCCCCCTCACCCTATAGTGTATTAAATAATGTACTATCACCTTCCATTCCTCATAAGATTATTTTTTGGCTTCATCAATGGAAAGGTTTTTTGTGGTGACTTTTAAAGAAGTATCTAACTGAAGTTGGTTGGCTTTGTGGCATCTATTAAAACTAAGTTTCATTCATCGACTGGCAATAACCAACATGTCAGAAATTATGACCCTGAACCTTCAGCTGTTAGCTAGGACTTCAGCAAGCATGACATGTGATAATGAGTACTGAAGGAAAAAGTAATTAGTGGTTCTTGAATTTTATTTATGAGAAGGATTACATGGAGCAACCTGATTTGAACCTGCAGACTTTCATTTTTGTTTCTATTAACACTGGTTGATGTTTTCTTTACATTATCTTAATCATAGCTGATGAGGGGAGGAAATCAATATAATTTGCTTGTATTGCATCAGATGCCTAACTCCTACCAGTGTCTGTATTAGATTTGTTTCTATTGCATTATAGCTAAAATGCAAATCAGTAGATTTGACTAGAGCTTTTTATTTTTAATTTTTGCTCTTCATTTAACTTATGTCTTGGATTAAACCCACTTTAATGAATGTGGAAGATGTTCATTTTCCCAATAATGAGCTGTCAAACCATTTAGGCTTGGTAGTGGGTATTTTTGTAGTATTTCTAATTGGGGGAAAATATGCTATATTCTGTAGGACTACATTTTCAACTTTATGGTAGCAAATCTGCAATAACTTTTTAATGGTGTTGAGCCATTTATATTATCTCTTGATGGAACTGAGTAATAGATAAAACTGTCCCAACAGAAAGGCTAAGATTTTTAGCACCTGCTTCATCTTCTGTGTTTAGGCATAAAACAAATTCTGATTCTTTTTATAGCTGCGTATTTGAAGAAGGGGGTTAGAGCAAATCATGTGCTGTGGTGACACTGTGTATCTTTCCTCCATCATGTTCCTTCAACAAAAAGAGCATGTTTTGACTGTATGGTCTCAATAGTGCCAAGCAGAAATGGAGAAGGAATTCAGGATGATATTCCTGTTAGGGAATGAAATAAATGCACGGACTGGAAACTGAGATTTGGTTAAACTAGTTTGCTGATATGGAGGACGAATGCATGGGTCGGGGTGACTTCTTAGCCTGGTTTCCAAAGAGAAAAAAAAAAGCTTATATAACTTTGCTTCCTGTTTCTGTGCCTGTCACACATTTTAATTCATTGTCGAATGTGTTTCAAGCTGGCCAGATGGGTGGTGATCTCAGTGGTCCTAAAATAGTCTACCGCAGCCTTTAGCCAAGAGGATCTACGATCCCTTCCCCAGCACTTGTCTCTGACCCGCTCGGGAAGCAGAGGGGCAGTAAGCACTTGCCTGTGGCTCCGGGCAGCTGCCATGTGGCTGAGCAGCCGGTGCCCATGCGGGGCTGGATTAGCCCCAGGTTGCAGTGCTCGCACTCCTTCTCTCTCTCTCTCCCAGCTATCAGATCAAATTAACCTTGGTAGGTGACCCCTACCAGTTTTTAAGTATTGGATTGGGGGGAGGTTGGCAGATGCACACACAGAAGGCTCCGTCGCTGTTCGTGGCTCTTTGCCTGGGCTGCGTCGGCAGAGGAGCGTGGATGATCTCTGCTGGTGGGAGGATGGCAGGCTGGACACCTCTCCTCACTGATTCAGACCCATCCATCCTATGAAGAGGCCATGACAAGTGCTGGTGGTTTGTGACTTCACCCTCTGTGGGATGGGGTGTGCTGTTTGCCAGCCAGATCAGTCATCTGGGGAGGGCTGCTGCTTGCCTGGAGCCTGGATCCCTGGTGTTCCAGAGGGGCTGCCACAGCTTATCTGGCTTTCTGACTGCCTCCTTGGCAGCTCATTTAGACAGGCATCAGGGAAGTGGCCAGGAAAAGCTTTCAGCAGATTGAAGGTGACTGCAGGGCTCTGGGGGCAGAGGTAAGAAGGACAGGTGTCTGAGTGGAAGGCTCCTCAGTCCTCCTATGTAAGATGTGAAAACTTACTGAGAGCTCAGGAAAAAATAATCCTATTGTGCAAGAAGATTAGGGACATTTAAATAAGACCCACTTGACAACGGACTGCTTTGGGAACTAAAATTCAGAAAGGCATGATGCAAAAAGGGGAGCCAAAACCAGCAAAAGTAACAAGGAGGGATTCTTGAAGTAGATTGATAGCAAGAGAGGTTTGGGAAAGGTGTAAATTCAGTGATGAATAGAAGAAACCAGCTCTAGTATATAATGGTACAGAAGTACTGAATGCTTTATTGGCCTCAGGGAAAAGCCTATTTCTCTGCCTCTGTATTTGCCAGCATTTTTTTGAACAGCCGATATCTGTTGAGCAACAAATTAGTGGCCACTTAAAGGAGCTGGATATATCCAGAAAAGTGGGATTGGATGGGAGCTGCTGAGCATACTGAAAGAGCTGGAAGATGTGAGACCACTACAAAAAGCCTAGAGGAGGTCCTCAGTGAAAGAGAAAAGCCTGATGTGTTATCTTAGATAAGAAGGACAAGAAGGAGCATCTAGGTAACTATAGGCTGCACAGCTTCATCTCGTGGCCTGGAAAGATCATGGAGTATATTCTTATTTCCAAACTCATAAAGAACAAGAAGACAAGCAGAAGCAGTCAGCATGGATTTAGCAAGGGCAAATTGTGCTTGGCTTGCCTTACTTCTGCTTTGGCTGAAAGGACTTGCTGCAGGTGTGAGGGCAAGCAGTAGATCCCTTGAATGCAGTAGTGCTTTTGTCACTGCCGTCCATAGAGATTTCTCTTGGAAGCTGAAGTAGTATGGTCTAGGCAAGTGGAATTTTAGATGGGTTGTAGATTAACTGCTGAATTGGTCCTTAATAAGCAGGGTACTCTAGGGAGTGATGCTGAGGCTGACACTGTTAGGATTTTCACCAACAGCCTGGGTCATGATGCAAGAGGCACTTTGTGCATATTTTCTGATTTACTAAATCACATTGGTAGAGCTTCAATCCAGAGAGAGCACTTGGTGCAAATTAACCCCATGTGTTATGTTGAATTGAGCAAGAGCCTTAAATGTGCCCTCACTGCAAATAAGGTAAATAAGGGACTGGGCTGCACCAGCAGCCCCTCAAAGACAGTTTTTATCTCCGCTATTTACTGTCTGTAAGGCTGTCTGGAATACTCCATTCAGTTTTGGAGGCACTGCGCTTCAAGAGGTAGACAGAAGTTGAAGAAGGACCATTCAGAGGTCTAGCAAATGGTGAGAGGCTGTGGGTGTGAGGGAGAAGTTGGCAGAGTGGAGCTTGCATAGTCCAGAAAAGAGGAATCTGAAGAACAATGCAGTAACACCCTGAAACTTCTTGAAGGGCATTTACAAAGCTCTTAAAGCTGATTTCTGTTCAGTAGTGACCGATGGCAAAAAGACAGATGTAATGGCACAAATTGTAACTTGGGTTTGAACAGTAGGCAGAAAGTTTTATCTGCAGGGGCAAAGCAGCCCTGGAAGAGGTTGGCCACTGAAGTAGTTTAATCTCTGCCCTCGGAGGAGTTTGAAACTTGTTTGGACAAAGCTGTGACTGACTTCATCTGCTGTTAGCAATGGTTTCCCCCTGGGCAGAAGTTCATCCCAGCCAGCACTTCTTTGATTCTGTGAAGTCTCAGAGACACAGAGGATGTGGAGACAGTTTGGTTCAAGTACGGCGCAAAAAGATGTAAGGAACCAACTTCATTCAGCAGAACGCTTTGATGGACCACTAGGTGTTTGTTGGGGTTTTTTTTTTGTATCGTGTCATCATCCTAGATTTCACAGATGACTGGAAAAAGAACTTCACTCTGGGTCTTTTAAAAATGCTTTAAGGTTATATACAAAAGGATAGTTTTGGTACTCCAGTACCAATATGCAACCCGTACAGAGTGCATCTCTAGTCGCCGTTACCACTTAAGCTGAAATAAAGCAGCACAGTATCTTTACATCAGAATTTTAATTTGAAAAGTTTACATTCACTTTTTAATTGGAGACATGGATACTTTTAACATTGATAGTTTGAAAAACTGAGTGTTGCCCATGTATTCTGAGTTCATCTTTTCTGTCAGCGTAGGTTAGATAAGGCCTAATGTCCTGAAAGACTGCCCCATTCGATAAGTACTCTCTGGATTCAGGGAATCTGATGAAAGCATATGTAATTCCAAGGCTGACTGCCTCCCACTGTGCAACTGCTTAATCTCATGGTCTGCTGCAAAGAGAGCTTTTTGGGTTCAATTGAATGATGGTCAATACTAGTATTTTTATACACTTTATCTTTGGGAGACTAAGGAGATAGTCTGAAAGTAAATGTACTGCTGTCGTTTTGTCCTTGTTCATGTTTTGGATCTGTCTGCGCAGAGTGCTCTCTCTGTGTGGTTGCTTGCTTATAGTCAAAATTTTAGTGCCCTGCTTATTTTCCTTTCTAACTCCTCATACCTTCACAAAAACACTCTTTGTGTACAAGAAATGATTGGGTGTATGCCAGTAAAACGTGAGCCCAATAAATAGAGGTTTTCCCTTTAAAAGATTAAACAAACTGCAGAACTTCCTATCAGTTTATCAGACTTATTGTTTAATCTCATCACGATGCATGAAGTCTGTTTACTGCAGTAGCTTTTATTAGAGGTTATGCAAATTTTGTGTTAAATCCCATCAGTAATAGTCAAGATTTTCTTAGCTAGGAAGTTATAGTGCTTGGATTTTCTGAAGCCATTTTTTAATAGCTGGGGAGTGAGGAGCATCTGAAATACTAATTTTGAGGTATGCCTAAACTGTAGTCACGCCTTTTAAAATACCACTGAACTAGTTAGCCTGGTTGACAGTAATAATGCAGGTGGTTATTGTTACAGGTATGGAGTTGCTGTGATGGTTTTATCAGCTCTGCACGTGTAGTTATGACCCTGGACTGGGAGGTGTGATGTGTGTGCACTGACCGGATGCACTGTGTATCTCCATAATTAACCTGGGGACTTGGGGAAAGGTTTTTCTCTTGGTCTTTGCTTCTAGAATGCTGAAGGGAAATGTGAAATGCAGGCACACACCATTCACAGGTGGTTTTGCTGTACCATTCATCCTTGTACCATGAGACCAAAGCTGTGCCTGTCTGGGAAGTGTTTCTATCTTGGTTCTATCTACATGAAGCATAATTACCCTTTTGAATGCAGGATTGATGTTCCTGAAATAGGCTCTGGATCTGACCTGAAATGTAACTGGAAACTATAAATGTATGTGTTTAGATGTATTATTAGTACATGATGTCTGAAGTCCTAAACAGCTGCAAAATTTGATGTTTTAAATTATCTCTGTTTATTTTTTGAGCTGTGTGCCTAATGGGAGAATTTGTAATGCTGACATGGCAGCTCAGACTGCATGTTGCTAATATTCTTAATTACTCTGCTTCCGCAACCAAGAAGGATGACAGCTCATACCTATTTCAGTAGTGATTTGTTTAATTTTGGTGTAACGTCTTTATGAATCAACTTATTTTGCAAAGCTCAAAATTTTCAGGTAACAGTGGTGATTTGCAATGGTTTCTTTTTAACTGTTGTGCTTGTTTGTGTGGGAAGCTGAAGGAGAGCACTGTCAAGTTTGAAAATTAGTGTTATCCATCTTCTGTAGAAGCCCATTGTGAAAAGCTGACTTTTTTCAGTTGCTCATATTTCACATGTAAACCAAAATGAAAATATGTGTTCTAGTATCAAACCAAAATTGATTATCTTAACAATTGTCTGTTGAGTACTGTTGCATGAACTATTAGTAAAATTGGTCCACACATAGCAGTGGTTGCTACGACAACTTGCAAGGCACAGTATGCTCGATGGCTATCTGTATTGAGGAAAGAAAAATGTAATTTGATTTTAAGCTTAGGTTTTCATGTATAAATGCTTATGAAAGAGAGGTTGGTTTTCTGCTTTTCATTTTCAATTTAACCATCCTGTTGCAGTTCATAAGTAAGACTCAGTAGTGTTATAAATGTCTAAATCACTAAGGATCTTAAGCGTTAGAAAAAAATTTAATATGTCATCTTCTGCTACATTAAGGTGTTTGTTGGAGTATGATGATGTTACTTGTGTAACAAAACTGTGTTATTTCTATGAACTTGCACGCAGTGCTTTAGCTTCAGATGTAAGTGGCTGGTTTCAGTATTCACAAAGAAAAATAATGTAATTACTCTGAGTTTGAGGTTAATGATTTCAAACATCCAAATCCGCATATGAATAATCTGGAATGATGTAGTCCATCTTGGTTTCATGTTCTGGGTTGTATTTTGTATTTTTGAAGTGATGCACCAGTTTCATCATTTTTCTTGGGTAGTTATTTGATGTTAGCATCTTATAAACATGGATTAAAGCTGCATATTATTAATAATTAAATCTCTACTTGGTAAGATCTTTATGCATAACATTAGCTTTTACAGTGCTCATGGTTTTTTATGATCCTCAGGTTTTGTCGCAAGTCTCAGAAGGTTCAGAGGATTGGCAGCACAGTGCATCTGGAGTGCACAGAATATCTTTTTGTTTTCACTTGTGCTTGTTATCTGCCTGGCATTGTACCTAAGTGCCTGCCAAGGAAAATTAACTGTAGTGAAGTCCATAGTAGCAACTGACTTTGAACCTCCTCTGACTCCTACAATTACTTTTAAATTTTGATTAATATTTTTATAATTTTAAAAATTGGAAATGGGAGTTCTGTATAGGAGATGATCACTGCATACAATAAAATTTGTGAAGTTCAGGCTTTTCTGTCCTAAACACTGGAGAAGAACTGCCTGTTGTCTACAAAAGGAATGATGAATGTCAGGAAATGCAGAATTACTTTCTGATTTTATTCCTGCCTACATCAAGGGTTTGGAACGAAATGTTCTTTAAGGTTCCTTCCAACCAAACCACTTCATGATTCTGTGATTTTCCTCAGTTCATGTCCTTTTTTATATGTTTTCCTATGTTTGAAACTGGAGTTTGACTCATTTTCCTGGGTAGAGGTTGATTGTTACCCTGGGGTAGTCACTTGGGTGCCCTGTGACTTTATTTTCCCAAATTCCGCTGAATGAAGAGCAGAGCCATAAGAAGCAACAGTCTTTGAAAACAACTCAGACAAGATCTGGAGTACAAGAATGCAGAAATGAGAACAACAGGTTTTAAGCACACAAAATGAGCTGGGTTGCTGCATGATGACTGCTACAAGACAGCAGTACAAAAATATGTATTCATACTCTCCCGTCTCTTCCCTGGGTTACACACATCAGCATTGTCTGAGTTAGCAGGTGTTACTGATGCCACCTAATATATTTTGCAGACATAATATTGAGTGCATGTATGCAGAAATTCATATGTTGATGTAGCTTTTAATTCTGTAGTAATATTAAAACACATTTTAAACTGTTTAGAAAATAGGTTTTATTCACCCTACAAAAAGGGACAGAAAGTCTTCCTTCTTTTGTCTTGTCCAGTGTAATCTAGATATTTTACCTTTCCTTCCTTCATTAATCCTTATGAGCATGGAAAAAAACTAATTATTCCGGTGAGCTAATTCTGACTAAATCCTGTGATGCAGAACAGCATGTGAAACTGCTTGTGCCCTTCTATTACTCAGGTCTGCAAGAGAAAAGGAAAAAAAAAAGAGCATATATATCATGGATTATATTTTGCTTCAGGCGTTTTCTGACCTACTGTATTATGATTTGGCAGTTACATAAAAAAATTAAAAGCTGTTTGGGTTCTTACTAAATACATTTTATAAAAATAGCAAACACCAGTAATTCAGACTGTAGAATAGCTTTAGATGGATGATTATTCTCAAGATTTTAATAGTCTAGTAAGAACCTAATCTAATTGCATGTTGAAATGAAGTTAAATATTTTCCAAATAGATTGCAGAAAGGGAATTGCATTTTGTCAGTGTGGTACAACACCCTTCCTTCTCAGTGAGCGCACACATTTAAAACCTACATAATTTTGGCTAAACAAATGTGTCCTAAAGGAAATAGATATAACCAGGTAATGATGATAACCATGTCACCCACTTAATGAGAGGATCGCCAACCGCAATGCAAAGTCTTGTCAGAGTAGCTGTAAGAGCCAGTTACCTCTCTGTTTCCTGGTTACAGAAATGTAATGGGCTCAAGGCAAGTCCTGATTGGATTGAAAGATGGCCCAACTCTCACGAGTTAGGTCTACATTTGGGACAGTTGCAGGGACATTGGCTGGCCCCTTTGAGTGCGCAGAGTGGGGCTGGAGTCAGTAAGGACAGGGATCCCAGAGTCCCTTTTGCTGGGTGATGGAGCCTCCAAAGCAGTTTGGTGCCTGTGAAGCACACCTTGAAGGACAAAGGGCTGCAAGAGCTGTCAGGGATTATCCCCAGCATCCTTTTGGACCCTAAATGAAGAGAACTGGAAGCAACAATTCAGGTCAGAGCTTTTTGGTTACAAGAAGTCTCAGTGCAGCACTTGACTTTCAGACGGGTGTAATCTTGTTGATCTTGTTGCTTCTTTGGCAATTTTAGGTCAGTATCTGAAGCCCACACTTCTGACCTACAGGAGGAGGTGAGCATACTTGCTGGCCATTCAGCCTGTATCTATTAAAATCTATTATTTAAATATACTATTTCTGTTAGATAAGTGATTCCACAACTAGAAAGGGACTAAATGAGATACTCCAAGGTAGATGCCTTACAGCCATTAAGTATATTACTCTCTCCACATCTCTCCAAATATAATCATAAAATAAACATTCACGCCTGTCAAAAACTGAGTTCTGCAAGATTATATTTTGCATAGGGGAAAAAATGCACTTAAGCTTTTCTCCCATCTGGGTATGAAGTACAAGCTAGAAAAAGGCTGGGGAAGAAACCACAGCAAGAATGAGTGCAACCTTCCCCCCTGCATTTGTAGAACACTCTCCTGATCCTTTGCTTCTGATTTAATTTTGTGTTATTACATTTTGGATAGCATGTTATAGTTTACACAGTGGGAATAAAAACTTGTTTTGTTCTGTGCCTGGAATGGCCTAAGGGTGTGCTTTGACAAGATGCTGAGAATTGCTGATCCACATCAGCAGGTGCAGGTGGAGCTGCTTTGGTGCTTTCATGCTCAGCGCTGGCTCAGCACCCGAAGTACCACCAACACCACAGGACTTTCGATGAATGAATTTAAGAACTTCTCTGATACCCATGTTCTGAAGGTGTAGTGAGAAGAACTGCTGAAATTGAGTGTGAGCATTTCAGGCAGGGAGATGAGAGGGCAGGAAATGAGATAGGAATAGTTCTCTTCAGGTGCCCAACCTTCTGCATTAATAAAATGGTAATTAAAAAAAATCTGCAACCCTGATGGATTGGTTAAATGCACTATATTGCCGTGCTCTTTAAATACTAAGATAAGAAATAGCTTTTCCTCTATGATTTATGCATAATTTTTCAAAATAGTGCTTGGACAGAAACATAGTTTTCTGAAAATTCTCTTTTTGTCATTGTTTGTTTATCTTACCTCTATCCTGGAAAATAAAATGGGAATGAGAACACAAGTTTCTTTCAATTTTTCTCTTTTTCCATTTTACCAGTGTTCTACGTTTTTTGGCTACTAAAATGATGTCTGTGGTCCAAACACCTAGAGAAAAGAGGAAAATTGTGGAGCAGAAAAAAAGAGAAAACCTTTCTTTGCTTCATGTGACCAAAGGAAAAATATAACTTTCTACTATTCGGTGGTTAACTAGAAGTTTTTCTTAAAACTGCTTATGTAGGATCTACCTTTTTCTTTAAAGTTCCAAAAATTTAAGTTGCAGGAATGAGATGGAAGATTTAAAGAGGATCTTCCAACCTGTGATTTTGTGCCTTCATCTAGAACTTTTCTGAGTTGGTAATATTTTTGGGAGGGTAAGTTTCTGTATGCAATTTGTATAGATAGATAGAGTGTTGTCAATGTCACCATGAAGCCACATTTTACCATTAATATACAGAAATTAAGAAATCTGTTATCTTCACTGTCCTTGACTGATGAGCCTACAATATTGCTTCTATTCAACATATACCAAAGGTATTGCAACAGGTGTGTTAATATAGCAAAATAATTTTATTAATACTAATTTAAAAAATGTTTTCATACTGGCTGTCAATGAGTGTCATTAATCTTAACATCTAAATACTCAAGTGTCTGTATTACTTATTAGTCTGTTCTCATGATTTGATTTACCTCTGCAGAAGAATTAGTAATTTAACCAAATACCTTTCATTAAGGAATAAGGAGTCAGAGTATGTCAGTATAGAAAAAAGTTTTGTGGAGTAGTGCAATTATCAAAAAATATTGGCATCTGTTGTTTTATTTTAGTCATATTCTACAAATTTTGTTAGTTTTAAATTTTTTTAAAGAAATAAGATACCAGAGTTAACCTACTGGCACCTAAATTGTGTGTCACCAAAGCTGCTTTTATTCTTTTCCCATGCCTTCATGAAGAATGAACTCATTTTGCATGGTTAAAAGTTCACTGTGGGCTAGACCTTTGGTTTTTTTTTATGGCATATAACACCTTTGACATTCCTCTTGTGTTAGAAATTTGCTGCCTCCCTACTGCAGCTCAGGAGCTGCTTTAAAGGGCAGTTCCCTGTCTGCTGCCCAGCCTGAGTGCTGGTGGAAAACCTTGCACGTATGCTACTCAGGGGAGTAGTTTCTGCTTCCCAATCAGCTGCTAACCCCTTGGTGACTCCATTGCATTGCAGAATTCAGAAGCACACATTTGTGTCCATTTTTAGTAGTGCTCTCAAAGTTAACCAAGATGTCTGTTCTGCCACGGGAGAGATGCCTGAGGATGTTGGTTTCTTTTGCAGAAAGAAGGACTCTGGACACAGCCATAACTGGCAAAGTGGCTGAAGAATGTCCCTTCTCTCCAATGTAAGCTTTAGCTTCTTGGGAAAGGGTTTCAGGAGGGTATTTTCTTTGAAGAGGAAGAGAGGGGTGAAAACATGCCCATGAGATTAGGGTTGGTATTCTTTCTTAGTGTCTTCTGACAAATGATCTTGATGTCACCCACAGCCAAGTATTTAGCAGGATTGCTGACTGCAGACCTAAGAAACATCTTAGAAAACATCCACTGAGGTATTTTAAAATTCTCTGCGGCTGGGGAATAAAACAAGAGAAGTTCACAGATACTGATAAAAGATTCTGTTTATTCTAATCTGAATCCATAATGAATGGATTCAGATTAGAATATAGTAGTAAGTAAAGAAAACAAATATATTCATAGTCGTGTGGAACTGGAAATGGTGTAAGATGAGCAAGTTTTTATTGTTCATGCAGTTTATCCTCTATTTTTACATTTCATGGAAAAATGTTCCCTAGCCCCTCACTGAGGGCCAAGCAGTACTTTATATATTCTGTTAATCATAGAATCATAGAATATGCTGAGCTAGAAGGCACCCATCAGGATAATCAACTCCAGCTCCTGGCCCTGTGCAGGACATCCCTACAATCACAGCCTGTGCCTGAGAGCATTGTCCAAATACTTGAACTGTGTCAGGCTGGTGCAGTGACCATTTCGCTGGGGAGCCTGTTCAGTGCCCAGCCACCCTAAGAGTGAAAACCCTTCCCCTGATATCCAACCTAAACCTCCCTTGTCTCAGCTTCGTGCCATGTCTTTGAGTCCTGTTGCTGGTCACACGAGTGAAGGGATCGGTACCTGCCCTTCCACTTCCTCATGAGGATGTTGAAGACCACAGCAAGGTCTCCCCTTGGTACTAAGATTATGCAAGTTCACATGATCACACTGTGGAATCATTTAGTACAAAAATAAACCCAGCACTACCAAATCCACCACTAAACCATGTTCCTGAGCAGTTCACCATTAGCTTACCTACTAGTGCAGATACCCTGTGTGCAGATGTGTATTGTTTACCCACAGGACTGCAGGCATGGGCTGTAGATTTCCACATCTTATTAAATACATATTAACCATAAATACTGAGATTTTTAGTTTTAATTGGAAGCAGTGAAACTACCTGTTATTATCTAAATGACATAGAAACTAAAACCACATTTTCTTTCATCAACAGACTGCAGTATTAAGAGTGTTCCATTTGCAGTTAGTACTTTTTTATGTCCTTCTTCAAAACTGATTGAAGAAAAATGCTGGACACTGCAATATACATACAGTATGTAATGAACTCTGGCACTTCCTGCTTAAAAGGTGTAACAAGGAGAAGTTAATACATGTAGACATGCTTGATTGCTGGCTTTGTTTAATGATGTGCAATATAAATGCAAATATTAAAAAAAGAGAAAAAAACCCTGTATTTTTGACTATCTTAAAGGTTTTCATACTTTCCAAACTGTCTGTTCAAAGTTTTTCATATTACAAACTAATGGCAAACAAACATAAAATTCTTCTGTATCATAATAAAACCACTTTTTTATATTCATAAAAAGAAAACAAAAAGTAAATGATGAAAAGAATGCCCTAAGTAGGAACCCAACAGAATGCAAGACCCCCTATATAGAATAAATAGATAGTTCTTTTCCAATTAGTTGAGGTTTTTTATAAATTTAGGTTAAAGAACAAATGCAAGAAAAATAATAAAGAATCCCAAAGTGACCTGTTGGCTCAATTGCTGGGGAGCAGTGATAATTCTAAAATTATGCGCCACTAATCTTGCTTTTTGACATTTAAATTGTCTTTCCTTTTGGGGCATGAAAATTCATTGTTTTCCTTTAACTTCTCTGTAAGAAAGTGGAGAGGAGTAGCACTGAGCGCTGGCACGCTTGAGAGAGCTGGGGAGCAGTTTTGGAGTAGTAATCAGTCTTGCATATTGCAATATCTAAGTGGGTAATGATGATTAATGTTCAGCAGGATGCTGTGTGCAGTAGAAATGATGCCTCTTGCCTTCAATCTGTATGCAGACAGAGTCCTGCAAAAGCTGTAAGAAAGGACGATTTGCTTTGGCATAGCCTGGTTAACACCAGGATTTCAACCTTGCAGGTTGTGTGCTGCTTACATATTGGGGTTTTTAAAATTAATTTTAGTTGTTTGGACCCTTGATTTGCTCCTATTTTTGCTACAAAGTTATACTTTGTATCAATTACTTGAAATGTAATTTTGCGTCTTTTTGGTTTGTTTGGGATTTGAGGGATGTGTGGTGTGGGGGGTTGAATATGGAGCACAGAGAGCTAAGAAACTCCTGCAGCTGTGTGGGTTAATCCCCAATCTAAATGTAACCCGGTCACATTCAAAGATGACTCATTTGAAAGGAGGGAAGGCTACACTGTGTGAATGCTCTGTTGTTTTCACTTTTTAAAGTGTACCTGTATGCATCTGATTCTCTCCACTCTGGAGGGTCACAGTCGCAGGTACATGTGCAGTCTGTCTAAAGTGCTTTAATGCATACATGTAGCTGGAGCGATGAGTTGAAAGGGAACGTGGCTGCAAAATCAAGTTTTTAGGAGAAATCTCTGCCCCTCAAAAAGCAGATTTTGTGATGTTTTATTGTGTTGAATATGGGAGTCTCTGTCTGTGAAGAGCTAAAGAAGCTGGAGCCAGCTGTAGATGGAAGGAGCAGGAAAAGCTCTGTCGTCCATGAGTGGGGAACCCAACATGATGCAGGAACCTGGCCTAGGTTGAGAAATGTGTGTGAAGTTACTGCTGGATGTCCTGATCCCCGTGACAATATACAGTGTTTGGCTTTGAATTCAAAGCCATTCTGGTGAGGACCGTCAGTGAGACTGGAACTTTGAAATGTTGCTATTGCCATGCCATCGTTCCAGGCTGCAGCAGCTCAGCAAAGATAATTTACTAGTTTGTGTTGCTGTGAGCTAATGTGTAAGTTACCTGATGGTGAAATATGATCACTTTTAGGAAATGATAATGTTTTAAGTGAAAATTGTTTTTCTCTTGATGTCTCTAAACTGTGGAAGAAAATAAGTGCAGCAGCTGTGTGACAAGAGCACCCTGTTAATCTGCAATAGCTAAAGCAGGAATAATAGCCTGATGGGACTTGCTGCTTGCAATAAACATTCAAAGTTGTATAATAACAAACAGCCTGAGGATGAGATATTCAGGTGTTTGACTGTTCGAGAAAATTGTTTCATACTGTCAGTAAGATAAGTAACACCATATTGTGCTGTGTGGATTACAGATTGGTTGTTTTAAAATCACTAAAGTAATACAATGATCAATTAGTCAATTCTTTTAAAATTTGACTGGGGAAATTTTGAGGCTATTTAGGCTGTTCTGTAAAACCAGGTTATTAAAAATGGGAATACAAAAACATACAGTTTTTCATATTTTACCTTTCTGCACCTTAAAAAATAATTATATTGGTAAGAACTAAACTGACTCCATTTATTATATTCTCTCTGTAAAACCTTTGAAATACCAGTGTTTGAAATAATTCCATTAACAGTGTGGAACACAATGAACTGAAAACTGGCTAACTAATAGTTTTCAAAATAATAACAAAAACAGAGAGCTGGAGAGGGGCAGGTGGTATGAGCCAAGAAATGCGCTACTGGGTAGTCTTGGCTGAGGGAGCCTGTTAGCACTGGTGTGGCAGAACAGTCCCAGAGGTGACTGGTTGTCCCTGTGCTGCCTGTGCAGGCTGTTCTGGGTGGCGTCGGTGTCCCAGCACTGATTTCAATGAGATGTGCTTCTGCACAGCCGGCACAATTACCCCTGTCTTGGAATGAGGCACATTGAGCACTCTTATTTCATCCACTGAAGCCCATATTTCATAATACGAAGCCCAAAGGGTCCTTTAGACCTTGTACTCGCTGCAGGCTGTTTAAATAGGCTGCTCCCTCACCGTGTCCCCTAACGCGTGTGACTGAGACCTGCCTGTTTCAGGAGCCTGTTTGTTCTTTGCATTCTTGAGAGATGCCATGGCTCTTGTACTGCTTTTACTCTTGTATTATAGATGAATGTGAATGAATACCTTCTCTCCTTCCCTTATGTGGATTTGTGTCAGTGTCAGCTTTTGTCTCTTGTTGTTCTCTTGCGCTGTGAGATTGAAGTGCCTTTTCCAGACCTGCTGTTACTTTGCATTTGAGTCACATGCATCTGCCGTTTGTTTGTGAATCCAGTCACAGTGTCCGAGTCCCACAGAACAGCTGCTTTTCTCTTTTCTCTGGGTACAGTTTATGGCTCTCTGCTGTGTCTCTTGGAATATGGAGACTCAGTCTATACCCCACATTTCAGCACTGATCTCAGCTCTTCCCTCTGTAACTGTGGGTCACTCTTCCCTTTCGGTACACCTGGCCCTTGCAGTCATACTCATGAGTTCATTTTGGGGGAAGGTTCATGTGGAGCTCCTGTGCTGCTGCAGCTCATGCCCACAGAAAGCATTTTTCCATAACTGTCTTGTATGTCAGACTTTAATTCACCATTCCCAGATGCATTACCTTTTGTACATAATTTAAGATTTGAGTAAACTGTTTAAAAACAGTCGCCAGCAGGTTGAGGGAAGTGATTCTGCTCCTCTACTCAGCTCTCACGAGACCTCACCTGGAGCTCTGTGTCCAGCTCTGGCATCCTCAGTGCAGGAAAGACATGGATCTGTTGAAGCAAGTCCAGAGGAGGACCATGAAGATCATCAGACAGCTGCAGCACCTCTTTTATAATAATAGTTTGAGAGAGCTGGGGTTGTTCGGCCTAGGGAAGAGAAGCCACTGGGTTGACAACAGTCTTCCAGTTCCTGAAGGGAGCTACAAGAGAGCTGGAGAGGGACTTTTTACAAGGGCATGTAGTGATAGGACAAAGGGGAATGGCTTAGAGCTGAGGTAGAATAGTTATAGGCAAGAAATTCTTTACTGTGAGTGTGGTGAGGCACTGGAACAAGTTGTTCAGAGAAGTTGTGGACTCCCTACCCCTGAAAGTGTTCAAGGTCAGGGTGGATGGGGCTTCCAACCCCATGGCAGTGGGGTTGGAACTGAGTGACCTTTATGTTCCCTTCAAACCGAGACCATTCTGTGATTCTGTGATTGTATGAAAAAGCTTGGTTTGAATGGCCAAAATAGCTGCATTTCTTCTGTCTTGACCTTCTCTTTTTAGCTGCTTCATCCATTGCTTTCTCATCCAAAAATTTACATCAGACCTCTGTACCCTTGTGGTACTTGTGCTTGAAACACATTGTGATATGAACCAGGAATTAAAACTGTTCTTTGATGATTTTGTTTCCATTGAACCCAGTCAGTGCTAAAGGTGGAAGACAGCAGTTCAGTGATTAATTTGGTTTTTATTTTTTATAGTGAATTCCTAAGTGAAACCAATCTGGAAATCATTACCTTTAAAGAACTGGTTATTTTTCTCCTAAAATTTAATTTTTTTCTTGTATGCATACACCTATGCATGCACAATTAAAGTTTTGTACAGATTCCAGTGGTAATTTTTAGACAGAATTCTCAAAGTTTTGACATTTTAATTCTTTGGTAAACAAAAAGCCCTCATGCTATCATATAAATGAGGGTTTTCCAAAATAACATTTTGTCTGGAAGGCTTGTGAAAATGAAAACTATTTTCAGGCTTATGTAATGGGAACAATATAATTAAAAATAGATGACTCTATTCTTTTTTTTATTTGTTCAACATGGTATATTTTTAGTTTTCAGTATTTCTTTTAAATACTTCCATGTTTCTCTCTGTAGAAAATGTCAACAACACTCTAATTAATTGTTCTACTGTGTAAAGAAGAGTAGGCTTTTTATATATGAGCAGCAAAAAAACTGCTACTATATATTTACAGAAAATCAATGAGAAAAATCTAGCTAGAATATTGTCACTTCCCAAAGGTAGTAAAATTTAATTCTCACCAATCAAAATGTCAGCTTGATGAATGTATGTGAGACTACGTATACTAAACTGCAGAGTTCATTATACTAATATAAATTACAGAGTAGTCATTACGTTAATTACATAATGCCTGATAAAATAAATTTGGCGGACCTTAATAATTTGGCTTTATTTGAAAAAGTGATTATTTCCAGTAGCTCCTGGGTTTTAAAATAATACTTACCTATTCAGTGTTCTCTAAAGTGCACCTGAGGGACTCAACTTAAGCATTTGTCTATTCTGTGTCTTAATTTCCTTTTCCATAGGCGAAAATCTTAATTCCTTCTAGATATTTCTCTGTAAAATACACTCATATTGTGACTCTTAGTAGTTTGTCCTTTTCTGGCTTAAGATGCTTGTTAATGGTTTTTATTTGGGTTTTGTTTGTATTTTTTTCATTCCAGAACTTGTGGAGTATATAGAAAACACATTTTGTCACTTAAAGCCTTTCCATTCACTGTTCAGTACTTTTCCTCCTCACATGCATCTCTTGGCATCTGACAAGTGAGAAGCTTTCTCCTAGGAACTGGGTGCCTTCCCAAAACCAGGAGAGAAGCAGGAGCTTGCTGCAGCTGACAAACCATCCATGTTGCCCTGTCCCAGCAGTGGTGCTTTGGCCACCACAGCTTCTCAATTTCTCTCATCTCCCTTATGGCCCTCCCTGGTGGAATGGGATATGGGCCTGTCTACGCCCAAAGCAGGGCTGGCTCTGGACCAGGCTTCTCCGGGCTTGGACCAGTTGGAGGTTCATCCAGGGATGGAGATGGCACAAACTCTTGGGCTGACCTGCTCTGCTGCCTCACTGTCCTCACTGAGAAATGGATTCTTTCACGCTGGAATGTGGTCTGATGTGTGCTGTGCAGAGCGGGACAGTCCCTTACCATGATCCCTGAGCTGTGCCCCTGTTTGTGTGTCCCGGGAGCTGCAGGATGCCTTTGCTACCAAATCCCGGTGCACACCATTGCATCCTCCAGGTCAATGATAAGGACGTTCCAGGTCTCAGGACAGACCCCTGTGGTTCTGCACTTGGTGCTGGTCTCTGGGTGGGCTACAGCTCACTCAGAGCCTGAGCATCCAACCAACTTCTTTCCTGTCTGGTTTAGTTGAGCACCAGTCTTTTCTCTTTCTCTGCCATCCCTTTGAATACTGTGTAAATTCTTAATAGCAATTTTAGTTGTGCTGCTTTCCCCCCCACCTTTTTTTTCCCCCCAAAAGAGATCCTGTCCATTGCAAGGCAGAGAGAATGGGAGTGATGTAGTAAACTAAGATTTACTCAAAAGGATTTCTATACTGTGACTCCCATGCTAGTCTTTGTCAAAACATGAACAGTTAGTTGCCATAGAGTAAATAGGATAATTAAGTTCTTTCTGGGAGGACAGATCACTGTGATCACTCTAAGATCCTGCATTGCACAGTTGAGCTTCTGGAGCTGTAATGAAGTTTAACGGCTTTTATCTCCACAGTGTGTTCTTTTAAGCAGATATCACACAGGTTTTACTGAATTGGTACTTGGCTTTCCTTTTTCTTGGTTATCTGCTATGGGACTCCTGCGTTTTGTGTTGAGAAGATGGAGGAAGCTGTGAACGGCTCTGAGATGACACGAACTTACTCAGCTTGGTAGAAGTGCTGTAATTTCTGGGTTTTGACAGTACACACTGCAGTATGATTTGCATGCTACTGACACAGTGCCTTTGAAAAGGTGGGGAAAGGATGGATTTGGTCCTGTTTCTCTCATTAGCGCCTGTTATGGTTGTTGCATTGGTATTAAAAACAATATAAATGGTCGTGCTCTCATTTCATTATTTTGGTTCCTCATTTCTTGAGGAAATGACTCGATATAAAAACACTCTGGTGCCATTACAAGAAGTAATGGAAATAATTTGCTCAACTGTAGAAGTCAGAAAAATTCTATTATGAAAACAAGAGAAAGAAAACCTAATTTCTGTACAGTGGTAAATGTTGAATAAGGGTTAGATTTATACAAGGTTAAATAATTTTGTCAACACATTAGCTGTAAGGATAAATGTACTGCTCTGTTCAGGAGGACCAACCAGCAGCCTGCCAGCAAGTTATGAAGAAGGCAGAACTGAGCCTTTTACTGATGTATGTACCTGAAAATGACAGATTATAGTAATAAATTGAAGAAGGGGAGATTCAGACTGGATATGAGGGAAGAAAGCTTTATCATAAGGATAATTAAGCAGTGAAGCAAGTTGCCCAGAGGCTGTGCAGTTTCCATCCTTTGATGTGTTCAAGACTAAATGCAATAAAGCCCTGAGGAGAAACCTGGTTTGACCTTACCTTGGCCAGCAGGTTGAACTAGAGACCTCAATATATCCCTTACAGCCTGAATTACTCCCTGGGATAAGAGTGTTCTTTATGCAAGATTCATAGGGGCCTGGCTTTAAACTGCACGGCCATTTGGCCTGAGTGAGTTTTGCACTTTATGCCCTTTGAAAAGACCTGTTTCTCCACAGCCTTTTGTCTTCTTTTCCTCCATGTTTAATAGATGCCATTTTTCACCAGCCTGGGTGTACCTGGGTGCTGATTTTTTACTTCAAGATCAAAATTTGATTCTGGCTCTCCAAGGGTAGTTCAGCTCAAACTCATTTGGTTCCAGAGATTAAAGCTGTGGCTGCTGGGTGTATAATCACAAGATTACAAAAGAAGTCAGACCTAGATGTGATTACTGTGCAGTGAAATGAAGCAGTGTCTGGGTAGACAGAGGATGACAGCAATTTCATGTTGGGCCTCTTCTGAAGATATTGCAAGAAAACCTCAGGATTTGGGAGCTTTGGCATGTTTGAGAAGCTCACGTAGGAGGATGTGGTGCACGCACAGGAAATGCTGCTCCTCTCTCCCTGCTTTAAAAAAAAAAATTGTTTGTTTGTTTTTACTTGAGGAAATACAGCATCTCTAGGTATCAGAGTCCAAGCCTCAAAGATAGGAAGCCCTGCAACATTCAGTAGCTTCAAGCAGTATGTTCAGACAAGCAGTACAGCTAAGTGCATAAGGAATTAATTGAACTGAGTTAATTTGCAGAAGTGAATTATTCTGAGATCTGTGGCTACTCCATATTGACACTGATTTACTGTGGTAGACTTTAAACTATTATGTAATGGTTGGCGTCAAGATATACTATATAGCAAAACAATTAGTCATTATTTTAAGGGGTAATTTCATGTTGAATGCTGCAGCAGTTCATTTGACTCTCAGGTGATGTCAGTTGTAAATTTAGAATTCATTCTACATGCTTCTTTCATTGGTTTTACACAGAGTGCATCTCTTGCTCCATATTAACCATGTCACAGGCTACATTTTCACCTCTTTCTGAGGCTTCCTTCATTGTTAATTTTAAGTACAGCTTTGTGCTTACTTGTTCCTGCTAGTCTTTCTGCATAATTTTTCACCTTTTATTATACTTCTCAGTGTCTAGCGATGTGATGGTAGCAAGTTTGTCATCATTCAGAACAAAGAATTTGTTGACAAGAGAAAACAAACTCCAGATGCCATCATTGTCTGTGAAACTTGTAGTTCTCAGGACTTTTATTGTAAAGTTATCATCGATCTTTTGTCATTACTACTATTGTTAATAATACCTTCTTCCTCTGCCATGAGACAGGCTTCCTCAGCTTTTTTTTGTATCAAATTCTCATGCAGCTTTCTATGTTGCAGAAGCCACTTCTTTACACCTGTTTTGTTTTGATACTTGTTTTGGTTCACATTCTAAAAGGAAGTGTTCTTTTGCATTCTTTTGCAAGTGATACTTGATAATTTTATCCCAAAATTATATGCCTCTAAGATATGAAGCATAATTTACCCTTTTAGTGTGCATGCTTAGTGAATTATGATACTTCTGTCTTGACTGGGGGGAAGGATCCTGTATTTTGACGTTTTTAAAATTTGTATCCTTGAAACAGTTCTGTTTTGTCTTGCAGAACTGGAGGTTTATACATAGAAGGAGTCAGGGTGGTAGGAAAAGTAGGAGTTTGGGGAATTCCATAATTAGGACCCAGAGTTAACCCTGTTTTGGTGAGGACAGTTTACTGAAAGCTTTGGATTGAATTAGGGTTTCATTGTTTACACTGCCATCAGTCTGTGTCCTCATTCTGACGTTTTGCAGGCAACATCTTTCCCCCACTGATTTTTAAATTCCCCCTGAACTGAGTGTTGGGAATAGGTTTGCATATGCATGTGCTCTCACAAAACCAGACTGCTTTAAACTGAGGTTAGATCTGAGAAATTTTGGCTTTCCCATAATGTGAAGAATTTCAAAACAGGGAATCAGATCTTTGCAATCTGGTTAAGATCATGGTGCCACCTTCATGCTGTAGTTTTGATTTTACTAGAACGTAGAGTTTTGTTTGGCTTATAGGCGGACACATTTCCTTTGAACTGTGTAAAAGCTTACACCATGTTTTTTAGTTGAAAGACTGCCAGCAGCCTGTTCACGTTTTAATTTTTTTTTTCTCTTTTGCTTTTGGTAGCTATGTGAATTGCGAATTGCTCGGAGGAAAATATAAATGAGTTTTGAATAAATTAGAACTATCATTCTGACTTAAGGAAATATAGAAACATAGCCCATAATTGTAAAGGATTTGCAGGTTGCAGAAGAGCTCATTCCTGATCATCAAGTGTTCTTGCACAATATAGATGCAAATGGCTCATTATTCCCTAAGTAATATGGAAATTAATTTTAAAAACATTTCAAGAGTGAGAGTTACAGTTCATCTGATTATTGATATATTCCAGCTCCACATCTTACAACTTATTTTTTTTCTGAAAATATGCTAATTCCTTCTCTAGAAATTCTTGCATTGTGGCAAAGGTTTTTATGCTATAACAGTTGTCTTGCCTAGTGGATGCTGCATCCTCCACTAGTTTATTCTTGCCTATATGCCCTCCCCTTTTCAAAGGCAATCAGTAAAAAGCTTTTAAATTATCACTGATAAGAAGGAAAATTACTGATTGTAAGAAGGAACTACTTTGTGGCCATCCTGTGGGTGCTTCAAAGTGCTTTCAGGTGAGGTTGGCATTGGCACAGAATTTCTGGTCAGAGTAAAGCAGATGCCATGATTGCAGCTGTCATGGAAATAGGAATGGTTGTATTGCCCCATTTAGTCTGTGTAAATGCAATTATAGATACTTCTGACTATGAAGGCGGATCACAATTCAGAGCACTGGAACAAAATAATTACATAATTTGATGCTTGCTTTTTATTATTTCTTCATTATTTGTGCTTGTGATGTTGGGATTTGTCACATTAATTGTTCTTGCAGCAGTAAGCATGGCTTTAATTGATGTTCTCAAAGTGTATCCAAATATTTTGAAAATTACCAAGCATTGCCTCATTTATAGTCACTGGATTTTATTTTAAACTAACTAAAACTTAGAGCAAGTTTACTAAATATCTTACGTAATTTTATTTTTGAATTTTTCCCTTTCAAGACCTAAGATTGAATTTTCGGTATTCTGCAACAAGTTTGTAATTAAGAAGAAAGGTTATTTTTCCCCTCTTGCAGAAAGTAAATTCCTAATTTGGTTTTTGAATGCTTAATTCACAAGTCTAATGTGCTGAATTTGTAGCAATAGTTCTCATTTGATGAAGCTTTCTGAGAACTATTTTATAAGTGGATAAGGGTAATGACACGATGCTCCTAGGTTTGAGTCCCAGCTCGTTAAATGGATGCCTTGGAATCCTAGCTGGGCTATTAATTTTTCATGTATTTATACAGTATAAATGATTAATGTGTGCTCCTGCACTAGAGTCTTAGATTTTGAAATGGGGAATAACAGATGACACAGCATACTTTCAGCTGTGAAAATGTTCCCCGGGGGAGCACTGAAACCTGAAAAAAGAGCGAGCAGACCAAAAGAAGAGTTAAAGTAAATGCTATGCTTTAGATTCTTGTCATTTGAAAACAGATAACAAATATTATAACTTCCCGTGAACATTATATTGTTACGTACAGATGTAGGAAAACCAAGGTATTTAATGTCACATCAGATAAGATACTTCAAAAAGTATCTTAAATAAAGTATAGGTGGGGTTATTTAGTTAGTTGTCATTGCATTCAAATGCGTTTCAATGAGACTTTGCACAGTTGGTAGCAGAGGAGTTACTTCACCGGGAGTTCCGTGCTGGGAGTTGTTTTAGCAGGAGTTCTTTGCTCCCATTGCCTTTGTGGAGATGCTGTTCGGTCTCTGCCACTTGAGGTGGTGCAGGGAAGCAGCAGGAGGAGCTGTGTCTGACAGAAGTTTGCTCCACTTGCAGGCTTCTGAGGCATGGACCATGAAATACACACACGTACAGGGCCAGAAGCCAAAGGCTGCAAATAATAGAGATAGCAAGAACTAGGATGTGCTAAGGGCTGGGTTGTGCCCTTGTGCCATTCATTTTCCACTGCTGATGGCAGTTTAAAGTTGCTCTGTTCAGAGGTATGTGAAGTGTGTGACTAATGCAAATTTGTTTCACAAAGCCATTACAGTAAAGTTCCTTTCACTTGCTTTAGTCCTTCACCATTAAGATGTTTATGGTTTTACAAAATCACAGCATGAATTTTTAAAAGTTGCGAGGCCTCTCTCGACTGTATGTCCTGTGAAAAACTTATGAGATGATACATGCTGAATGACATTAGATAATACCAGGCCTGGAAATGATTCTTGCACTTTATTGGAAACTGCATCAACTCCTGATTTAAGAAACACTTTCTTCTAACACCAATTTATTTGACTGCATTTTTTTCTGCAGGAGGTGTGTGCTCTTCTGTTACCATGTTTGCTTGTAGAACATTTTTACTCTTTCAGTTTTTTTTTTTAGTTCTAACATGACAAAACACAGAATCTTGGTAAAAAATTAGAAACTTTCATGCACTTTAAAAATACTGTCACTGGTCTCCTGACTTCCTTATTAGAGGTTCTCTTGGGATGCTTCTCAATATTGGTTAAACTCAGGAGCTTCCTCAGCAATGTGCTCTGGAGTGCTGCCTTGTGGAGTGGAGCCTCTTTGAAGCTTTGAAGCTGTTGGAGCCAAGTGGGAAACTCGGTAGTGTGCTACCTCCGAAAACTGAATTATATTGATAGTGTAAGAGGTTTGCGACCTTGCTTTCTCTCATCAAGGCTTCCTTCCTTTTGAGGGGCTCTCAAGAGATGCATCTTCCCTCCTGTCCTGTTTGGTAGTAATTCGTCTTCTGCTTCTGTCTTCAGTGCACTTTCTGGGAGTCCCTGAATTGCAATTGTAGCACAGAGAGTTTCATACACAAACGTGCACAAATTTGTCTTGTACTACTATGAAATATGCCGACTCTATATATGTACCAAATACATAGCTATTATTTATATTTCATAGGATTGAACTTCAGAATCCCAGGAATGGTTGAGGCTGGAAGGGACCCCTGGAGGTCACCTTGTCTAATCCTTTACTCGGGCAGGGCCACCTAGAGCTGGTGGCCCAGGACGGTGTGCAGTTGAGTTTTGAGTATCTCCAAGGGTGCAGACTCTCACTCCAAGGGTGAAATCTAATTTGCCCTTTTAGAGTATTTCAGTACTAATGAAGTAATTGGTACATCTAGGTCAGTAAATGTTTTCTTTGATATTCGCGACAAATCTCGAATTTGATCCGTTGTAAGATATGGGGGTTCGCTGAATGTATGTTGCTGAACTGTGTTTCGTGGCTGTGTCAGGGGTTTGTTGGATGGAAAAAAAGTTGGAGAATTACTCGGGTTTTGCTTAGCTTAAGGAAGGCCCTCAGGAGAAAATGCAGGTGAGGATGCCTTGGTGTGGTATGCAGAGTTGTTTTCTCTTCTGGAAATGGAGAGATGGGGAGCTGTCACAAGATGCTGCTCCTGACTGGCGCAGAAAGCTTTTGGGGCATCTTGCAACTTAATTTCTCCATGCTGCAGTCTTCCCATCTATGAAGCAGACGTGGACAAATTTGCATTAGCAACTGTTTTATGAGGTTGAATATTTTAAGGTTGTTAAGCTTTTTTGGGATCCTCAAAGTGAAATTACAGTATAAAGGGCAAATAAATAATTATTATTTGACCACTTCATTTTTCAAGACAACTTGATTCTAAGCTAAGTAAACTTCAAAGCTGACATGTCATTAGGAAATAAAAGATGTCTGAAAGCTAAGGAGGTTACTGAGCCAAACTGTGATTAACTAAATTAGTATGAAGTAATGGCAAAATATCACCACATTTGTAATTACTTCTTTAAAAACATGAATGATTACAAAATTGATGTTAAAAGTAGGATTTTTACCAAAGAATCTCTTTGCATGATTTACATTTCTTTACAGGAAAATAACTAGTGCCCCAGAATTTGATGAAAATGTATTACTATCAATGCATAAATACCACAAGAGGAAATTGAGTAAAAATTTTGGTGTGTGGGTTTTATTCTCTCATAGTCATATAAATTAATTTTACAAATAGAATGAAAATACAGATTTACTAGTCATGCATATTAAAATTACTTCTATGAGAAGTTTGGCTTTTTTGAGTATTCTTTGAGATGGAGACACCAAGTTATTAATCATATGTTACCTCACTGATAAGCAGGTGTATATTGACTAAATGTCATGCTGGGACTGGTTACAGTAGAAAATGAAAATACATGGAGTAAATGAATAAAGTGCAAAGAATAAAATTATTGCCATTTTTACAAGTTAAAGTTTTTGCAAAATTATTCCAGTGGAAGACAAGGAGCCATCTTTTCCTGGCAATACAAAATTTCCCACTGAGCTTTTAATTTGACCTATCAATATATAAGATTAGCCAGATTGAGACAGGTGATAAAGTCTCCAATTTCATTTCAGATGGGAAAAAAAGAGGCTGTGCAGCAGTGCCTGAGGAACAATCCTCTGGTGCACTGTGTGTGGTCATTGTTTTCTCAATCAGCTTTTTAGCTGCAGCGTGTGCCCTGCTTCTTCTTCGATATGCTGGAGGAAAGCTGGTTGTGCTGTGTGAGAGGAATGTAGCAGCTTTCAGCTGGGAGCTCACTGACAGGTTTTTTTTTTTTCTTTCCAGTTGCAGCATGAGTAAATACAAAGTTTTGGTGCAAGTGCCTGGTAAGGATAGCAGTCAGATGCAGGCTACCGTATATATTCTTTTCTGTCTGTGCGAGAATGAGAAGCAAGGTGTTGCTTCTCATCAGCATGTTAACTTAATATTCATGGGGAAAAAGTGTGTAGAACCTGCGAGAACTGGCTGCTGTGCACAGAATGTCTGTCTAATGATATTACTGTAGATGTCATTTTATGGTACTGCTTAACAGGAGTTTTCATAGAAATGGCTATATCTGCAAAAGAGAAGGGAAATGCTAAGAGCCAGTGAGGTTTTACTGATTGCTTACAGTGTGGAGGTAGTATTGAATGCTATATGATTGCCCAATTTAAAGACTAAATGGATAGTTCCAAGTAGAAATTAGGTCATGCACATGTCAAGAAAATAAATGTTAGTCTCTCACTGTAGATGAGCTTTAAACAGCCTCTGCTCTTCTGAATATTTGCACACTGTATCTTAGTGCTAGACAAATGTATTTGTTATTTCTCCATCATTATTACTATTATTATTATTATTATTACTACTACTACTACTATTATTATGTGATTGTACAAAAAGCTGTCTGGATTTCATAGCCTCTGACTTCTGTCAGCTCTATTTGAATTAGTTCTGTCATCTCTATCGTACATTACTTGAGTAGGATTCTCAAGTATTGTAGCCTCTCAGGACTATTGCTCATTGCCCTCTCCCAGTATTCCCTGCAGATGATAGAGATGCTGTACCTGTAGGAGGGTTTTAGGGTTATTTTTCCCTCTGACAGAACTGCTGCTGCAATAATGCTGTATTTATACTTCATGGTGATAGGCACAGTCAGAACATCAGTGTTAGTTTTGCGTCTTAACCTCTGTGGAGAGGGCCCACTTCTGTGTCGCAGATGAATTCCCAGAGCTAATTAAACCTCATGAACCATGTTTTTCAAGCCCAGCAATGCTACTACAATTGAAGATAGAGTTGCTTTGGCCAAGTGACATAGCTGAAACTTGTGAAGCATCCAGCATCTGTGAGCACACTGTCTTTTGTGGCTGGGGAGCAAATTCATTCCCGTTTTTTCAGGAAAGGGGCTGTAAGAAAGCACTACGCATTTGGTGAATTATTCGTATTCCCCGAGGTGCTGGGGTGGCAGTGGTTGACGAGAAAGACTGTTCAAGTGTGGATCAGAGTAAATGCCTGAAATCTTCCAGAGATTTGAAAAATGTCTCTGTCAAAAGGTTCATGTCCCATTCAACTCCTATGGCTTTCCTTTTCAAAACAAGTCAGTTCAAGGGTAAATGTTAAGGCTTTCGTTCTCATGATGACATCCTTTTGAAGCATAAGTGAGATTTGTATAACCTCTGCTGGATGTATAATGTTAATTTTTCAGAGTACACAGGTAACTATCAGCTTATAGGGAGTTGATAATGCTTTTATTGCTTAAAAATGGATTCACATCATCCATGAAAAACACTAATTCATTTAGCCGAAAGCTCAATTGCACATGATCCTTCAAAAGTGTCTAATGACTCAAGGCCTTCTTTGAATTTTAACTGGTTTTTTCTTAACCAGATAAGGATCTTAGATAATATGCTCGTCTTGCATAATTGCTTTATTGCAAGAAAAGTATTCCTGGAGGATGTTCTTTTCTTTTGTTACTTCAGATTTCAGTGTAATCCTATTTTTGCCTCTATATCAAAAATAATATCGAGGACTGTTTTCTTATGACATTGACAAGACACGACTTTATTTGGCCTAAAGAAAAAGCCTTATTTGCTGGTTCTGAGAAGGCAATACTAATTGCAGATGCTGATGAATTCTTCCCTCCTACATTCTTCAATTCAGTCAAAACTGAATATATTTTCAGAAGACACCTGCAGAATGTGCTGTTCTTAATTTCAGACCACAAAAAATGGTGCTGTGCAGCCTCAGTTCATCTCACTAGTGAGCTTCTCTTCATGAATATACTTCATTCTGCTCTCTGAGCAGGAAGATTAAGAGCACTTTGTCTTTGAAAACTCTCATCAATGGTTTTGGTTCCTGTTCGCTTTGGTATGGGGTAGCGTTAACTTTCATTTTTGATCTTTGAGGTTCATGAGTTGCTAATGTGAAACAAAACAAAGAGCCAAATACCCATTATGAATTTTAACCCTGGGAGCCTGGTCTTTGTAAAGTCCCTCTATAATGAGTGGAGAGGATGTGGTAGCTCCTCTAGGAAAAAAAAAGGATGTTCCACCTTGCTCTGCTGGCTTGCTCCTGGAAGAAACTTCAGTCTGTCCATTGAGAGTAGGGAAAATTAAAATTACAGTCTTAAGGCTAGTACTTTTGGGTGTTTCCCCAAGAATTATTTAATAGTTGCAACAGGTGGAAGAAAATACTTTTAACAACTCAGTGTCAAATCAGTGTGTTGAATATCTACCTGCATGCTGATTGTTGTATTGTAAATGCAACATACTTCAGCCAAGATAAATAGCTTATGTTAAACAACCGTATTACTACAACTTAGAAAAATGTAACACATGAACAGCGAAACTACCTTCTCTTACACAGGTTTTAACTAAGATTTAACTAAAATCATCACTGTAGAATAAGTTTCATCAAGAGCAAAAGAAGCAGTAATGTTTTTTGGTTCTCTAAAATGTCTGTATAATAGAATGACGAGTTGTAATTTGAGGAACTTATAAACAAAACTAGTGTATTACCAGAAGAATGTGGGAATCTATATTGTAAAATTTCTGATGATTTCTTGCTCTTTACTTTTTAAAAAGAAAAATCGGTAAAAGATGTGTTGAATTATTCATATGGTCATATTAAACAATGAAGACCATTGGCTTTTCATCATACAATTTCGATAATTACTGTTGGTTTGTTTTTTTATAAAAAAAGCAGTGTCTTTGCAGACCAGAGCTATATTTTCTGTTATTACTTTTTCCTTTAGTTGCTGTCCTATATAAAATCGTGTATCATTGCCAGTGTGTTCCAGATTCTGCACCTCAAGTGAAAAAGAAGCTGATATTCCTGTGTATTACAAGGGGGTTTTATATAGCATTTCATTAATAAGGAAAGAGTGTATAATGACACATCGCATTAATTTGGAATAATTGCATTCCTCAGTGGTGATGCACCTGGAGATCATCTAAAGCACCCATTAAAGAAAGTTTCATAGCTCTAGAAATTAGGAAGTTGTTGCCTTTGCTAGAACTTACATTAGAACCAGAAAAAAGTTAAGCTGTCCCAAAATAAATTACATGTTTTTGATACAAGACAATAACATCAAACAAGTATGTGAAGTGAAAGCTTCACAGGGAAAAATACTTTCATCCATATTCTTTCAATTGTAGGTGTTTGAAAGGCCTGAACTTATTGAAGTAGTTTTTCTGTGATAGTATAGAAATGTAATCAAAGTCCTTATTAAGCAGTTTATCGCATCAGGGTTTTTTTCCCATTTTATCACGTAAATATTAATGTATATATTATAGAGAAGTTTATTAATTTGCATAAGTAAGTTCTTCTGGATTGTGAATGCGTTGTGCTATTGATGAAGAGACATATGAATTTGCTCTGTATAGGTCAGTTTGTTTTGGCCTGATATTTTTCCCTTGCCTCACTGTAATCCCACTATCTCAATTTTTTTTTTTTTTCCATAGACAATGGAGAACTGAGAGTTTATAATATTGTAAATAAGTGTCCTTCATAAGAATTTTATTTTAATGCAGTTTTTGTAAGATGGTGGATGAAGGCCAAGAAACTATTTTATTTCTTCTCTTTTCACAAAATCCAGTGTGTTACAATTGAGTCTTCCAATTGAAGTAACAGCCTAAGTTGCAGGTGTTGTGAAGTACATACCTGATCTCTCTTCTCTCTGCTGCTCAGAACTGGACAATGAACAAGTTATTCTTCATCCCCATAATTACCAAATATGCTGGGAATTAATGCCTTGCGATAAGTACCAGTATTTAATTCAGTGCTAGTGTGCCAGCTTTCAAACTCAGAGATGCTAGATGCCTTAATGTTTGGGGGTCTTGTTGTTGTTTTTTCTGGTGTCAGAATTAAAGATGGAAATGAAGCATGGTAAGTTGGTCAGTGCTGCTCTTGATCAATGCAACGATTCATTTAATAGACAGTCTCTAGACATGAGACTGCACTTTTGTTTGGGCTTTGTATTTTTAAAAAAATAATTTTAAGTATTTAGCATGAAATGATAGTATTTTGCTTGGAATATTTTTTGACTGATTTCAGGGTAAAAGGTAATTTAGGGCATATCTGAATAAATAATATTTTTGATAAAAAAAGAAGTGTAAAAATGCTTGAGACTCAGCTAAAACATGTTGTACTGTCTCAATTAACACGGTGCTTGGTTTATTTTCATGACCATTTCTTAATTTCTTCCCACTATATTGATTTGTTCAAATTTAGTGAAAAATAGTGAAGAATAGGTGCAGACTGAGGCATAATGTCTATTATGTGATCATCTGAATTTTAACCGTAATTTTAGAGCAGGAAGGGATAACTAGTGCAGGAACATTATGAAAGCTTTCCAATGAGGTGACAAATGTAGTTTTTTGCAAAATTATAAGAGTAAACCCATGCTTTTTATCTAGATGCATTAGTGCTGTCAATATCATCTTTCTTGAAAATATTGACTGTGCTTAGAGTATAAAAGGACATTATAAAAAGTGACTGGAAATCCAGAAGCTCATGTGTGTTTCTGTGTAATGGGTAGTGTTTGTGTATTGACATTAAGGGCTTCATTATATTATAAAATTCAAAGTCTCTTTGCTTCCAAGTGGTTTGCTTTATAGAAGATACAGTTCAATCCCGTGGGTTTGTCCGGTTTCTAGACAGAAAGCAATTTAGAAAAATTTGGGCTTGCATGACAGATCTGAAGAGCTTGGAAAAAGTCTGACATGAATGTTTGGATTATCATTTTTTTTGGATGATCATGTTCTGGTGGCATGGGCAAGGTCTATTCTGTCCTTCAAAAAAAGCAGGCTGTAGGTAGCCCTTGAATAAAATTTGGCAATGTAGGAATAAGCTATCCTTGGGTTCTTCAGTGCAGCCTCTAAAATTTTGTTACGGATTATTTGGAGGGAAAAATTGGTAGTCCATGAGTATGGTGTTTATATTTCCAGCCATTCTATAACTCTGTGCCTAGAAGGAGGAGGAATCTGAACTGAACTGTCTGTAGCACTGCTTATGAAGATTTATGATATATAAATATTTTGAGATTTGAAAGATCCCTGAATGAGGATTTTCTTATTCGTCCACCATCATATCCTTTCTTTATGTTCCCTGTCTAAGGGTTTTGCTTAGGAAAGACTAGTCAAGCCTATTTCTTTTTGGCAGCATAGTGGAACTTCAATTTGTCTTCCAGTTTTCTCCTTTATTCCCTTTTGACTGGTCCATTTTCTAATTGGGAAATAATAATTCTTCCTACTATTCACTGTTTTTTTTGTGCTTCCCCTGGAGCCAACTACTAATTCGGGAAACTGCACAATTTTTCAGATGTACAGTTGTTAAAATTTAACTCAGATTAGATCTAAAGCAAAGACTGGCCTATTTTCCATAGATCCATGCTGACCTACCTTAAGAATGTCTTAAATCATCTTATCTTCTTTTTATTTAAGCTGTCATGCATCACCTGGTAAGGTTTGTGAACTACTTCAATCTTTTAATTTGACTTCTTATCCAGCTAAAAAATTTGCACTCATTGATTTCTTCATTGAGCCTATATTTTCTGTTTTACCTATGCTTTTTTTAACAGCTTCCAGCTTTGATTTTATGTCTTGAATTGATTCCCTAATAACCTGTTTTATAATGATAAAATATGACCCCCATTTTTCATTTTAATTCATCTAGTGATCCCATCCAGCCATTGATTCTCATTGCACTCTATCTCAGTAGATAGAGATCTGACTTAAGAAGTTTCTTCAGGAATGCATTTTTACTTGAAATTAAAAAGGAAGAGGGGAGGGGGAAGCTATGGGCCCTGCTACTTCTTTACCCATGCTTAAATCTCTCTTATTTTGGTTTTAATTTTAAACATAAGCTATCTGGTAGGATGCAAAATAATTAAGTGCTTTAGAAATTTTGCAGTTCTTGTGATTATTTTATCATTTATTTATTTTATTTGAGATGCATCTATCTGCTGAAGGTTGCAATACCTGCCACCCTAAACTCCTATGGAGGGTGTTGGGGGATGCATTATAAGTCCAATTATTTTATGGTGTGGAAGGAGTTGGTAATTTCTCTTCCACTATCTACCTCTCATTTCTATAATTCGTGCCACTATAACAAGTTTAGGCCCAGCTAAACCAAATAAATCCTGCTGTCTGATAAAAAGTGAAATGAGGAATGTGGTGCCTGAAGGAATATTTCAGCTTGTCATTCCTTTCCAAGGAAAAATGTCTCCTTGCTTTACTACTACTCCAAGGAAAGAGAAGATTACAGAATGCCCAAGATTAATATCTCTTCTGGTGCATCATTCAACCGTTTCCCTTAACTTAGGAATGAAAAATTTGTTGATGGTATTTCATACTTGCACTGCTTTTTTTTCTGTGCAGCATCTCTGCATGACTTCATGCAGCTGAGGGTAGCAGCTAAATATGGGGCTGCAGGCTGCTGGCAGCGGGGAATTGATGCATTTTAGGTGCGCTTTGGGTATCCTTTTCAGATGAAAGAAGAGTTTTGGAAGAGAAGGTTTTAAAAATGTCAATTAGAAAAATATGTATCTGTTTATAGATAAATGAAGATTCTTCAAAGTGCTTTTATATTAAAGCAGCTGCCTTTTGTAATCAATACAGAATTGACTCAAGGGTTTCAATCATGTACCTTTTTGGAAAGTAATACAGTGATATTACTGTATTTGATGTGGTGTGGTACTGTTGAAACTGGACTTCTGATCTTCTGTCCAGCAAACTGAAGGCTAAAAGCATAAAAAAACATATCTGGAAGTAAAAATGTTTCATCCAGTATGGGACAAATTATCCTTATCTTAAGGTAGACTATCTCAGAGAAAATTACAAATGCAACACTGTACTTCAGTGCCCTTTTATTTTGCAGAAACCTCTCTGTGGGCAGTCAGGGAAAAATAGGTCTGTGCCCCCCGGGGGGTGTTTGGGTGGGTTTGTTTTATCTCTGTGTGTGTTCATTTGTATCAATGCAGCATCAAAACCTTCACATGCAGTTGTTTACCTCCTGCCCCTAGACAGTACTTGCCCAGGCCGTGCCCCGTCCCCGTTGTGATTCCTATACCTCTCACGGCTTGCCCGAGGCTGCCAGTGTGTGACCACCATGAAGAGAGGTCACTGCTGGTGCCACTCTGCTGTCAGCAAGCCTTTCTTGCTAGGTGTAAATAAAGTGTGTTCAGCTTCAGAGACGTTTTAAACCCCCTTGAGTAGAAATCTAAAAAATATGACTGTCTGAGTTCAAGAAGCATTTGGACAACACTCTGAGGCACATGATGTGGATGTTGGGGTGTCCTGAAGAGGGCCAGGAGTTGGACTCCATGATCCTGATGGATCCCTCATTGCCCAGCAATATTAAAAACTGGTTAATTAATTTGTTCTAAAAGAGCACACAAATTCAGGTATTAAGAATATTAACCCTGAACGAATGACACTTAGTAACAATGGGAGTACATTATAAAACAATCTTTCCTGATACCTTTAAAATCAGTAATTTCAGGCTTTTTGTTGATTTTCCTCTGACCCCAAGCAGTGGCTCTTGATCCCACGGCATGGGGCTTGCTTGCGTCCATGCTCCAGGGACAGTCAGCGGTACCTCACGTCAGGGGGCTGCTTCACTGGTCAGGTTCTCACCTGACAGCTCTTCACGTGGTCCATCAGGCCTGCTCCCAAGATTTTGGTGTGTTTGGGAGTAAAATTATAACCCTTATGATATCATGAAAAATGAACCCAGGTGTCTCTCAGTCATGAGGACGCAAACTACTAACACACATTTTCATAACAGGCACTCTTACTGAGCTTGGGTTTTGCAGATTTTGGAATACTTTTCTTGGATTTTGCTTTACATCCCTTCCTATAAATGGAGGAATATATGATACACCTGTGTATTCCCCCCACCTCTTTCTTTCTCTCTAATTAACTTTGGTCGAATGATTTTAAACTAATTAGATAATCCAAGTTGGTGCTAGGAAGTAAGGAGACGTTTCTAATGTGTTGGATTCAGTGAAGGTACAAATTGGATATTCTGGTAGAAGCTGTTTTCCTGTTTTTTCATGTGCTGATAGAGGATTCAGTTTCTCTCCTCCGCCCAGTGCTTCCAGGTAAATGACTTAAAAACATTTTAACTGGGTTAGCCATGGTAGGAGCAATGTGCACTCTCTCAGGTATCTTAACAGCTGGTAATATTAAATTTCTTTCTCACATGGGGTCAAATGTGACCCAGTGATACAACCAATGGCATACTTAGAATGAGCATTGGGATTTCACTCCACTGACCTTTTTGGGACTCAGGCTGGTTGTTACGTTCCCAAAGCAGTGTATTTCCATTCCTGGCATTTTCTTTGCTTATGCATCTCACATGTTTACTTACAAGGTAAAGAAGAGCTACTGACTCAATATGTTATATCAAAAAGTGAGGACAATTATCCTTGTTATCTGCCTACTTTGCAATCATTTTTGCCCTGTTTTGCTTGTTTCTCAGCTAGAGATTAAACTGGTGTCCTATTTGGGCTTTCCAGACGAGTACCAAGACTAAGTAAGCAGTAGTCTTTTCCAGCTGAACCTCACCTAATAGGTAGGAGGAGTGTGGTGGAGTGGTGGAGAAGGATGATGGAAGGTGTCCATGGGATACTCCCGAAGGAAGCAGAGCCTTGCGAAATGGATGCTTGCCTGGTTCCTGCTACATGAGAATGGTTCCAGCTGTGTGAGGAATCAGTAGAAGAGATTGAGCCAAATATGATTAGCGTGGCAAAAGGGGAGAAATTGGTTTAAATAAAACCAACTGAGAGCGTTATGAAAGAAGCCAAGATTTCACTAAGAAAAAGAGCTTCATAAAGCACATAAACAGAGTGAGACTGTGCCTCCAGGCATGTGCTTGTATTTAGTGGAAGTGTTTAGCTCCAGTGCCTTGGGCAGTGCTAGGGGAAGAGTTGTGCCTGGGAACTCCTCTGCCTTTTCCTTGCTAATCGCCCTTTGTGTCTCGAGGGAAGGGGCTGCATTTCCCCCCAGAGAGGAGTGGTGGGGAGTTTGCTCGCTGTCTCAATGCTTTTGCTCGCTGCTTCCCAGCTCCCAAAACCAGCTGTAGCAGGCAGGGAAGGAGCCCTGAGCTTGCTGGCCCTTCAGAGCTCGTGGTAGTCGAGCTAAAGGGTGAAGGAGGGAGAGGAGAGGTGGGTGCAAGAGCCAAGAAATATATTCAAGGATCATCGTGTTATGCATCTGTGCAACTGCAAATTGTTTTGTACACCGAGCGAGTAACGAAAGACCTGGAGGGGTGGCAAGGGAAATTTGGTGTCAGACTAAGTTTGTATTGTTGGATAGAGAAAATGCTTTATGTTTTATGACTCCGTGTGCAGCAAGGCACATGAAGTAAATATGCCAGTAAATTGAGGAGCACCTTCCTCCTCAAAAGAGAGTAAATATTAATGAAGATACAGGTGGTATGCACAGCGATGCACACGGAGAAGAAAATATAAGAGGAAGTAGAGCAGTTATAAAAAGCGAACTCTGGAAGAGTTTGATGGCTACCTTCCCAGAGGTTTTGGTGGGGGGAAGGTGGAGGAAAATGCAATGGCAGCAACAACAAAAGAAAATCATAGCAGGGTTTTATAAACTTCTGAGGAGCTGGGAGACAAGACTGAAGGGAAGTGAGCAGCATCCTCTTCTTAACAGATAAAAGGGAATGTGCTGTAACAGGCAATATTAAAGTTTGATCTCTTTGCTGGTGACATTTTTGTGATTGATTTAGGGCAGTCCCTATGCATAAGCTGTAACAGGCCATGCTAGGTCTAACTACAGCATCTTGCTGCAGCTCTAGAGAGGCAGGCCCTGAGCACTAGCAGCAGGGAAACAGTTTTTGCTGTGGTAAAGACAGCTCAAAATGTAGTAATGGAGCTCAGGGCTAGTTGTCAAGGAGAGCAAACATTTCATGCTTATTGCCAAATGCCTGATGCACAAGTCTTTAACAGAGGGTGGTAACCCAGAGACCAGAGCTGGGTGGGAGATAATTTAATTTAAACTCAATGCTGCCAGACACAAACTCATGTTTGGCTTTCGTGGGCATGAAAGTTCTCACCACTGAAGTGAAGCTCCTTCAGAGCAAGGCTAAAGCTTCCCACTCGTGCCTCACTCCACTTCTTTCCCACTCTCAGACAGGGCTCAGCCCATGCCTCACAGGACTCTTGTCACCTTGTAGGGTTCATGGCAGGGGAGCCTTTGCTCATCGTGTTGAAGGAGAAGGGGAAAGGTTTGAAGGACTATCCCGGCTTGCTCTCACTGGAGGCAGGCTGTTGGGAGCCTCAGAAGGATGCAGCCCGAGGAAGGCTGTCTCCAGCTGTGCTGTATTTCATGGCATGTGCTGGCCAGGGCACAGAGAAATGACTGCAGAGAAACTGTGCAGCTCTCTGCAGCCGTTCCAAACCATCAGCAAAAAGTGTCTTCTGAGGATTAAGCTCCTTTCTCAAGATGTGATTGCTAAGGTTGCCTCTTTCAGAAGGGTGGTGCTTTTTGTCTCCTTGGCCCTTTCCATCAGCATTTCCACTTGATGTGATAATGGGGTGCAGGAGTAACACAGATAAACAGAACCCAACTACAAAATGGTGTTGTTTCTACTTAAAGTATTTAATGAAGGATTATCACGTTACTTATATTTTAGCTGTTTACTTGTATACTCATTACAAAACTTGTCTTTTAGAAATCCTTTGGCATTACCAGTGAGATTGACTTGCATAAGATATAAAAAAAGATTATGTCTGGATCTGAGAGAGAAGTTAATCTAGAGGTTAAGTTTTGAGATCTAGGTTTCAAACTGAGGGAGGATCACACCAGATTGCCACAGTCTCATACTGCAAAAGCTGATCTGCTTTGCACTTTGGATCCTGTTCATCCAGACAATAGAAACTAAAAAGTGCCCACCTTGGAATCTGAAAAGAAATCAAGGTGTTGCTTTGAGTAGGAACCAAAGAGAGAACTATCAGATGTTTGCTGCAGGGGAATGAAGCAGTGTCCATGCTGATTTACAAAATAAGTAGACACAAGTAGTTTCTTAAAAGAGTTAACACTTTAAAGGGCAAGATACAGAAAAAAAAAATAATTTAAGAGGGCCAGGGATTTTGCTTGTATTTCAAGGTAGCTTGTATTTTGCTACCATGTTGCAGAGAGGGCTGAGGTGTAACACAAGCAGGGGCTCTGGCAGCAGGTGCTCAGGGTGTGTGTTGGAAGAAGAGGAGCCTTGAGCAACATAATGCTAAAAAGAAGAGATTGTGCACATTATTAATGTGGATTATTTCTCCTTCAATTTTATTCGGTCTGTGTATTTTTCCATTGCTGTGTAAGTGATGCAGTGTTTGGACACTCTAATGCCTTCCTATTGTATACTTGAAATTATATGTCTTCTGTAAAATTTATGCTAAACCTCTAACAGATTTTACGAAAAGAAACAGCATGTTTCATTTGCTGTCCCTCTGTAAACAAAATATAGAAGGACTGTCTTTTTGAACTTTGTGATTTGGGTTAGTAGAAGTAGATTTTTTAAATATTTGTGATAAAGAATAAATATGGAAGGACAATTAAAAATCTGACAGATCTCTCAGGAACAGATGTCTAAGTATAAAATTAACTCTTTCCCAGACAAAACCAGGACAGCAGGACTTGTATAAAAGTTTTTATGCAATTCCTCTCCTGCCTCAGCCTTTCATAGTTAAAAATTTTCCTTCTCCACTTCGAGTCCAGAAAACTTCATTTTATACCTGAATGGAAGTTACCATTAAATAGCAAGATTCCAAGAAGTTTAATTAGAAGGCAAAATAATGAAACTTGTAATAAAATCAGAGGTCCTAGCTCTAAAACAACAGAATTGGGGGAGAAAAAGCTACAAACACAGAGGTGAAATGAGGCTTGGTGGGAAAGCAAATTACTTTGTAAGATACATATTTGTAATACTTCATGCATACATTGCATGTGTGTATATATATATTTGCAGCTAGATATGCTGGTCCTCAGTTGATCGTAAAATGGGTAAAGAATTTAAACCAATTTTGCAAATGTAGCATTTCATAGAAAAAGAGATAAATCATGTTTACATATTTTGTTAGGAGTATGATCTCATGGCATCCTGTAAACTTCTAGGCATCAAAATATTTGTGTTAATGACACGGTAGATCACAAAGACCAGTTTAAGAAATACTGTTTTCTGCCTACTTCAATTTCAAATGTGCCTACATGCCTGCCTGCTCTGACAGAGCTGGTGAAAAGAAAAAATTGCCTTGTGGTGACTTAAGAAAACCAGCTTATTTTCTGAACTCTCTCCTAAATATTTACTTCTAGGGAACAGGATGGTGGTGGGGGAGGTGTATCCTCACAGATATATGTCTTCAGGACTCTGAATCAACTGTCTTGAAGCCAGCAGCAGTGTTAAGGCAGTTGCAATCTAAGTTGACAGTCTGTAAATATTTACCATGCAAACCACCCTGTATTGTTTCTTTGTGCTGTCAGTTCTGTGGAGCTAATTTCGTGCTGGTGAGATGTTAATGCAGACAGGAACGTTTCTGGGCATGTGCTGCACTCCAGTCTCAGCACACACCTGTCGAGAGCTTTGGGAGCCTGCCTGCCAGGCAAAACAAGAACACCAGCCGTGCCATGGAGTCCAGCAGCTCCAGGGTCAGCTAGCAAGGGTTTGCTGTTGATCATACTCCAGGGATAAAAACCTGACCCTATTTAAGTTAGTGGTAAGAGTTCCAGCACCTTAGATTAGAATTTCTGTTTATCTTCATTAAGAGTGTTGTGAAGCTATAGTCCTCATGTGTAAGTACTGTCCTCCAAAGTCAATTTTTAAACCCGGCGTATTCTCATTTGGGAGCAAAATATAATCCACTTTTTAAAATTAAAAATTAGAATAACAACTTTAATGTAAAAAACCTAGACATATTTAAATTTATTCTTTTGTTTGGGTTTGTGATAGATGGAAGATTAAAATATGTTAAGGCATGACCTTTAAAATTAAATTAACTAAATAATTCACCAATACTGTATTTGTTGACATACTAATTTATTTTCATAATGTCTAAGACAGTCTCAAGTTTATGTTAACTTGAAAATATGTTTATAAAACCTGAACCTAGGTTGTTTTGAATTTAGATTTATCTTTGTAAACCATTGCAATCACGTTTTTAAGGATTTTGAAGCATCTGAAGGTTCAGGTAAGCTTCAGTAGAATCACAGAAAATGTACAGTAAATAACTCCTGTTACCAGGCACTTTTTTTTTGCCAGTTTTATAAATAACTAGGCCCTTATGAACACATGTAGCATTTCCGAATGTCTTTACAGAAAGTAAGCTGTCAAGTTCTGGCTCTGTGCTTCAGAAAATGGGTGGGAGAGTTAATACATTGAGGAAATAAAAATAGCTCTGTGAAGTAAAATGGAGTGGTGGGTGATAAAATCAGCCTGCTGACCTGTTGCTTGGGGTAAAGCTTGCTGGCAAAGGCAGTGAAACAGCAGCACTTGGTACTCATTCCAAATAGGCTCCAGCATCCTCCCGGACTGTTCCTTGGGGTGTGAAACTCTGCAAGTGGCTGGAAACCTGGGGTTGGGCTACTGTGCCAGTAGTGCATCCCTGGGGCTAAAGCAGCAGAGAGCTCAGGATATGCTAGGTCCCTTTACATTGATCTTACCACCAGCCAAGGCTTTAGGCTAGCAGAATTGGTTTGCTTTATCCTGTCAAGGAAAAGAATCAATTTCTAAACAAATTTGCAATGCTGGAGGAGGGAGTGCAAAAGGGCAAAAGTTAATGTCTGACTCTCAAACCAAACTTGGTAAGAGTTTTCTCAATTGCTTCCGTCTGCTGTCAGTCTCAAGATATATTTGTGCAGGACAAAAATGCAAGGATTACAAGAATGATTTGTTATCTATTTTCTTTTTCTTTCTTGCAACTCAGGAAGATGACACATTGTTTTATTGTGAAAATCACACATTCTCATTGAATAATTTTTAAACCTATGGCTCAGTAGTTCCAGAATATCTATTGTGCTGAGACTATCTCATGAAAGCCTGACATGGTACAGCTGGTGCTGATGTTGGGATCAGTTTCGATGAACGATATCCCTGTCATTCCCTGTCGGTAGGAGGGGACCCAATTTATGGACTGTGTTGTGAAGTTATTGGGAAACAATACAATAGTAGCTGGAACAATGCATATATCACCCCTTAAGTGGATTAAACCCACATGTGTGGCTGAGTGTCTCTAAGCATTGCAGTAGCAGTTTCTGCACTGAAAACACTGAAGTTTGTCTCAGAATTGCATTGACTATTAAACTCTAGTGTTTCTGTATGCTCTCGCTCACGTTTTCCTGTATTGATACTGTGCCTAATTTCATTCTTAGCAATGCAATTAATAGCAAGCTCTGAGAACTGCAAATTTAAAGAATGCATAAAATCAAAGAGCTGGATTCCATCTAAATATGTGTGTAGTTGCACTCCTTGATTGGAACATGCAGTTACAATGTGCAAACAGATTCATCTATATTACTGCAGGAAAACAGCCAGAAGCACTATAGCCTCCTGTCAGAGAACAGTATTAAACCTGTATGAGTCCCAAAGTCCCTCTAGTTTTCTGACTGCAGGGAAAGTTTCATTTTCTGCTGCAAGATCTTTAGGAAGCTGCTTGTCAGTGGCTGTAAGTAGGTTAGCTCAGCCGGCTGTACCTCTGTCTGTATCATTTTCCTTAGCTATCACTTGCAGAAAGCTGACAGAGTTTTTTTGGGGACTTTCTAGTAGCTGTCACAGTAGCAATGCAGTTGTAGCTTGCCAGGATGTACACAAGCATATGTACCCAAACCAAGGAGTGGGGAAAGTTGGAGGATGAGAGATTTAGGTTATGGGTTGGGGTTTTTTTTTGTGTGTGTATGTGTCATTTCTAAGAACCTGTTATTAGAAGAAATTTATGAGTCCATTTACCTAGATACATAACTAGATGGCTTAATATAATGAGATATTAGGGATTTAGATAACTGGAGAATTGGTATTTCAGGAGCTTTTCATGCAGCAAGATTTCACACTTACATTTTGTCTTCTGGTTTAAAAGTACTGTCTGCCTTCAGAATGTTTTTCAGGTCATAAATAAAATTAAAGAAAAAACATGCATTTTGTGTTACAGGTTTTTGTTTCCAGATTTTAGGTTTAAAAATCACTGGGTTAGGAAACACTGATAGGGAAAGAACAGGATATAGACCAAAAAGCAGCAAAGAATAGAATCATCAAATTTCACTCATTTTGTCTTCTGTTTAATGATTAATGGGATAGACACATAGAGTTAAAGTATGTAACATCAGGCAGCTTAGTTTTCAGTGTAATACCTATTTTTCATATTTTTTTATGCTCAAATTCTTTGAGCGGGAAATTGGAGGAGCTGGCTTTGTGAGGTCCCTCCCAAATGGAGTTGTCCTGTGATTCTGTGACACGTACAGGTTGGTAGCCTGCTGATGGGGCACGAGCACTGCTGCCTCAGAGCTCAGCAAGAGCTTGTGCTGATGACTGTGTAACATGAAAATGGGCAGAGGGCCCAGTGCTTTGGGGCAGCTGGTCCTAGGAACAGCATTCAAGGTAAACGCTAAGCCTTGCTGCTAATCTGAAAGGCCAGCAAAAGGAAATGATGCAGCCATGTGACTTCAACAAGTGTGTTGTAAACTGAATAATGGGTAAAAAGTGATTCTAAGTTGACAGAGAAAATTAGTGTTATTGGTGCTCCTTGTGGTGGTTTTCTGGGATAGGTGGGGTTCATGTCAAACATTGCAGTTTGCCCTGGTTCTGTTTTTCTTTTTTTTTCATTTGTAACCAAGAAATTTCTTCCTTTGTCTCCTGTCCTTCTTTTGCAGTTTTACACATTTGTAGGAACGAATGCTTCGAGATCATTTGTCTCCTATTTTGAACTGCATCGGCACAGCTTCTGTTCAAATCTTCAATAAGTTCCATTAGTTAGTTTTCAAGGCACTTCATATTCTTTGATGCATTTAGTTAAATATTGCACTTGGCCCTTAAGTATGCAAGTTCTAAAATACATTTGAAACATGAGACTTTCGCTCCACTTTATTGGCTCACACTTTGCGAAGTCACTAAGGCTAAGGAAAAAAATTTAACACCCCACCCCTCAATTATTCTTTCTCCTTTGTTAAAGTTTTACACATGCCTTGGTTTGTGACATAATTCTGCAACAGAATGTGCCAAGTGTTGGTGTTTTCCTAAGAATGAAACTGCTTCAAATTTTCTTCTGTTTATGTTTAGAGTGCTTTAAATCACCTCCTGTCTGGATGCAGCTTCTTACCATTGGTGAAAATGTCTGACTACTACACCAAATGTCCTTTACTTACATTATTTCTCAGTACGTCACCATATAAATCAAAATTTTCTTTATGGAAAAATACACAGGAACTCAAAGAAAAGAACAAAAAACCCCCAGCCTTGTAGTATGATAGCAGTAGAAAAACAGGCTTTTCTGCATATATTTTGAGAATGTAAACAGTTTGCCCAACACAGGTTTTATCTGGTCCTTTTCTGAAGTTTTTTGTAACTTTTGCATGGGAGTGAAGTATGGAAAAGTGCATAGTGCAGCTAGCCTTTTAATAGCAGGTTAGCTATTTCATCATATATTCTCAGTTTCGAGAATTTTGGTGTAAAGCCAGGTGGAATATTAAGGTTTTCGTTTGTTTTGTTTTAGTTTTTTTTCTAATCTAGAAGGTAGAACAAGCATGGGTGACATCTTTATAGAAATAATCTCCCAAGAACTGCTTAAAAAATTTCAGTGCTTTTCTACTGTATGATTGTAAATTTGGCTCATGGCAGGCAGGTTGTATTCATATCTAGGTATTGGAAAAAAATGCATAATTTATTATGCATAAAAATGAGATTTCCTTTTGCTTTTCCAAATGCAGTGTGCATAACTGAATTTCAGTAATTATATACACCTCAAATTTTTATGGCATAAAATGGACAGTTGTGTAAAAGGTGGTAAGAAATTATATGCTGTACTGTTACTTTTATTTAAAATATGGTGCAGCTTTCCAGCATTGCATTTCCAGTGCTCTACTCTGTACTACCATAAACTCTTATTATTAGTAACAAAAGAGCTAGACTGCATTGCTATCACAGGCTTTATGGGACTTTTTTTCCCATAAGGCAGAAATGGCAAAATTCCTGAACTTCTCACTGAAACTTAATGGTGAGGCATGACTGCACTTTACTGCAAAACTGGTAAGAGGAGAAATATTCATTGAAAGCAGAAGTAACAACACTTTAAAGCAAAAAAAACCCCATAAAAATAGTATGTGGCCAAAATTCAGCATCTGATAATAATTGTGATTTTGTCAGGGATTGCATATTATGAAAAATTAATTTGCTGCCTGGTCTAGGGATATGCTACCTATCATATGGTAAGATTTTCCAGCATGTACTAGGATGAGAGAGAAAAAAAAATTACAAGGTTTTTCAGATAATTCAGAGAGAAATATCAATAATCCATTTACTAAATGAGAATGACAAAAATATGCTTCATATGATTTCATTAGTTTGGTTTTTGGACTTTTTTCTTGCTCCTGAAATACTGAGTAGGCCTGAGAAAGCCTAAGGTCAAAATCCCCATTTAAAACAGAGAACAGCATCTCTTGCACATCAGCTTTTAGAGACTTTCACTTTCTAGTGCATGTCAGCATGAAGCTGAAGCATCCGAAAAAACAGAATGTCAAAGAGCTTTTCACAGGCATCCAAGTCCCAACCATTACTTTCTGCTTTGGGTACTTTCTGGCTTTAGCAATACAAAACTCTGAAGGTGAAAGCAATTCCTTCAGGACTTGAATCTCTAATGGGGTCAGTGTCCTTTAAATGAAAAGTCCTGGCAGTCTAAAAGAAAATATGATGAAGACTTTTGTTTTTTATAAAATGGGGCACGTCTTTAATGGTAATGGATGTAAAACATAGAGGGAGAAGAGAAAGGGAAATGAAAAATGTGACCTGTATCAGATATTTTAAAAAGCCCATGAAACCAAACAACCAAAAAAACCCAGAACAAAACAAACAACAGACAAAGAAGTGCATTAACTGGACAGCAATGACTGTAGAGAATCAGAATACGTGCACATTTTTTGCAAAAAGGAAAAACTCAGCTTAAATTGAACAGGACAGTGGAAACAGCTACATCAGTGATGAAGAGTTTAAAACTTTGTGTGGAATCAGAGACAAGAAAGGAAGCATTCAGGGGCAGGCAAGGTGCCTCGAGGAATGACCTTTACCATGTCCCTTCTCCAAGGCATGGGGAGGTTGTTAGTGCCTGCAACAGACCAGCATTGCCTCACACAATTTGTTTCATCCCTTGTCGCAGTGTCCTGCCTGTCCCTCTGATAGTTCTGGGCCCATAGAGGACAACAGTGACTCTTTGGGGAGCCACCATTCAGTGCTGAGGAGCTTTCTATCTAACTGAAGGCAAAAAATGCATTCCATAGGTGCAGCTTCTTCACTGCACTGTTTGGGTACTTGTGTCTTTGGACACATCAGGTGGAGAAGAGAGAGCAAAGCAAAAATGCAATTTTGGAAGATACTTCATGAAAAATGTTCTACAAATAGATCATTAGAACAAAGCTCGTTTGGAGGTAACATCATGTTGCAGTTTCAGACTGAGAGGAACCATTCCTTGTATAGCGAGTTGTGTAATGGGTACAGTGCACATTTTGAACAGCCTGTAGTTTTGTCCTTCATCACTCTGACCTGCCTGTGATACAGAGAGGAGTCTGGAATTGATGCTGAAGTGTTTGGAGCCCATAAGTGGCTCATAAAGTCCATGAACAGACTTTTCTGGCCATGTGAAACTGCCCTTTTTCCCCTCGATGAAGTGATGGGCACCTGCTGCTGTATTCCCTACCTGTGTGGCAGTAGAGCTGTAGCAAAGTGTTCCTCACGATGGCCATGGAATCCCTGACCTTTCAGATCAGCTACACAGCATGGACCCTTGCCTCATGGCTGGCAGCAGGAGCAAGGACCTCTGGAGGAGGAATTCCTTGGAGTGTCTTCTGTTCTCAACACAGGCATAGTCTGCCACTTAAAAATCTGTTTTAGTCACTGAGGTGATGGAAGCTAATGAAATCTGTGACAAAAACAATCTGACAGGGCTTTCTAGAAATGGAGCTCCTCCACAATTGTGAATTGCAATAGATGAGTTCAGTATGACCTCTTGAGTTGTACTTGAGGTTTTCTCTGCTCCACTGAAGGACTTAAAGGTTGAGTGAAGCCCTTAGCACCATTGTCTGGAGTAAGAATGGGTGGTACTTGGTGAAATTGTGAATAATTCAGAGCATCTGTGGTAGAAGGTGGGGCCAGGAGAAAAAAAGTTTGGAATTTTTTTTTGCTTCAGCCAGAGTTTGGGGAATGGTTAATGCCTAAGAAAGAAAAACTTGGAGTTGGAGACAATTTCTGAAAAACTGGTGCAAGGCAGCCTGGCTTTATTCGCAGACCTTACCAGAAAAATTGGAAAAACTAACACAAGCTACAAGAAAGGGGAATGCCTTTATTTTCTGAATAGCATTTGCATTTTTCTGATGATGCATGATGCAGGGAGAAAATTTCAGACAAGCCTGAAGAGTACAGTTATATTATTCTGCCTTTTTCCGGAGTATGGCTGTGTTGCAAAATTATTGAGATGGACAGGTGTCAAAGGGTAGAAATATATTTGTAGCATTTTGTTCTTATGATTAAATAAGGAAAACAGTCTTGGACAATGATTCTAGCTTTAATGTTTGGTTAATTACAAGCTTGAAACCCTAAGCTGATTTGTGGGATGATACCCATCAAATTTCTTTTAACTCACACGCAAATTCAAAAATAGCACACAGTTGGATGAGGACTAAAATCCTTTTGCTTTCTTACCCATCAAAAGATTTGAAAGCATGTGGGTTGTAGAAGATGTAGGATATCTGAAGTCACTAGGGTTCCCTTCTGTACTTACGTGATTTAGTAATAGGAGATCCAATATGAATTAAGTTTTTAGTACAGCAGAGTGTGTCTGGAGCGGTTAATTTTCTTCTTTTGAGTTTCTGGTAGGACTGCTTCTCTGGGGGTTTATAGGACTCATCTCTGCAGGAACAAGAAGTCTTTCAGTGTCCTTGATCTTGCATCCAGAAACTATTGTCCATCATGTCTTTGTGCCCCTCAGGAGTGTTTCAATAGCAGGGTATGATGATTGATCTTGATAGTATCTCTACAGATTCTTTAAAAATTTCATTTCTCATTTTTTTCAAGTTCAAGTGCTAGGATAGAGGTAAAGTTACTGTGGTAGCTCTTCTAGGACAGGAGAAGGTGAGAGCTGGGTTGAGAAAGAAGGGTTTTATTCCTGAGGCAGTGGAAGATTAAATATCATAGAGAGATGGTTACTGAACTCCACTTGTGTCACAATAATGTTTTCTATTCCCAGATAGACATGCCTTGCAGATACTTCAGGTGTGGTGTTCTTACTTTAAAAAACTGATAATACAAAATGTTTTATCTCTGGTGTTCCTCTCAGTGCCTCCTTGGGATCATTGTGGATACAATTGCCTCTTTGCTGTGGAGCTGTGTGTCCTTCCTGAGCAGCTCCTGGGAGTGCAGTGTGGCTTTTGGTCAGGATGTCTTTCTTTTGTGATGGCTGGGAGAGGGACTAACTTATGTTCTGCCGTGTGGGAAGCAGAGAACTGGCTTTTGTACCAGTGGAGAGTTGAAATCAAGACAGGCTACATGGCAAGACTCAAAATTCAGAAGTTTTTTTTCCATATGGTAACATAAAGGAAAGCCAGCATGTCAACAGTTAGCTCATTGGCAGTGCTGAGAGGCTGGTGTTGGATGGCTGGCCTTGTGTGAATCACTGATGCCCTTGCTTTTAGGAGCAAAATAATTCCTGTGTATGAGCAAGTACTGTGAGAAACATGAAGGTGTTAAACAAGATGGTTCCAAGACATTAAATATCCAAATGGTAAACACAGCATTATAATGTGAATTCCCATAATAAACATTCTGTAACTTTAGCCATACTCCACAGTTGCAGCAGTTCAGGCAGTTGCTATAAAAGAAGATTAGAACATAATCCTTCCACTATTTTAATCCAAAAGAGGAAATCTGAGGTAGATGCTTAAAAAGTTATTAATACCTAAAGAGAATGCATGCATAGAATATTAATATTTCAAATGATTTATATTTAGGAAAATCACAGGGCTCCATACAGTTCCACATACAGAGATTTTACACAATTATAAAGATTTTTGTTAGAAACTCTTTGGATAATTTCAGTTTTTGATAGCCTGTGAGCTAAAAGATTTTCATTAGTTAAAACAACACTGGGAGAAAATAAGGCATAGGAAAAAAAAAGCTAAGGGGTTTTTTTGTAATTGTGTTGGGAGGTGGTTTTCAAGGGGAGCTGCTTTGGTGGGAACATTTTGGAAGACATGCCCCAACTGGAAAAGTTTTCTAGTGACCCTAAACATCCGATCACAGAAGCAAATGATAACAAGTTGATTGATGGTATCTAGATTTATAGTAAATTAGTTCATTTTATAAATGTAGTGTAAAATTTCTCACTTTAATGGTGCCGGTAGCTTGGAAAGTGTTTACACTTGTTTTGGTGCTTCTAGGTGTTTTTAATGGGCTACAGAATGGGGAATAAATAATAAAATTATAAAAATTTTTTGTTACAATTTTTTTGTTGCAATACAGCAGCTTAAAAATAAGGGTTCACTATTTGTTGCAAGGGGTTGTTCTGAGAGTGATACAGAATTCACCTCCAGATTTTTGTGCTTGAAATTCAAATTTTGGTCTATATAAAGCTCCAAATTACACCTAATGGAGAGCTAGTCAATAGGTGTAGAAAGCTTGCTAATTCAGAGGTCGTTCTTTAGAATAGAGGTGAACCTCCAGCCCCTCACTAAGACCCCAGACCCAGAGATGGTGTTCATTTCATCTTGAGGTACAGTCTGTATTTCTGCCAAAGAGGAAGCCCATCACTGTGAGTTGTAACCTGAGTGAGTGCCCAAACTCCTGTCTCAACGGAGGCATAGAACTGGAGGGATTTCAGAGAAAGCCAGTGCGAATGATCAAGATGGTGAAAATCTTTTATAATAAATAGGTCAGGACTCCCTAACCTGCAGTGGCAATTGTTAGAACTGGTGGTGGGATATGTTAAAGATCTACTGAATTGCAAGTGGCATTACAAGTGGCGAGGGTAAAAAGGGAGACATTGTTCACTACGAGTGTGAGAGGGCATCAAACAGAAAGTGGCAGGCAGCCATGAGAATGCAGATACCTTTTTTTATACCAGTGCCAATCAGGGAAAGTGATGGTCACAAAATGAGACCTACTAAAAAAGAAACACATAAATAAAATTCTTCCCCTTCCCCAACCAATAGAGGAATGCAAGAAGCAGGATGAAGGTGACTGTGGCCAAGAGTGACCAGGTTTCTGCCTTCTTCAAATTTTAGGGAGGGGAAAAAAAAAAGAGAACTGGAGGTTTTCAGGGTTGCTACTACTTTTGATTACTATTTTAATTGCAGAGTGCAAGCTGGGATTCCTGGGCAAGGCAGTAAAGGTAACCCTAGAGATAGGACAGACTCCCAACTCCATATGCAGTATCATTCCTAAGGAATAATGTTCCTTGCTCCCAGAGGGTGAACGTAAACGTGATGTCCATCTTTTGGGTGGGTAGGAGCACTAATCCTGTGTACTGAATGTTGTGACCCATTAGACATAAATTATGCTAAATACAGTTGGGACATTCAATTTTAATTGAGGGCTTTCTGTCTTGTTTTTTCCTAAGGAATATCAGAAGAAGGCAGGTTTTTTTTCACCATTCATTTTTACTGCCATGTGGCCATCTGTGAGGCCAGGGAGTAAGCAGAGATGAATCTGAATGGAAAAAACAAGCTGCTAATTTTAAGGTGAACCGGTTTACTTTCCCTGGCACAGGAGCAGCTGTGATATGAAGCAGGACTGTCTGATGCTGGGAGAATGGGAAGAGTGCTTTGGTGCCAGTGCCAGTTTAGCTGTTTAAAAGTTACAGCCTGAGAGCTTAATTTCCACTCGTTCAGGGAAGTGCTACATTTAAAACAAAATTTACAGGCCTGGGCTCTAGAGGTGGCACGGTTAAGTCATCTGTCAGGATTTCTATAGCAAAGATATATTGAGAGGAATCTCCAGGTGCTGGTTAAAAAATTAAGTTTGGGACAATATTACATGCTTATTGGCTGACTCTGTAGATTTTTTTTTTTTGTTAAATTGAATTTTTTCAGCTTATGTAAACATTTGTTTCTTCCACCTTTGAAAGAAGAAACTATATTGCTTTCTGCTTTCATCAGTTATTCTTCCTGAAGTGCTCTGGACATTAGGCTTTAATAGTATGCTTTAAAAACTCAAATTGTTCTAGTTTTGATCTTTAAAAAAGAATTGGACAATACTACAGATCTGCACTTCTTTTTAAGGCATGGTTTATGCTCAGCATATCACTGATACAGCACGCAAGACTTTACATATGATCTCATGTTTCAGCCTTTGATATTCCTTCTGGCATTTATCTCCTCTTTGCCATCTTTTGCCCTTCATAGGGGCTATTGAACAGAATCCTTGCAGACAAGCAGAATGATACTCAACAAGTGAAGGGAGGTGTAGGAAAAAAATGCAGTTCGCTTGCTCCTTTTTTCAGATTGTACAGGCAGCTGGGAATCCTAGTCACCTCTGAGTGTAGAGAGCTTGCCTTATTGCTAGGATGTGAGTATTTATTATTGAATTGCACAATAGCTATAGGAAAAATTATGTTTTGTTTTTTTTCTGTGGAGCCGTTTTGAATTTGTCACATCTAATGTAGGTGCATATAGTGTCCCGAGTGCTAGTTTGTATCCCACTGATTACAAGAAAGTCTGGAGGAGTCGATCAAATGTATACATATCTGTAGTTGAGTAGGACAGTTATTGCCCATCAAACATGATATGTTTCTGACACCATTAATGTTTTAAGTTCTCAAAGAAAGCTTTCAAGGGAATTAGATTCACCTTAAAACCCACTGATGCTATAATCCGTACAAAGATGAGCCCTTAATTTGAATGCAGAGAGTTATGATATTGATCATCATCACTGTCCTGTGCTCCTACAAATTATCTGATAATAGAAGTTTGATGTGCTTTACTTGGGAATTTAAATGTCACTGTATCGATTTAACAGATGGTGGAACTATAGCACAGAGTTTGTGAAACACATCTAATTAAAATGAAAAGTGTTAAATGGATGGGTATCCATTTATATAGTCTTGATAAAAAAGGTTACGTTCTAGTGTATTTAGTTAACTGCAGTGGTTAGGATTCCAGATACTCTAAAGTGTAATTGAAGTCTGTAGATGTAGTTAAGCTGACATTCTTGCATTGTAGAATCTCATGGCTAAAAGAAGGGACCACCCTTTCTTTGTCCCTCAAGCATGTGGAGCAAAAGGGATGTTTACTCTCAGCTTAACAAGAAACTACAGGAGGGAGTGTTGAAAGTATTTTGGATTTTTTCCTTGTATGATGGTTTTTAATCAATTCATTGGATCAGAAATGGATTCACATTTATCTGGGATAATGTAGCATATCTGATGTTTATGTGTTTGATTAGCCATGATGAACTGTAATTTTTTTTAGAGTTCTAGCATGTTCAGTATTAGACCTAAGCCATGCCTTATGGCAAATACCAGTGAACATGCTAACAGAAGTGTTTTTCTGCTCTTTGAAGAGAGAGTACTTAATGTAATTGGTAAACCAAATGATACCTAGCACTCCATTGTAATGCTGTACTTTACATGTAAATTATATTTTGAAGCACCATATTTTTTCCCAGTTGTAATTAATCCTTTAAATAAAGGGGGAGGGCAAAGTAGCTAGTTTGTTTTTAATGATACATTCTTCCTTTGGGAAAGATTAACTATGTACAACTTCGTTGAATTTAGCAATTTACAATGAATTGTTGAGCTGTCCATGGAGACCAATTCTGTTCCTTCAGGAGAGTGTGTCAGGTTACATTGTGCTCTGTTTCTCTAAAGGAAAGAAGTTCATATGTCTCTATCTGTGGCAAGAGGTAGCAAATTCCTTGCTACGATTTGAACTTAAATCTAGCATGTAAAACTAAGCTGTAATATATTTGATGAGTGGAGAAAAGACAGAGATGGAGAATACAACTAATTCAAAACATGCACTTATTTTGTGTGGGTTTTGTTTTCATGTCAGAATTTCAGATTTGGTTTGCATCTCAAAATTTCAGATTGTATTCAGTGTTGTGTGCTCATTCCTATTTGCCTGTCTCGCACATGCTCTTAGCTGATCTTTAGCTTTGTTGGCTGTCCTGCCTCCTCTTCCTGCTCTTTCCCTTTTTCAGATTGCACATAGATAGTAGTGACTTGATTAATTTTGCTAGAAGACCGTTTGTTGTCTTTGGAGCCTCTCAAGTCCCACAGGAGAAAGTGGGAATGTGTGGGAACATAGCTTAATCCCTGCAGGTGAGGGGAAAAGCATCAGTGAAAATGTTGTGGCTTCCTATGGGAAACTATTCATGGATTCTTGCTAGCTGAATCTCTTTTTTTTTGTATAGAGTCAGTAGAAAGCACTTCACAAAATATTTCAGATTTTGTGGGGAAGCAGTGTCACTTGGGAGTGCTGCTAGGCCCTTTTTTGGGAGTGGGAATACTAGAAGAGAGTGCTGGAGCAGTGGGATATAAGTGTGTGGGCTCAGAGATGCTGCAGCCTTTGAAAGGTTATGTGGTGGAAGAGCTTAATGGATAATGATCAAGTGCAGCAACATTTACATATTGAGTCAATTTAGCGTTTTATGCAGCAGTGTCATGGCCTTTCTTCATTCCAGCACAGGAAACAAAAAATGGTTTCCTAGCAGTGAGAATATTGATGCTCCTTCTCATGCCAGGTGTTGTACCATGTGTGTGATCTGCAGCAATGAAGTGGGTGGTTTGGTTTGATGGATTTTTTTTTTTTTTTTTTGGCTAAAATTGTACTGAGAGCTGGCGTTTGAACAAGGAATGGTGATGAATGAAAATGCTCCCCATCCCTTTTATTAAAAACTACTGAAAATTAGTATTGTGTATGTGGGACTGATGGGGAGTGACAAATTCATCAACCCAAGGTTTGAACTCAGACTGTTAGAAATGACTGTATCTTTCTACTAACTTAAAGAATATTATACATGTAAGTAGATCTGTGTTCCCTTGCCTGGGTTTTGATTCTGTATTTAACAACTGTGAAAGTATTTGGATGTCGAGTGAATCATGTGAGAGAAATAACTTTTTATTTTCCTGTCTCTTCTCCTCCACTTTTCCCAAAATTGCAGCCACAGGAATAAATCTTCAGGCTGGCCTCACCCTTCAGGGACCTGGAGCTTGAACCAGGGAACACCTTATGGATGGGAGATGACGGCAAACAGAGATGGAAGAGATTACTTCATCAGGTAAGTGGGCAGAGTGAGCTGTGCATGTGCGGCACAGCACTGCAGCCCTGCTCTCAACTCTATCCTGTTAGAATCCTAGTTCCTGCTTCCTACACCATTAATGTTCTCTGGTTTGATTTATGGCACAGGGATAGCTCAGGCTGTACTTTACTGGTACTTGGTTATTTAGTTTGCTCAAGAGAATGCTGATAATATAAGGACCTGTAATTCTTCGAAGAATTACAAGCAAGGGCATTAACAAAAAATAAATAAAAAATAAAAATGCCTTGTTTAAAGAGTGAGGTGGAAGGTCATTCCTGACTGAGACTTCCAACTGTCCTCCATCTCTGGTTTGTCTAATATGTTCATTATACTGGTAATAAGAAAATGTATGTTTTGATCCTGTATAGTAAATATACTAATTCTTAGCTTTCCCATAGTTCTTTTAGCTCTGGATTGAAAAATAAATGTCAATGTGTATCATATAATTATAAACATAATTGGCTTTTCTTTTCCCATTGAAAGCTGTGCTTAATTATTATTTAAAATCACTGAGGTGGCTTGGATAAAATACAGTTTGCGGTTCTAGCAAGTGTTCTCTTAGATGGCTGTAGAACTTCACTAAAAAGAGGTGATGGTAGTGAGTTAGCAGAACTATTGGGTACTTGGCATTCATTCCTTTAGCTTACATTTCATTTTCAAGGTTAGCATTTTGATTCTGTTCTTGTAAAGGTTTAAATTTTTAAAAATTATTATTTAATATTTATCAACCTTTTTAGAAACTTTCAGGTGCTCGAAAAAGTAATGGATGAGAATTAGAATTCTTTTAACACTCAGTAGAAGGATCAAACTTATTTTTTAATTGTCTGTTAAAAGTCCTTAATTCTCTCAAGATCCTTCATTTGCAAAAAAAAAGAATTGTACAGCATAAGAATGAAGATCCCTGTTACTGTGCTTTGCCTTCCTAACCATTTTGTCCACAGTGTTCCTTGGCTTCCTAGGAGGCATTTGCTTTTGGAGCCAAATCGAGATTTGTAGCAGCCTGGTGACCTGCAGGCTTTCAAGATTTAGAGCAATTTCAGACCTGTCCAAATTGGAACAAATTTTCTGGGTTAATGAGGGCTCAGAAGCTGACTTTGAAATGTTTTCTTGCTTCAACAAGTATTTGTCATGCTTTGGATGTCTGAAAGATGGACAGTGTGAAGCTGAATGCCAGGCACAGTATAACTGTATTAGCATAGGTTTTCTGCCTGAGTTCATTAGGCTTGTCAAGAAGTATAGGTGATTACTCTGCAGATGTGAGACTGTTGTTTCTGTTACTGAAGTTAGTGTAGGGACCTGCAGGTCTCATCCTTATTTTCTGTAGACTGTTGGTATGTTCTTCTCTGTGTGAATGAGATTCATTTGAAGAATTAATATCCTGATTCTGAGGACAGGCACTACATTTGATTCTTCCTCTTTTCTCACTGGTCACATAATGGGATATTGCACTTGTTGTGTAGCTGTCAACAGCTGGGGCTTGCAAAATGCAGTGCCTTAATACTCATTAATCTTGCACTTTGGGATTCTTTACTAACCCTCAGTAGCTAATGATTATTTTGTTTATTTTTTGGAATGCCTTTTAGTACCTTAAAGTGTACCATATCCCTCTCTTAAATTGAGAAAACTGCATCTAGGAAAAAAAATCCATAAGAGAGAGTGCCAAATTATGCCTTAAGTAGTATTAGGCCTGTGATTTTTTTGTTGTTGGGGTGGTTGTTTTGGGGTTTTTTTCCCATTCTCTTACAGGGTGCTTCTTTTCCATTCTCTTTTGGGTTCTGGTCTTTTTTCCATTGTCTCTGCATGTGGATAGTTAGACTATATGAGAAAAAATAGGCTGCTCTAAGGGGTAAAGAGAATGAGGTCTCTGAAGAAGCTGATCTGTAGAAGCCTTTGGTGTTTTCCAACCCCCCAGAAACTCTGAGCAGTTTCAGGTGCAAGTTGAACACTGCTACATACTCATACATTGCGTGATTTATTGTACACATTCCTGTAGCAAATGTGTTAAAGCAGCAGCATTGGCTGTAGCATGTGCACAGATGTGCTTCCAGAGTAGTAGTGCATCTTACATGATATGACACTCCCCAGGACTGTATTAAAAGCCAGCACTGTTGGAAACAGCATGAAGCCAGGACACCATTTGGAGCCACGCACTGCTGCCCCGAATCATCAGCCATCCACCATGACTAGGGAACATCAGCCCACACAGCTACTGTGATGTGACTCGGTAATTCCATGACGTGTATCTTGGTTTTAGAAGAATGACCAAAGACTAGACAGAACCAGTGGCTTGCCAGCAATTCCTCTGTGGAGGTGTATAGAGTATCTGTCCTTACAGTGACTGTTATTTGGCAGAGGAGCTCTGTCTGCCTTTCAAAACAACTGCTTTTGCAAATACTACATGAGACTACATAAATAAAAACAGAATTTAATTTTCTTTCCTTCATTTTTCACACCTAGATTTTAGGAATGATATAGTGAGATGGTTGCTGGCAGTTATGCCAATAAAGGCAGGAGAGAGATCAGCGAGATAGCATTTCTTATTGTCTCAAAGGCTTTTTATAGCCATGCAGATTAACAAATTGCATCACACTGAAGGAGAAAAAGCAATTCAAATACTTTGCTTGGTTTTGATTAAAGATGTATAAACCAGGTATTATCACAATGAAATGTGTGCATGGGTTCTGTACAAGGAAGTAACATAATTCATAGCGACATTAACTGCTTCTTAGTTAAATAATTTACTTTGTGCCATATGTACATATCCATTCAGCTGCAAGCAGGCATATTGTAATTTTGAAATTGTGGGAAGAACAGAAAATCCAGGAGAATCTTCTGGTGGAAGGAAATGTAATTATATAGTGTTGGTGCAAATGCTTTAAGGCATGAAAGGGAAGAGATGTTTATTCTTTCTGCTGAAGCAAATTTGATTTCTTTCAAATCTCTGAAAGCCCTTATGACATGAGCTAATCAGAGGCAGCTTCCATCTCCAGGCAGTGCTTTTGTAAAAGTGTGAGAAGAATCTCTTATCAAAATATTTTCAGATGTTGCTATCAATTCATTATCTCTTCTGTACAGATAGCACAACCAGGGTCATTTTTCAAACCTCTAAAGTATTTTTTCTTAAGTTTAGGCCATGGTAAATTGAAGTTTCAGAACTTCACCCATTCCCTTTTAACTTGCCACTTTTACTTGAAATAGTGTTATAAGTAATACATTTCAGTTTGGGAAGATGGCAGTCATCTAGTATTCTTCCAGCATGTTTCTGCACTGCACAAGCTGTATTAAGCTGGACTTTTAATATGAAATAATTTGAATATGTTATATTTAACCACTTTAAAGGCCTAAATGTTCTATTTGCGTTTATTAGATATGCTGTGTAATATATGATTATGAGAAATTCTGTAATGTTAATTTGAAGAAAAGCATGACAGTTATTAAAAATGGTTTTGGTGTGAATATAGCCTTTCAGGGAGATAGTATGTGGAGCAGAAGGTTTTGACTGATTTTGTATACAAAAGGTTTAGCCTTATGGCAATTTTATCTCCTCATTTTTGCCACTGCTATGATCTTACTGATTTTTGGACATTTTTGTCCTTTCCTTGTGGAAATCTTGCTGCTTGTCAGACCTGGAGGGAATTTGACAGAAGGAAATAAACTGGCAAAAGCTAATAAAAAGTCAATCTTATGGAGAAAGCAATGAATTTTATGTCTATTTTGCTCTGAGCCAGTCCTTTGCATGGCCTGATGAAGTTGCAGAATAGTTTAGTATGGAAGAATCCTCTGAAGGTCATCCTGTCCAGCCTCCTGCTCAGACCACGAGGTCGGAGCCAGGCGATGAGCAGCATTGCTGCCATTTCTGACTGATATGAGAACAGGGTTGAAACAGAGTTGTCTTGGCTTAAGCTGCCCTGCAACTGCACTTTAAGGTGAGAGCTGAAATTTGCTGCCTTCAAAAGTCATACCTTTTCGATTCCTATTGCTGTTTGATTCATAAGGAATAAGGTACTTCGGGGTTTTCATGGATCTGGCTTCTGTCATTCAAATAAAGACCAGAGAATGTGAGATAAGATTAGCTGAAAGGAAATGTAGCCGTTCTCATGTGGACTTAACACAACACTGGTTCCACTGAGGTGTAGTTAGATATTAGACTCTCAAGATAGAGAGATCTCTCAGGTCACTCATTGCCATATCCTTGTTTCCAAGAAGTGCTATTGGTTGTGTTTGCTTTATTTTGCTTTATTATTTTTATTGGTTGTGTTTACTTACACTTGCTATTGCCTGGGAGAGGGTGGTGGGGTCTGTCTGTGTTTCCACTTTGGTTTGCTCCCTATTTCACTCCAAGGACCCTGACCATCTGTACTCTGAGCATATTAGCTTGCTTCTGTGCTCCAGTCTGGAACAAAGTGAGCAAACAGTTGGGATCCCAGGCAAGAAATTAAAGGAAGCACACCCAGAGATCAAAGCCTGCAGCATTATTACTGCTTGGCTTGAAACCACAGGTCAGTCTCCAGAGTGCACAGCAGAGCTGGGAGAGAACTACTTGTCAGAAGTCTGTCTGAATCTCATTGATGTTAATATGATGGGGTTGCTTAAGTAGTTGAAATGACCAGGTGAGCTGCCTAGTTGATGAAGGAAATTCTGAGGATGTAGGCGACTTGGACTTCAGCAAAGTCTTTGATACTGTCTCCCATGGCATTCTCATGGAGAAGCTGGCAGCCCACATCTTGGACAGGTGCACTCATGACTGGATTAGAGACTGGCTGGGTGGCTGAGTCCAGAGAGAGGTAGTGGATGGTATCACATCTGATTGGAGGTCAGTCCCCAGAGCGGTTCCTCAGAGCTCCGTACTGGGGCCAGTCCTGTTTAATATCTGTGCTGATGATTGGGATGGGGGGATCAAGATCACCCACAGTAATTTCACAGACAACACTGTGTGGGGTGGGAGTCTCTGCAGAGGGATCTGGGCGGGCTGGATCAATGGGCTGAGGTCAGCGGTGTGAGCTTCTCTTGAGGAATACACTCGGTGCAGGTGGGAGCTGCAGGCTGAGCTGGGCAGGAGCCAGCGCTGCAGGCAGGAGGCCATGAACTGCCAACCCTTTGCATAAGAAAGGGCACGGGGACCTTGGCCCAGCCAGGTGACAGGACACTCAGAGGCACAGCAGGAGCTGAGGATCCTGGACTTCGCTGTGCTTAGACAGCAGGGGTATAAAAGCCCAGGTTTCTTTTTTTCAGAGTGCCCCCTCAGAGGCATCCAGCTCGAGCCGTTTGTTATTGCACTATGATTAAATGATGAAAAGTGAGACCTTCGAGACTTTTATGGCAAACTTGGGGTGGAGCTGTTGAGGAAACCTGGTCTGACAATGAGTGTGGGGTGTGTAGCTGTGAAGGGGCCTTGGCCCCAGCTTGGGTGATGGGACTGTGACAGGGTGACTCCTCAACAGTCAGACAGGGACAGTTGAACAAGTCCAAGTTGCTGGCTCCTGCACTTCAGTCACAACAACCCCATGCAGCACTACAGGCTTCTTGGAAAGTGGCCCAGTGGAAAAGGACCTGGGGGTGCTGGTTGACAGTAGGCTGAACATGAGCCAGTGTGTGCCCAGGTGGCCAAGAAGGCCAGTGGCGTCCTGGCTTGTATCAAAAAGAGCAGGACCAGGGTGCAGGTGAGGCCACACCTCGAATCCTGTGTTCAGTTCTGGGCTCCTCAAGAAAGACATTGAGGTGCTGGAGTGTGTCCAGAGAAGGGCAACAGGTCTAGAGAGTGAATCATGTGAGGAGCCGCTGAGGGGGCTGGGGTTGTTCCGCCTGGAGAAAAGGAGACTGTAGGGAGACATTCTTGCTCTTCTCAACTACCTGAAGGAAAGTTATAGCAAGACAAGGGTCAGCCTCTTCTCCCGAGCAACCAGTGACAGAACGAGAGGACATAGCTTCAAGCTGCACTAAGAGAGGTTCAGGTCAGATATCAGGAAGAATTTCTTCATGGAAAGGGTTGTTAAGCATTGAAATAGACTGCCCAGGTGGAGTCACCATCCCTGGAGGTGTTCAAGAAATGACTCTACATGGCACTTAGTGCTACGGTCTAGTTGACAAGGTGGTAATCGGTCAAAGGTTGGACGTGGAGATTTTTCCAACCTAAATGATTCTGTGATTCTGTGTCACATCATATTTTGATATCTTGAGTGCCTTGTTTTTCACTAGTGCTTTTGTATTTAGTAACAAAAAATCCTTGTAGACTTCATCCAGGTGTGTCTGGTAAGCTTAGTTCTTTTCTCTAAGGTATGTTATCTCACATATCAGCTCCATGATTTTTGGCTTGTGAAATCATTAAATTTAGGTTGTCCTTGTTTGGCTTAGTAGCTATGCTATTCCTGAAACATGAAATCTTTAAATGTCAGCTTTTGCCCTGCACAGAAAATAGAGGTAACATGTTTATGTTCTTTGATAACTAGTGTAGGTCACAACATCCTAAATTGTCAAAGCATGCACGGTACAATATTTCTTTGCAACACAACAATGTCATGACATTCTTCTATACTCAAATACCTAAATTTTCTTTGGTAAACTTCATCTTATTCTTTCAGTGCCTGCTGTGCTTAGAAGAGGGAACTCAGTTGTATTTTCTGAAAGCACGCCCCTGTGCCTGTTGCGTGCATCCTGTCTGGCTTGTGTGCTCCTCCTTGTACGCCCGGTTCTCACAGCTGGCCAGCAGTGCGGAAAGACACAACACAATCATTGATGATATTAATGGCATATCAATCAAGCATCCTGCTTATTAAGGACCACTAATTTATACCAGATGCAAAACTGAGGCTCACAGCCTGCTAAGCAGTTTACTTCAAAATAAATAAGCACAGAAGATGATCAGACCATTCAGCATTTATTTAATTATTAGTCTCTTTTGTTATGTCTAGCCTACCCCAACCTTCTTGTACATGTGTTCTGTAGGAGTTTGCTCTGTTGGAAGGTTATGATAACCATCAAAGAATAGAAGTAAAATACAGTGAAAGCCTTGATTGTTTTTACTGTGTTGTTCATCTTCCTGGGTTTTGAAAAGGCTACTGTTATTTTACCTTAAAACTACCATAGTACATAAGGCTGTAATGAAAGTTTGAAGTCACAGGAGCCACTTTCTGCCCTGTAGGTATCATGTTATATAGCACTTTATTGAGCACATTGCTCTCCTTCATCTCCAAGCACAGAAACAATGTTGACTGGATTCACGGGGGATTTCTGTAGTATTCACAAAAATCTGAGCAGCACGGCTGCTGCTGTTCCGTCCATGAGGGCACCTGTGGTTGTGCAGGGCACTTTCCTCTGTGTGACGCCTGGGAGCGGAGGCAGCCCCTGCATCACTTTAGGCTGACTGCTGCTCACCTCCTCGGGCATCTCTGCTCCCAGGTGAGATGCCAAGGGAGAAAAAGGCAGTGGAATCACACTCTCTGGCCCACTTATTCCTGAGTCCCTAAAAGGGACATCCAATGAGATTGAATGGCAGGCAGTTTAACCGTGATAAAAATAGTACAACCTATATAATTAGCAAATAGAACTCTTCAGCTACAGGTTACAGTAAAGCGTAAAATGCTTCGTAGGATTCAGATGTACATTTGCAAAGTACGTTTGTAATGAGACTTTCACTATTAGATTACATAGGATTAAAAGAAAATTAGAGCAGATACAGAATCTTATGTTTCAGACAGGCGGGTGAGTCAGCTGCTGACTGCCTAGGGCTAGGACGAAACTTCCTGTATTAATCAGGTTATTCTATAATTACAAGGTTTCTTGCACCTTCCTCTGAAGCGGGTACTGAGTGCTGTCAGAGAAAGGATACTGGACCAGGAGGACAACAGGTCTGATTGGTATGGCGATTCTTGATTTTTTCTCTTTTATGTTTTTTTTTAAAATTCCCTTGTCACTAATACGGACAGTTGATATGAACAGTGTGCTCTTAGAGAAAGTGTTACTCTGCTTTTTTCAGACTGCATACCAATTCGCTTTCTGTTGCTAAGGGTTTGACCTACTCAAGGACAGGATCATATGGTGGAAGGGGGTGTGGGGCTGGAAGAGACGAGCAGCAGCACGGATGCACAAATACAAGTGACTGTTTAAAGCAAAACTGAATAATTAGAAAGAAGAAGAAGGAAAATTATATAGCAACCTGTTTATGTCAGTGGTTTGCCTAGAGATTACTTGGGTATGGTGAAAAAGAAGGTGCTGCTGAATCAGCTCAACCTCTGGAAAAGAGAGGATGATTTAACAATTGTCCTTCCTTCACAAAGAGATGTTGCTCTAGCCATAAATATAGTAGTTGTAAATATGACAGACAAAGTGATGTTAATGCTGGCTGGGATAAATTGTTATAATGGAGGGAATGATAGCAAGGAGATGACAGTTTTGGGGTTATTTTATTTTAACTAGAGCATGGGAAAACAGAGAGTTCATCGCGTTTTAAGGCAGCTGTGCCTAAGCTGGTGAGTGTGCTGTAACTCAGGAGCTAGTCACGGCAGCATGGCTCCCCCGCCCTCTTCAGCCTTGCTGTTTTTGAGTCCACTCTGCACACACATAGAACCCCCACTGGCTGAACCAAGAGTATTTCTCACACTGGAAAGGTAAGGGGGGTTATACAAGAAGGTGTGAATGTGGGTGAGACTCCTCAGAAGAGAAGAAGCTTTTGCTCAGTCATTTGCCTTGGGTAGCCTTGATGTAATTATGCCTAAATGGAGTACAGGGAATCATACCGTGGGCCTCTGCTACAGAAAATTCAGTGTTTCTGAGCTAGTCCTCTGTGTTTTCTCAACACAAGCTGGATGGGGACACCATGACATTCAGAGAAGCATCTTGAATACTGTTACTGTTGTGTGTTCAAAGGTGGGTTAGGAAGGAATAAAACTTCTGGAGCAGAACCTGTATAGAAAAAAAAAAAATCAAGGTATCCTAACCCAGGATCACAGTGTACATTAACAGACAGAGGTGCAAAGATTAAATCCTCATTATTGTTGGAGTACACAATGTTCTAGGTATTCCACAATGTTTCACATAGAATAACAGCATCTCCTTTGTGCATTGCAGCATGTAAATGCTTTTGTAGAAGCTTTGCTTTGGTACACCAAGATACCCTTCCTGGGAGTGTAAAACAAATTAATTCTTGTAAACAGTTTGTGTGAGAGTGATAGCCTCAGTTGGAGTCTGCTTTTTCAAGCATCTCTCTTGTAAAACAGTGTGGTCCCTAGAGAACTGGGATTAAAAGTGTCAAATTCTGGTTCTGCAAAGCCATGCAAGTGGTTGGAAGAGTGGTAGTGGTTTGTAAGAAGCTAAGTCTTACCTTGGGTCACATGCTGGTATCCCCAATGATGCAAACACAGTGGCTCTGCATATGAAATAAAACCAGGCTACATAAAAATAAAGGGGGGATACAGCCCTAGAAATATCTAAAAGGTGTTTTCTGCAGCCTGTACACTGGGACCTTAGTGGCCACGAGCTTGAAAAATTAAGTAAGGCAAAGCTGTCTGTTACTTGATGATGGAACTGAGACCTTTCACAGCAAAGGCTAGGTGAAAACTTCCCCCAGAGCTTCATTTACGACATTGAGAAAAAAATGTACTGGAGCTGGGTTATAGAGCAGGGAAAAAAAAAAAAAGTATGAGAGTTAGCACAGTATATTGCTGCTGTTTAAGCAGCACAGTTGAAGTTCGCCACATCATCATGGTGTATGTACAGAATTTAAAGTGACTTGTCTAATGTGTTATGCCATGCCAGGAAATACCATATCGATGATACCTTTAACACAGACATTCATATACTAAGGAACTGCATGCTGAGGTATATGGAGGCCAGCACTTTAGAAGCCTAATTTATCCTGTTGCATTAATTTCTCTCATATTAATATATTTACAGTTTTCTGTAAAGAATATCAAGTATAAGCCTCCTGTGAAAAGTTCTTGTCTGGATGGATATTGTAGAACAGGGAGATTATTTGTATTAGAAAGACAAGATGATACTACAAAAGCTTACTGAATTTTACTTCTCATTTAGTTTTTAATTGCCCTTCTCACAATAAAATACTTCCTAATTATACTCAAAATTCTCAGCTCCAAAATATAATTCTAAGAATCCTCATATTTTGTATGTTGTCATATATGTATAAGATTCAGATAAAGAAATAGTTCAACTAAAATTAATCTAGTCACTGACAACATTATGACTCACTGCAATATTTTGAAAGCCGTTTATCTAAAGTTCACTGGAATCCTGGACCGTTCCACAGAAGAACCTCAATTTAAAATAAATCAATCAAACTGTGTGGCTGCACAATTAAATATCTCCATGGTAACAGGGATTAAGCACATAAGGTAAAGACCTGCTGACAGTGCAGAGATTATTTCAAATTTCTGACTCTTCCAGCAGTAGACAAATGGATTTACATTTTCTGTATCGAACATTGGGAGACATAAAATGAAAGTGATTGAGCTAATTCTCTGGCATCTTGGGACTTCAGACAGTATTTTCCTGACAGGGGAAGTAATTAGCTGGAATTATAAGTAGGAACTTAGCAGACAGATACAAATAAGCATTTGCTCATGGGATTTATTTAGCATTTCATAATTAAAACCTGGAGAGGCATATTATTTAGGATACAAATAGCATGGAAAAATCTTACCATAGTTTAAAAAATTTAACAGCATAATAACACTATTTTGCTTTTAATTTTCAAGTGATCTTAGGTTCGCTTAGGAAAGAAGGTTATTTGCAGATGTGCTATCAAGTAATATTTTTAATATGAAATATACTTCTACAGTTACAGTGCAGGTAGACATGCTGATATTCAGTGAAGACATAGGATGATGCTTTAATCAATCCTAACATTTCTGATTCTCTCTGACTCTATTCCTGGTTTTTTAATGCATATTTATGAAAACTACTGGAAATGCACATCTGCTAGCATGTGTAGTTTTCAGCTTTCAGTGGCATGGCTTAGGCTTGGTTTGTTTTTCTTTTCTCAGACTGGTTCATCAGGCCATAGAATCATTTGGAAGGGATCTTGAAGATCACTCAGTTCCAGCCCACCTGCCATGCACAGGGACACCTTCCACTAGACAAGGTTGCCCAGAGCTCCATCCAGCCTGGCCTTGAACACTTCCAGGAATGGGGCATCCACAACTTCTCTGGGCAACCTGTGTCTTCCAGTGCTGCACCACCCTCAGAGTAAAGAATTTCTTCCTAATATCTAAGTCTAGTCTCAGATTAAAACCATTGCTCCTTGTCCTGTCATTGAACGGCATTGCAAACTGTCCTTCTCCTGCTGTCCCATAGGGCCCCTCTAGGTATTGGAAGGCTGCTCTAAGGTCTCCCTGGAGCCTTCTCTTCTCCAGACTGAACAATCCCATGTCTCCCAGCCTGTCTTGATAGGAGAGTTGCTTTTCTGTCAAGCTGTGGGAAGTGGAAGTGAGCTGCCCCCAATGTGCATCCTGTAGCTGTTCATCCTGTATTAGGCAGGTGTAGACTCTGCAGTGCTTCTGCATTCTGAATATTCTTTCAGTATTTCGAGCTCACAGTATGTTGGGATGAAAGGTGTATGCTTCCCACCACTAGTGCTTACTAGTTTGAGGTTGGTCTTGGAATCATGCTGTTCTCATTCTTTGTGGCAGGCTGGACTTCGTGGAAAGACACGTGGAAAACATTTTATGAGATCAGGTTGTAGATGGACCCACAACTGCACCTTTTCAGTGGGAATCAGAATTTACCAAACCTGTCAGGCTACATTTTGTCTGGTTTTGATTATGGGAGTTTAATACAGTCTTGGATGTCTTTGGTTCCCTGTTCATTTCAAGCATAAGCTTAGGTCTCTGTGTGTAAAGAGACAGGCTTGTTAGCTGTGCTTTTATGAAGACATTGCTTCAATTGTTCTAGTTGTCTGATACTCAGTTTTCTATGTTAGAATGTCCTTCTTTGCACACTGAGATGCAATTTTTTTATTTTTCTTTTTGCATCTTGGGATGAAAAGCTTTTGTTAAACATTCATAATAAATACAACAGATATATCTAAAAGTCATTGTAACTGGCAAGTTCCTAAAGGAAGAGATTAATGCTGAGGACATTTTATAGGAATGAGTGTCGAGAGTGGTTATGGTGGCACTCTTTAGCCATTCAAAAAAAGCAGAAGCCCATGTTAAAGTTAGCTCCTGGCATAAGCATCCAGCAAATGTAGAAGGAAGAAGTACTGAAACTTTGAAAGAAAGTCAGAGATATATGAAAGGGAAAGAAAAAAGAAAGTCAGGGATATATGGGGGAGGTTTCTTAAGAAACAACTTCAAAGGTAAAGAGACAGCTTCTGAGGAGTGCTGTATTAGATATTATATGCTATTCCTGGGCTTGATCAGGTGGGAGCAACAGTTTTACCTGAGGTCTAAAGAGATGCTTCATATTTCTGTTCCTGCTTATAATACCTTTTGTGAAGTGTTTTCTTCTTGCTGCTGTGTTTATTGGTTTTGTTTAATCCCGTCAGTGCCTTGAGCTGGACAGAAGAGACTTGGCAAGAAGCCATACTGATAAAAGAAATTTTGGGTTGGACCACGAGGGGCTGATCCTGGCAGTTCGTTGTAATGACATTTAGAAGTTTTGTTGCATGATTCCTGTTGCCAGCATTCAATGAAGATGCAGTTCCACCATTTTAACAGTGTCCTATGGAAGTATGAGCTAATGATCTACCTTGGAGAAGGAAAATGTATGAGCATAGCGTTGGTGTTGCGCACTGACAAGTTGCAGCTTTCCAATCAGGAATCTTTATAGTCAAAATAAACATATAAAAAATAGGGGTTTCAATGACTTCAGATATAGGCCAAAATGGTGGCTAAGTCTTGAAAAAGATTGGGTTCCTGATTATCATATTGTGACTAGCCAGAAGTTTCCAAAAAGTTTTGAACAGTGCCTGGTCAGAGGAATCCCAACATCAGTATCCTTAAACTCCATTTGAGACATTCCTGTTAGTTTCCCTGACTAGAATTAATTAAAGCAAGTGCTAGCTAATGGGCAAATCATAGAAACAGCTGCTTTCATGGCATGAGCCTTCAGGAACACTGTTCCTGAAGGAGGAACCCTATCACCTGAACATAATGTGTAATTGCTGCACAGCTGCTTTCTCAGCCTTGCCTCTGTGACTTGCATAGGCAATTGAGCCCCGTGCCGAAAGCCTGGGCACTGTTAGGGAGAGTGACAGGACAAGGCTTTGCACAGAGCTGCTTGGAGGGGGAAGTTTGGTTGGATGGCTTGTTTTTTTCCATAAGCTGCTTTTCCAGCAAGCTGTACTTGGAGTGAGCTGGCATATCCTGGACAGCCTTAGAAAGAAAGGATGTCATGACTGCCCATGCTCAGGATTTGGCAGTCTAAAACAGCCTGGCAGCAGTTAGCTTAATGGTGCTATTTGACTTTGAGCTCAAATTTAATGAATTGATCAGCTGAACCTCCAGAGAAATATGCTCAAAAATTTTGGTTTTGGTCACTGGGTTTCTTTATTTTGTTATTGTTTTGTTTGGGAATTTCTTTATTTGTTTGGTTTCAGTTTTGGTTTTTTGTTTGGTTGTTGGTTTTTTTGGGGGGGGGTTTGTTTGTTTGTTTTTTTGCTTTTTTTTCTTTGGTTTGGTTTGGTTTTGGTTTTTTTTTCTGTTTATACTACAGGAGCACAGGAAGTCTACCACATAAAACTGGGATCCTCATGTACTAGGTGGTTACATTTTAATTAGCCGATGCTAGAAAGACATTGGCATTATTCTCATTATGGGTTGCAAATCTGAAGTGTGAAAAGATTAAGTGAATTTTTTGAGGAGGGATTTACTGTCACCCTCTCCTCCCCAAATCTGTGTCAAAGCTTAAGAGCTGAATGTGAATTTTTTCATGACTACCATTCAGTGACAAATTAAAAGCTAAGTGATCCACATGTTGCCAGGCTAAGTATTGTGCCATATTTGAAAGTCATAATGATGTTTTAATGTGAATATTAATGATAGAAAAGTGATTTTCTGTTGAGTCCTTGGCTGGAATTGCATCGAGTACAGCACAAATGCTGAATAATTCTGCTACATGGAAGAGTAAAATTTATGTACTTGCACTGACCAACCAGTGTCATATTCCCTAATGAGCTTTTAAGTACTTTGGATTGTCTGCCATTCTTAGGCTATCATAAAACTTAGCATGGGATATCTGAAAATTTATTTGGCTTCTCAAGCAGGTTTTACAACTCAGACTGGACTTTCTGCCACAACAGCTAAGGTGCTACTGGCACCTGACTTTGCTACTTTAAAATTATTTTGGCATAGCTTCTCAAGGCAGCCCTTGAAAGTGGTCTAATGGCTGCATTATAAACAGACTACTGCTTTCAATAAATCTGAAAATCACTGGTTTTGCTGGAGAGCTAAATGTGGATATATATGAGATTAATGGGGATTCTCATGGAATAAACTTGTAGGGAGAGAAGAGAGAGGCAGTGGAAGCCAGGAATGGTTTATTCCAGTACCAGTTTCAAGATTCAGCATGATGGTATAGAGTAGTGTGTATGAGAGACATATACGTGTGTATATGCACCCATACATACATCGCCTGCACTTGCAGAGTGATTCTTGCTGATGCAAAAAATTGTAAAAATTGTGTTACATACTTAAAGAAGACATTTTTAATCGTCTGGATTTATAGTCTAGTTTATAAAGTCTCAAAGCTTCCAGTGATATGCATGCACCTGAAAACTGATGTAAGAGAGGCATAGTTAGCTGGATAACCACATCCATAAATACATTGCAAAAAAAGCAACAAATGTGTAAGGAAAGGTTAAAAGGACTGACTGACATAGAGAACTTCCTGAAAAGCAGAAACTGGAGGGCTGTAGTGAGGCTTGTAAAAGTGTAGCACGAGTTAGTTCTTACAGTGGCTCTTTATCCATACAAAAGAGGAATGGAGGACCTCTGTGTAAAGAACACAGACAAACATAGAAAAATTCAAAGACATGACTGAGGATTAATAAGAAAATCTTCACAATGATATCAAAGTAAGTGTTTGAATGACTGAGGAGAGGAATCTTGATTTATTGGCTGATTTGCTGAGAGACATCCAAGTTTTGTCATTTGGGTATGTCACTGGAAAATGCTATTGTAGACACGGGCAAGTATTATTTATTGCAGCTAGACATATTTGAGAGGGGGTATTCAAACTGTAACAAATGCAGCGGTACTGTTAGGATGATTTTGGTGAGGGAAAAAATTAGGGGAGAAAAGGACACGGAGATTTGTCTAATATAGCAAAAGTGACATCAAGAGGGAACAAACACCAGGAAAAAACAAGAAACGTTTAAAACAAAAAGTAATTTGTGGCAAAAAACTTAAAGGTGATATACAGTCAAATTGCAAGAGAGAAGACCCTTAAAGATTAGAGCAATGGAATTCATTTCCAAGTTTGCAGTCGGAGCACTGGATTGAGTAATCCAATATGTTTACACTGTTTATTGGTTAATATTTAAAGGAGGATATAGGACATAGTTCATCTGAGAGAGTGTAAAATAGCAAGGGATTGGAGAGGGTGGCAAACCAGATCATTCCCATTCCTATTTTCCTGTGAGTCAAGTGACACTTCTTTCTTTAGCATGTAGAACATGAAATCTAAGCAACACATTTGCAAAACAGACTTAATCCACTATATGCCCTTAGAACCTTTTGCAAATATTAATGGAACATATTTAATTATCTCTGTTAGACAGATTACTCAAGGCAATTTAGATTGCTACATAAAAAGTGGAATACAGATCCTTCGTTTTAGTTACCATATGGATAATAAAAATACTTGAATGGGATGATATTCAGGGAGATGATATCATTTGACCAGGCTTTTGGATAAATGCTCTTTTCTAAATGCTGTCACAGAATGATGAATAAGTCTATTTTAAGAAATGCTTTCATTGAAAGATAGGAGAGGAAATATTTTTTCCTGAAGTGTTTATACACAGTATCAGCAAAATGTTTTTCTTTTTCTGGAAAACGGACATTATCATCAATCTTATTAAAGTATAAAACATGGAAGTAGTCTACAAATATAAGGACGAGTTAAAGGACTATTTCTCACTGGAATTTTTGAGTTTTATACTGTTTTCTGATAACAACCAGGATCAGTTATTAATTTCATCAGGATATGCTGGTTGTCCTCTTCTGCCCACCTGTCTAAAAGAGTAATTGCTAGTATCTGATATAATTTTTTTCAAACACCATTTAGGGAATCCTCTTGCTTGTGTGAACTTCTGCATCACTGGGGTAAATATGCGTGGTATTTTTGAGCGAGCAGACTTTTGCTGCCAATAATATAAATGGTAGTGCTTTGGAAGTGTGCTGGTTAGGCAGCTCTTCAGAGAAACAGAACCCAACGATTTGAATTCATTTGGCATGCATGGGGCATGAGTTGCCAAGGCCTCCATAGTTTAGGCAACCTATGTGATAATAAACTTCCTTAATCTAATGTTACAAGTTACCTTCACACAGGTTGTTAGTTTTGGGGTTTGCTGGTTTTATTAAGTTGTTTTAAAGACTGACTTTTATTTTTAGTGTTCAATATCAACAGCACGCTTTTCGTGGCATTTAGAGACAACAATTTCCTTGAATAGGCTATCAGCAACTTGCAATGTTGTGGCACAGACCCTACAGTACCTACCACAACTACCCAATACAAGGAAATATAGATATAAAATAGTGTCAGACAAGTGTTGGCATTGGAGCAAGGCAACCGGCTACATATGTCCAGAATGTTCTGGTGGATATTTTAAATGCTTCATCCAGTCTCCTTTCTGACTGGTCCAATGTCTCTTTCCCTCCTTATCCTAATGTATAGAATGCTAATGCTCTTTTATGCCTTCTCAGACATATATATGTTATTGTTTCAATTAAAGTAGAATAACTGAAATAATGCTAGTCAAATGTAGAAAATGTATTAAGAGAGGACAAATTGGTGGCCATCTAGATCAGCAGGGATTCCTCCCATCCTGGTCTGATAGCACCAGGCTGCTGCAGTTCGCTGCTACTGGGTCCAGCTCACCGTGAGGCTGAGCATGCAATCCCCATGACTGCATGCAAACACGCTCCGAACTGGCACAGACGAGCACCAGGATTTTGCATACAGGCAACCAGTGCCTCTGCAGGCACCACATCAAACCAAAGAGCACACCCACAAACAGCACAAGAGCACACAGCCTGATCCTGTTTGTGTGTATCAGCAGTCGGATCTTGTGTGCTGGGTGCTCACTGTTGGGTCATGCATACACACGCACACACAGCCTCCCCGTATTTGTGCAGGAATGGGTCTCACCAGCAGCTGATCCTCACCTGTGGTCTTCCCCAAGGGCACACCCTTGGCTCTGGCCTTGCCAGTGCCATGCTCCAGATCACTTTTCCCCATTGGTTCCACTTCTGTAACATCTGCACCTAAATTTGGTGTTTGTGACGCCATCACCTAGAGGCCGCGAGCCTTGCATAGCCAGAACAATACAGTCCCCTTGGCACTGCTGGCCTTGAAAGTTCAGTTCCCCAAGGATTGGCTGGGCTCTTCTCAAACGTGGTGATCTCCCACATGGTTCTCCCTTGGCTGCCACGTCACCCAGCCAGCCCTTCCTGTGCTCTCTGACACTTGTGGCACCTCTCGCTCTGCTCTGTGTCACAGCTGGATGTTTCTCTTGATGTGCATTCTAGTTTTTCTTGGTTGATTAGCTGCACCCTAATCTCTGTGTACATAAAAAAACCCCAAAAATAAAAATGATCCATTATGAAAACAGAAGTTGCTGTGTTTACTGCATAGTCCCAAGAGCTGTCAATTCCAAATTCTGTCAATCAACCACTGGGAAATAAAAGGGGGCACAATATGTCACAAGTTAGAACAAGAGTTTGGTTCTCCCTTTTTCAGTGATGTTTGGAATCTAATTTAGCATTACAACTACTTTATTTTAATTCTTTCTAACAATACTTCAGGAACTCTAGTATTTTTTTATATATGCTTTCTCTGCAGTAAATGAAGGTTGTTGTCTAAGCCAGATATTGTAGATTTATAAAAAGCTATACTGCTTTATGTGTTCCAAAACCTTGGAAAAACTTGAATGAAATTATCAAGTTCTTCATGATCTCATTTCTTTTACAACGGCTGCTGAATACCTCTCATCAGCAGACTCTTTTTAGCTATTTGCAACTTTATATGATTTCCTTGACTGAGATGAAAAGTTTTGTTCCTTTCTCTTTTCTGAGACTTAATTGGTATTTTGAAAAACATCTTCCTTTTCCTGGAGAAACAAAAGTTGTTTTGCCAAAATGCATTACAAAGCTTGGTTTCCAGTGTTTGAGACAGATGTTTGAAACATGACCCACGCATTCTCTTTCAGCCAGGGATGTAATTTCTGTTGTTGCTGTGAAGTTCTCCCATGTTAAGAACCTTGTGAAAGTTTTGGAAATTGTCAGAAACTCAGAAGGAGCAGCAGTGCCTATGCAGTGTGTCCAAAAATCACATGGCTAAAAAGAAGTATGCTAATAGTGACTGCTGGGCATCAGAATGGAGAGCTGAGGAGGAAGCTAGGTAAAAATACAGACAACACGATTTGAGGAGGAACTAGTGTGAGTGGCAGGATTTGGTGTAACTTCGTTTAACAGGACTGTCATTAGGAACCATGAGAGGAGGAGGATTAGGTGAAGAATTGGTCTCACAAGGAGATGGGAGCAAGAAAGATGGAGGACAAGGGAAGTAAAAAATTACATCTGTAATTTTTTTGCAACACAGTGGCACTGAATCATGATCTGGTTATGACCTGTAATAATCCTTGCTATTGTTCTGCTGATTTTATTATAATTTTTTTGCATATGAATTCTCTGTATTTATGCCTGTCAAGTGGATAGGAACATTAAGTCTGCAACATGAATGTTAATATTTTGTTTTGTCAAATGCCCAAAACACTTAGCCCTGTTTTATGTGCATATATATATTGTTTACATTATTAAAACGTTTTTAGAGTTCAGGAGTGACATGAGTTAAGTATTGCAGTTCTTGCTAACTGAATCAAAATTTGTCTTATATTAAAATTATTTTATTTAGCTGTCCTGAAATGTGACTGCTAGTAGTTAGTTCTAAAGTACTCATTTCATGCTGTGTTGCTGCCTTTCACAGAAGTGTTATTAGTATTTTAATTATGTATATCATTGCCACTGTCAATATGAGACCACAAGATGAATACAGTACGGCTCTCCTACAGAGACTACATTTGTGTTCTGTGTTATTGTAGACCTTTAATTATATAATTCTATAAAATCTGCTGTTGAATTTAGACATTTGTTGTCATCATAGGAAATAAAGAGCCAGATTCTCTGCCATAAGTCAGGTTGGCTTCATTAATGCCAGCAGAGCCCCACTCATTTACACCAACAGAAATGACACAAAAGCACTTTTTATATTTTACTGCTTCTCCCGTGAGTTGCGCTATTGCAGTGTTTCATGAGGCCTAGAATAACAGTTCTTTTTCTCTTTTTTCCCCCCCGTCTTTTCCTCTCTGTGCTTTCATTGTTTTGTCAGCCACTTGAGCTCAAAAACATCCTTCCTTAGCTTGAGTAAGTGTAAAAAACGGTTTGATATTGTGGTGCTTGTCCATAGCTATCATAGAGGCATTTCAGTTTTCACTTTTTCATAAGAGATAATAGTCAAAGTGTGCTTTGGGCTTTTGTGAATGGGAAGTTCGCTGCCTGTAGCTTTTCTGACTTGGTTCTGCAATCATCCACACATAAATGCTTATGGGTGTGAATGGATGTCCTATCAGCTCCATAGTAGAGCCCAAACTGCAAATAACTGAGCATCTTCCTCACTTAATTAGGCCTACTGAGTTCATCATGGGGACCTTGATGAACTTCTCTTAGGTAAGTGTGTTATGTTATCCATTCTTCTGGATCAGGGTCTCAGCTGTGACTCAGGAAAAAAAAGGCCTAGTCAAAAAACATGGTTCTCCCTGCACTGCAGTCACAGCAATGGTTGCTGTGAATCCTGTGATCAGTGCGTACCAGCCAGCCTTCGCTGAGCTGGCACAGGTGCCAGTGCAGACCTTGCTGTGGCAGCCTCAAGTTTCTGCTGATGTGAAGTTGGGCAGGTTAAACCTGTGCTGTGCCCTGCAGTGCAGCAGCTGGGCTTCCCATGGCACCCAAACTCACTGCCTGAAAGCTGTGTATAGATTTCAGGCTGTATAGATTACAGACTTCTCCCAGCTCACTACTCACATATTCACTTTTACAGATAGCTGTCCTTAGTGATGGACTCAGATTTTCAGCCTGACCTGTCTTGTGATGGAAATACTCTCTAGGGACGTAGTAGTCTTTCCTGCATGGGAGAATCTCACGTATTTTGTTGCAGTTAACAGGCTCTGTCTTGTATTCCTGGCTTGTATCAGCAATAGTGTGGTCACCAGGACTGGCAGTGATTGTCCCCCTGTACTCAGCACAGGTGAGGCCACACCTTGAATCCTGTGCTCAGGTTTGGGCCCCTCCCTAGAGGAAAGACATGGAGATGCTAGAGCAAGTCCAGAAAAGGGCAATGAAGCTGCTGAAGGGTCTGGAGCACAAGGCTCATGAGGATTGGCTGAAGGAGATGGGATTATTTAGCCTGGAGAAAAGGAGGCTGAGGTGGGACCTTAACACTCTCTGCAACCACCTGGAAGAAGGTTGTATCCAGGTGGGGCTCAGTCTCTTCTTCCAGGTGACACGGTGAGAGGAAGTGGCCTCAAAGTTACACTAGGGGAGGCTTAGATTGCATGGTAGGAAAATTTCCTTCTTGGAAAGCATTGTCAAGCACTGGAACAGGCTGCCCAGGAAAGTGATTGTGTAACCAACCCTGGAAGTATTCAAAAGACGTGTAGATGTGGTTTAGTGTTGGCCTTGGCAGTGCATGGTTAATGATTGGGCTCAGTGATTTTAAAGGCCTTTTCCAACCTAAATGATTCTGTGATTCTATGAGAACTTGCAGCTTTATTCTGTGAATAATTGTTCTTTCAGCTTGGGTGCTATTTTGGATCAAATAAAATGTAATGTGTGTTACTGTGTTTCTTCTCTTCCTGTTTGTTCCCTGTCTAGAACAAAAAGTACTCCACTTCTTCAGTAATTCACATTTTTCTGCGCAAAATGGCCCATTCAAAGCTAGATTCACAAAAATGCCTGAAGATTAGAAACTGCATTTGCTTTTCAAGGTGATTCCTGCCTTTGTGTTGGTCAGTTTTGTCATCTACCTGGTGAGATAAGCTCATGATTCCTGTTCCCCGCACAAGATCATCCAGCACTCAGCATCCCTGGCCACAGTGGTACAGCTTCATGTTGCATAAATGTGGATTAAATGCTCACTGAAGCAGAGCAGGGACCAAGTATGACACTTGTCAGATGACTCATTTGGCCTTGCTTCAGCTTGCCTGTGGGTAATGTTTTGATGAGATTTAACTGATGGACTTTACGATGCAGCCTTACGCTGAATGGGTAACAGTCATTCTCCAGTGCCATGGGAGCTTGCTGGATGCCCAGACCCTGGGAAGCTGAGGAAAAAGCTGGGGCTTTTTCCAGTCCAGGAGACCGCTTCTTCTGGGAAGGAGTGAGCCCTGTTCGAGTCCCAGATACTTCACTCCTCTGATGATTTTGAGTTTTTTACTTCAGCAAGTAAAAAGCCTGTACCAGACCCTACAACAGTTAAAGCAAGACTGGCTCATTGCTTTCCAGGACTTTGGTTTTATGAGGAAACGGAGGGATTGCATCCCAGTTGTCCTTTCTTTTATACTCTCTTACAGGGAATATTAGGAGGCAGAGAGCAGCTGTGCTGCTTTCTTTATGGATAATGACAAATCAGGAAAAATTGGTGTTGTGCACATGTAGCTAATGTTAAAATGCAGTAAGATCTGTTCTAACCTCTCGAGAAAACTGCTCTGCTACAAAATAAGCTCTTGATCTTCAACATATTTCTTTGAAGGCTTTCTTTGGAGATTAAATAATTATTTTTCCATTCAGTGAAGTGGAGCAGCCCCATACCTTGTAGACTGAAGACAAGAAAAGAGTCTGAAATAGTTAACAAAGTTATAAAAATTAACTGCCTTGCAACAGACCCTACTTTATTTTAATAAACCTTCAACTAAGTTGCATTAAAAGGTGTTGTTTTTAATTTCTCATGCAAAATCACTTAGAATTTGGTGATTTATTCTACATATATCCTCAAAACATTATTTCAGAATCAATGTCATAGAGGTCTTTTTACCCCACTCTATCCTTCCTTTTCTACATTTGACAAAGTATTTTTTTTAAGTAGACGCTAATTTTGCATGTGTGCTATAAGCCTTAAAGAGGGTAGTTCAGAGGCTGGGAAAATGTGAAGTGTTCAGTGTTTATCCTTAGAAAAGAAGCATGCATTCCTCGACATCTGAAAAATCTGGATCTATGGTCAAGCACAGCTTAAATGGTGAACATGAATAATAGTAATAATAGTTTTGTTGGTTTTTTTTTTTTTGAGTCCAATTATATAGCTAATGGCTAACGCATACCATTACTTTTTGTTGCCATTATCATGTCTTTCCTTAGGGGATGTAATGTTTGGGAAGGAAGTCATATATCCCCCATGTGATTTATGTTCATATACATACATGTATGTATACAGAAAGCATTGCCTTTCTTTGAGGTATAGTTAGCTATAAAACTAATTTGCTACAATTCCTCGTTTGGTCTGTAACAAGGAGTAGTGCTTTACTCATACACTGCCATGTATTTTACCTGTATTATGTGATTTGCTTCCTTCAGTTTGGTTTCTTTTCTAGGAGTACTTTAGCCTGTGTTATTTGGTATATACAGAGTAATGCAACCTATTTTTAAAATGTTTATCTAAGGTTAGAGATGAAAATATTATTAGATATTATGATGTTTTGTTTTGCATTTGCAGTAAGGCTGTATTTAGAAATTGAGGGTTACTGGCTCTTTGGGAAGGCCATGATGGAAAGGCAAGGGAGAGGCGTCATCTTTTATGTGAAACACCAGCTGAGAAGCAAAGAGCTCTGCTATGGTGATGGGAGGTGAGGCAGATCAGTGTGTATAGCTCAGGACTGGCAGGTAAAACCCACATGGATGATGCCGTAGGGAGTCACTGTCGTGGTTTAGCCCCAGCCAAGCCCCAGGCAGCCACTCGCTCGCAGCCCCACCAGGGGAGAGAATCAGAAGGGTAAAAGATAGAAGACTTGTGGGCTGAGATAAAGACAGATTTATAAGGTATGCCTTCTTTGCTTCAGTCTTTTCTGGACTGTATGAATTCCAGACTCCTAAGACCAGAGGGAAAGTCTGGAGCAAATACTTGTTCTTTGTGCAGGATGATCAGGTTAAGGAATGCTTAAAACCGATGTAAACAAATCTGTAAGGCCTGATAGATCCATATGTGACTGTTGAGGGAACTGGCTTATTTCAATGTGAGGCCATTCAGCTATCTTTGGAACATTCCTGAAAGTGGGGGAAAAAACAAATACCATGTCTCTCTTCCAGAAGGGCAAAGGAGTAGGATTTGGGGAACTCCAGGCTGGTCAGCCTCACCTTGATTCCTGGGAAGGTGATGGAGCAACTTAACCCAGAAGGGATTTCCATACACAGGAAGGACAAGAAGATGATCCAGAATAGTCATCGTGAATTTACAGAGTAAATCGTGCTTACGCAATCTGACAGCCTTCTAAAATGATGTGGCTGATTTGAAGGGAAAGGAGTGGATGTTGTTTACTTTGACTTTAATGAGGTTTTTAACAATCTTCCACAACACCCTCAAAGATGAAGTAAGGGTGAAACAAGTGAGGTGGATGGAAAAGTGGCTGAGTCAAGAGGGTTGTGATCAGTGGTGCAAAGTCCAGTTGGAAGTCAGTCACTAATGTGGTACCCCTGAGGCTTATGCTGAGCTCAGTATTGTGTAACATCTGCATTTATGACTTGAAGGATGAGGTAGGGTGCACTCTCAGCAAGGTTGCAGGTGGTAAAAAAAAAACAGCTGGGAGGATTGATTGGGTGTGATGCTGTTTAGAGACCTTGACAGGCTGGAGAAATGGGTGGGCAGGAACCTGAAGAAGTTCAAGAGGGGGAGATGCAAGGTCCTCCACTGGCGGAGAACAGCCCCATGCATGAGTATAGGCTTGGGGCTGACCCTCTGGAAAGCTGCTTGGCAGAAGAAGAGTGTTTCTGCTGTACTCCAAGCTGACCATAAACTAGGAATGCACTCTTACAGGAATGGCAGCCAACAGCATCCTGGGCTACATTAGGATGTCTGTTGCTAGCAGGTCCAGGAAGGTGATTTTTCCACCCTGCTCAGTAGTGGTGAGGCTGCACCTGGAATTCAGTTCCCCAGAGAGGTTGTGGAGCCTTCATTGTCAGAGGTACTCCGAATCCATCTGGACACATTTCCGGACACCCTGCTCTAAGTGGCCCTGCTTGAGAAGGGTCTGGACTAGATGATCTTAAGAGGTCATTTCCAGCTTCAATTGCTCTGTGTCTCCGTAGCTTCCCTGACATACCTTCTCATCTTCCAGCAATCTGTTAGGAGATTGCTAGTGCTTCCTGGACAGAAGTTGTGCTCAAAGAGTGTTTGCCTTTTGACCAGAAATTGGTTGATGGTTGTCAGGTGTATTTAGAGGGCCATGTTTATGAATCTTTCTAGACATGATACTTCTCTTAATGTGTAGAATGAGACACAAGATGATGATACACTTAACACCCCAAAACCATTTTAATTGCTGTTATCAATTAATTTGCACTAAAGCTGCTAGAGACTTTCTCAAAAAGATCCTATTATTTTAGACACCATTGAGAGAGAAGGCTTTGTAAATTAAGCAGTAGTGTATGATGTTTTCAGGGACAAGAATTTGATGGGGCCATCAGATGAATTATTAGAATGGTCCTTGACGTGCTCATGCATGTGCCACTTAACACTTTCCAAATAAACTGTGATGATGGTTGGGATTTAGCATAGTCTGTAGGGGTCTTTTGACATTTTGGACATCATACCTTCTGTTGTGGAGGTTAAGAGAATAACTACAATGAGAAGTACAGTGCAGTAATAATGTTAGCATAGGCTACTGTGTGCCACTTGCTTTCAGAGTCAGTGAACAGCCTCTGGCATAACTAATTTATTGGTATTGCTATAGTGACAGAAATGTTCCAGGCCAATAGTGCTTGCATATTACTGGGAAATACATAGTAGAGAGGTTGGGGGTACTGGGAGTCTTTTAGTCCATTTGCAGAACAAAATCAGTTATCTGATGAGAAGTACCTCGGAAATGATAAATGAGGAAGTGTTGGAGAGCACTTCTATCTTAGTAAAGCTCCATTTTTATTTTTCACTGTACACGAATATCCATTTTTGTCAGTTTTCCAGCTGGCAGAAGTTATTTTTTGCCGAAGGAGTATTTCTTTTTCCTAGAGAACCCGTGTTAAAGAAATTACTTCTCTTTGAGGCTTGGTAAAAGATACTTTAAACACATGCTATGTAAACTTGAAAAGGTGCACTATGTTGTCATTGAATCTTACAAAATGTACGAAGTGTAATGTTATTACCAAGCTGCTTTAGGCTTTGCATTGGTTAAGAATTTCATTGCAGCCCTCAGCTGCTGTGGCCATCAGGAAAGGCAATGCCAGTCAATGGCAGGCTTTGGCAGGTAAGAGCTGCAGTGCTGATAGGAGCAGGTATGCTTTAAAGAGAGATTTATCATCTGAATGGCAGAGAATCAGTGGAGGGGTTTGTTCCCAAGCTTGATTTATGTGCCACAGTATCTTGCTTGGCACCTTAGTGTTATAATGAATTATTCCTCTACAGAAGGCCTTAGAAATTCCTTTGAGATCTGCAAGCATGTGTTGACTCTGTATTAAGGCTCATGATTAGTTGGTTATACCATATCTTTGATAAACAAACAAAATAGCAGGACTTTTCCATGGAAGTTTATCCTTGTCATTGAGGCAGAAAATGCCTTCTGGTTACCTCTCAGTTGTTCTAAGGAGACCCAAAATATGTCTATCTGGTTTTGATTGCTGTGAGCAAGCTTGTGGCATTTTAGACTTTTTATATGTGAAAGTCACCAAAGCACTGATGACACCACAGGTTGCAAAGCAAAAAGGTGCAGAAACTTCACCTGCCCAGAAGCTTCAGAGGGATGCATAGAAAGCTTCATCTACTTTCCATGTATGATTTATCATGATCTGTAGCTGCCTTACTGAGCAGAGCACCCAAGAAGTATTTTCAAGCTGAAATGTTCTGATATATATGGTTGAATTTAATCTGATCTAAGATAAGGTAGGGAAAATATGCCTATACCCAGTATATTATCCACTGTGCAGTACATTAAAAACAGAGTCAGAAAAACCCTCCCTGAGAACAGTGAATAAATTTGTGCTGGGAGTGTTTTTGTAACTGTGATAGATCTAGAAATAGAACTGAGGCAGTGTTGTTAGCAGAGATAGTACCTTTTACTGGGATGACAGAGATAGTTCGGGGAAAAAACAAACCAAACAAAACCAAAACCATGCTTTTGGGCAACAAGATCCTCTGGTTAAAAGATTACTTGTTTTTTCAGCTACGTAAGTTGCTCTAATAACTTGCTATTAGGCAAACTGGGACTCAAAGTAATTTTTTTGTTCCTATAAGCTTTCCTTTACTGCCATTGTTACAAAAGCAGCATGCCTTCCAGTATGCATGAATTTGTTATGGCATCCTTTATACACCATCCATTAAGATCATTAGGATCTGAGCGCTCCCCAGAAGTGTTCCCCGGGCAGTCGCTGTTGGACCTGGGGTCTGGTTTCCTGTGTAATTGCTCAGGGGTCAGGCACATGCTGGGAGTGTATTTCTGGTGTTCCCACTGATGCAGCTGAGCTGTGCTCCTGGGGCTGGCTGGACTAGGAACCTGATGTGCTGAACTATATCCAGATAGACCCAAAAATAATTTTACAAGTTTCCACTAGTAGAAGACATGGGCTAATCAGAAGATGCTTGCCTTACAGTGTCTCCTTAGTGGGTGTGCTTTCCCACAAACTGAAGACCTAGCTCCCAGCCAGTAAAATCTCAGCCCTAATTTGAAAAGACTCTGAGAGCTTGCAGCTAGAGCCAAGGACATCAGATCCCTGGCATACCAGACTTGCTGCTCAGGCTTGGAAAACATTGTGCAGTGTGAACTGAGACTTGAGTCTGAATGCAATGTGTGCCTTACCTAGGCCTTCAAACTGATGAAGGCAGTCCTCAGAGCAGCTGTCTGCCTCGTCATCCCCTGCACAGCTGAATTCAAACTTTGGAATGGTGCTCTGAGCTCATCAGCATGAGTTCATTCCTTCCTGCAGGACCACTGTCCCTCTGATCATGGTACAATTGAGAGGTGTGGAAGTTTGTATGGAGCAGGTGCTGATGAGAGCAGCATGTTGGATCTGCATTTGCTGTTCATGGCTTTTGTTGATACCATGAAGTAAGTCTTCTCTATATTCTTCTAAGACCATAAATAATTTGGGATGGAGGTAATTTTCTTTCCTGAGATCAGGTCATTTGTCCATGATTTCACTTTTTTGGCACAGAAACATGCACTGCGCTGCTTAGCATGCTTGTACCAAAGCTGAGCTTTCAGAGGCTACTCCAGAATTAGGAAGGACAAAGTACTGCATCAAACCTCGTTGCCTTCTGATCCAAGCACATAATGTACTTACAAAAGATTATTAGTATGCAAAACCTCCAAATACTACTTTTTTTAAAGTTCAGTGTTATATTGAATGTAGGACAGCGCTTTACCATATTTAGTAAACACTGTCCACATTGCTTTGTCGAGCCAGCAGCATCAGTCATAGGATACAATTATACAAGATAAGCTTTATTAACAAATTCAGATTTATATGATGGATCTCCTTGCTTTGTAGACTCATCTGCTTTGAAGTTTCTTCTGATCAATCATTAGCATATCTATACCTACTGAAGAATTCTCTTTTTCGTCTTTTAGAGGATATGTCTTTCTGGCTAAAAACACAGCCATTTCATTTCTCTAGTTTCAGTTTTTATAGTACAGTCTGCCATCCAATTTAATATTTATCAGTAGTAATAACTGACTGCCAGGGTATTTTCAACATTAATTCCGGGTGTCTGTGCACTGGAAAGTCCTGCATTCAGAATTACTAAGCAGACTATGCAGACAGACACTTTGGCTGTAACTTGTTTGCTCATTTATATACAGAAGAATGGAGATGAATAGCTAATTTTGCTGCAGAGAGTTGTCTGCTTTGAATCCCAAACGCTCCGTATTTTATAACTCCGGGAGCCTGGTCAAACCATTGTAGCAGTCTCCCAACTGGTAGAAAGGATTAATTATTGCAAGCTTCATTTTTTTTTTTTCCGTCTGCAACTTCACTGAAAGAGAATCTGAATCATTATTTAGAGAGCAAATTAAATACTTCCAGCATGACTGATTTAAATTTCTCCTAAGAATTACGCTGCAAGTGTAGTCTTGGCTGAAGATCCATAAAGGAAAGCACATACAAAGGCAAAGGAAGACACACTGCAGCAGAGGATCTGGATATGCAGATTTTCCCGACTGGTTTTTGCCATATTGTTTCAGTCTAAGGGATTGATTCGACCCTAACAGCACATAAAATGCAGGTTTATTCCCAGCTGTTAGGTATGGAAGCTGCATTGCAGCCTCAATTTTACAAGAGCTATGCAAAATTGAAATGAAAATCCAGTCTTCTGTTTGCCCTTAGTTACAGCTACGAGGAGATCTAAGAGGAAGAGACAGTTTTTGTTCTTGTAGAAAACATTCAGTTCATGCTCATGTTTTATTTCATCTGGCAACATGTACTCAGCTTCAGGGTTGGATTAGTGATGGCTTCTCCTCCAAGGATCTAGGCTCTGCTGTAGATTTCCCAAACAATATACTGTGAGAAAAGAGGATGCTGGTGGCCATGCGCTGGGATCCCTACAAAATGGCTTTAACTGGGCTTGTGTGTGCTGGAGTAATTAGTACCCTTTAAAATTAGAAGTTGCTTTAGTCTCATTAATGTGAATTAACAGTGCCTCACCAACATTTTGCGGGGAAATGCAAGAAGAACAGGGGATGCAGGTTGATGGAGTACACTGAAGATGGCAGTGCAGTGTTTGATGGATGGTGAGATGATAATGTTTCCAACGCTTCTCAGTGGTTTTCTACTTCCCACAAAGACCACTTTTGTCTTGCCTGGGCTGAGTTTTACTTAGGTGTTACTGTAAGTCAGACTGCCTGTGGATTCAGGAGGGAATGAAGTCCTGATTGATGTTTGAGCTAAGCTTTAAGAAACCATGCTGGTAGGAGAAAAACAAGTTGGGTTTGGTTTTTTTTTCAGTCTCTGGGTGGAAGCTGCAAGTAAGTTATGGAAGTTATGGAGGTTTCTAGAAAGTTTTCCTTGTAATTTTTCCCGCACTGATAGAATGTAATGTGACAGGTATAACATGGAGTGTTCCCAGTGGTCCAGAAATTTAACTGTGAATTTCGTCTTGGCAGTAGTCACACTTTTCCCACACTACACGCAATTAAGAGGAATAGAGGAGTTGCTGATGAGCAGCTTCTCCTCTGATGTGATGTCTACCAACTCTCCTTTCCTTCCCACTTCTCCTTCTATTGCATGGTTTGACTATGAAAAAAGGTAGTCTGGACTTGGTATGCTTGTGTTCCTTGGGGTTTTTTTCTCTGACATTTTTACTCTTTGAAGAATGTATATGTGGCCTGGGGTTTAGTTGGATTTTGGTTGCTGTTTTTTTCCCTCAAAATGATGCTAGTGAGGATGGGATTCTTCTTTCATACCTGGGTATTCTGAATTGTTGTCATGCATCTAGCTATTTTTTAAAGAAAAAAACTTGAGGCTTATTTTAAAAATGGTTTTATTTTCCTATCCTTCTGTCTTAGCAGAACAGAAGAGGAGAAATTTCATTGAAGAGGTGTAACAGAAAGATTTATTGCAGAACATTTTTTATTTTTGCTGCAGTTGCAAGGTTTTTTTCTGGGTTGTTTTGGGGGTTTGTTTTTTTTTTAAACTCTATGTATTTGTATTTGGATCAGGTCATAACTGGGAGGTAGAAATACATGACTTACAATTGGCAAAACAGCAATCTGCATAACTCTACAGAATGTGGATGCAGATGCTTAAATGAGACTTCTTCTAAAACACATTTTGTTCCTACTGTTTCACTTACAACAAAACTATAATGGACACACATAAGGTGCCCTGAATTGCTGATGCTTTAGTTGATCTTATTCTTTCCACAGAGGAGAATAAGTAACCATATTCTACGAGGATATGAACTTGATTTAAAATGTTAAAGTTTTTCCAACATCTATTCCTTTGTTTATGAATATAAGTAGTAGAGAGTAGAGTTTGATAGAACATTGAGTGGGTTAATTACCTATCACTGAAGAAGACTTGTTGTTTTCTCTTGCCAGATGTTTTAATTAATTTTAGAGAGTAGTAGAGTTTTGCTTTTTTAGAATTCCAGTTGTTCTAAGTCAATTGTGAGAATGTACAACTTGTTTTGAAACAGAGCTTAAAGGGTAATTAAATTTCCTGATATGATAGTTTTTTCTCTCCTACCCCCAAATGTGAATTATGTAGTTTTTGAAGTTAAACTGCTTGTCAGAAATGAGTAAAACTTCTCTAATTAATCTTTCTGAGTTTTTGATTTCTGGAATAACAATTTGATTTGCATATTTTGTTAAATAAAAATATGGTTAAATTATGAAAATGTGTTCCATTTATAGACTAGACTCTCTGTGATCTGAAAATATAAAGGTTGTTTTGCTGAGTAACTAATGATGGGAAGGGCTGTCTTGCTTTTGAGGAATTTGTGCTTCTTACATAGACTGGCTTCTTAGTCTATTAAAAATTGGTCTACTAAATGCCCAGAAAGTTATTTCCTAGTTTTACTCATAGGCTGTGATATGACCAAGATGTGCATAATTTCTGGATATGTCAAGCAAAGATATTGTGTGTAGAACAGAACCATAGAATCATTAAGTTTGGAAAAGACCTCTAAGATCTTCAAGTCCAACCATTAGCCCGGCACTATTAAGTTCACCACTAAACCATGTCCCCAGTTTTACACATCTTTTAAATACCTCCAGAGCTGGCTCCCTGGACAGCCTGTTCCAATCCTTGACAAACCTTTTGGTTAAGAAATTTTTCTAATATCCAGTCTAAACTTCCTCTGGCACAACTTGATGCCGTTTCTTCTAGTTCTATTGCTTGGAAGAAGAGACTGACCCCCAAGTTACTACAATCTCCTTTCAGGTAGCTGTAGAGAGTGATAAGGTCTCCTCTGAGTCTTCTTCAGAATAAACACTCCCAGCTCTCTCACCTGTTCCTCATAAGGCTTTTGTTCCAGACCCTTGGTGAGCTGCACTGACCTTCTCTGAAGTCAGACAGTTTGGTTTGGCTTGGCTTCTCATTCCTTGATGGAAATGCTCCTTACCTTTATAGCAGACATTTAAGACTGACATTCAGCATGGACACTAAAATGAGGGCACAGTATATTTTCTAACAAGTTGAGGTTTTTCTGGTATAATGAGGCAGATATTTTCCCCCCTTTTTTTTTACTTCCCATGTTCCATGCCATGTAGTTTAAATTCTACCCTATGTTTTAAAGGCCACTATGGTTTAGTGATGCTCTGTGAAAATTAAAGCGCTTTGGGCCAGGAATTGTTATCTAACTAGAAAAGCTCTGTTTTATAGAATGCCCTATGTAGCGGAAGTAATTTACGGAGTAGTTTGGGGCTTCGTCACTGGAATGTTTCCTACAAAGTTGATTTATCCTCATGGTGGGGACTGCAGCTTAATGGGGCCTAAATTTAGCTACTGCTATGTAATCAGATCATGTCATGAATGATGTTTAAATGACTGTGTAGTACAGCACTTGTCTTGGTTTTGTGGTGGTTTTATTTAAAAACGAAAACAAAACCCTTGTTTTTTATGACTACCAAGTACCATTTCTTCCATGTAGTCTGGAACCCCAGATCAGCCTGAGCCTAAGCAGACCAACACTTACAAGATAAAGTAGTTTACATTTACTGCCAATGGCTCAGATCCATCCTTATTCTTAAGTTTCAGAAGATATGAAATTAATGTATTTCAGAAGTTAGTTGTGGCTTATTTTCTTCAAGTTTGGCCTGTTCTGTCAGTCTGACTGTCTATGTAAAGAAAGAGTCATGACAGTTTGCAGGCTGAACACTTGTACTGCAGGTGTGTAGTATCAGTAACCAAGATTTGGTTTTAATTGTATTTGGTTTTTTGAAAGTCTGAGTCGTTAAAGTCTTTGTTTCAGCTCTGTATTTAATGTCAGAATTGGACCAGTGCTGGTTTTCATTTAAAAAAAATCCAAATCCAAAAATTCCAAAATACTTTTTGTACTTTCTCAGTTATGAAACCTTGAAGGCCTTTAATTATGTTTTTCATGAGATGGGGCTTTGCAGAGTTTATCAGCTTTAGCTTTCAGAACGAGAGTGACATGTCTGTGGCTTAAAAAAAAAAAAGCAAACCATCTGTAGAATTGTTCTGAACTCCAAAGTGAGGATTGTCATAGTTTGGAATTAACTGCTTGCCTTACTAAGAGCTTCTACTGTTTACAGTGAATTGGGATTTGTTGAGATAAATAGGGAGATTTGATGTACTGATTAACCTGGCTGCAACTTCCATCATTTATTTTTTTGTGCCCAGGTTACTATATGTAACACTTTTGTTTGACCTTTTTCTTCACCTGTAAGTAAGGGGTTTCTATCTGAATAGGCTTCCCTAGAGCAGCTCTCAATCCCGTTTGACTCCAATACATCTCCTTTGAAATGCTGTATATTATCCTTTTTCTCCTTCACCTCTTGAGGAAGCTTGGCAGTTACGAGTTCAAGGAGGTAGTGATTCTTGTACATCATTGCCATGCACAGTGGCTTTAGTAATATTTATATAGATACTACCAAACATAATGGATTGGTAGCTGGGCAGCTTCTCATATGTAAGAAAATAGAAATTACCCACAGGCATTGGGAAAAGCTCTTTTGATATAATGGAGCTGCAATATGATCTGCATAAGATTCTAAGATATATAGAATATCCTGTGGTTACTAGAAGTGGTCTCACTTAGAAAGGTTAGCTGCTTTCGAATGAAAAAGTAAACCCAGAAAAATCATTCAGCCATTTGCGCTGAACTATAGAGAATAATGTATCAGGAAAAAACCAAAGATCAAACAAACCTGATTTTTTTCTCCTTTCAATATCCTATGCTTAATTTTTGCATGACAGCTCTATCTGGCAGCCTCACATCCCATCAGTGCAATCTGTCATTCTAGATTATTTCAATGAAGTTCTCTTTCTTATTTTGCATTTGCTGAAAAGTAATAATGGCATGCTCCCAAATTAGCAGTCAAGAAGAGTAATCCTCTCTATTTGTATTTGTTAAAAGAAAGGAGAAAGGAAGAGGTGGTTTCTTTGTTTCCTCTTTGTCCTTAAGGCTTTCTCCAGAGTTACAGAACTAGATTTGCTTTGAAGACTAAATGTGAAGACTTTGTTGCAGACCATGAAGGCTTGATTTTGGGACCTTAGTGAGGTATTATGAAAACCTTTAAAATTCATTCTGTTCACCTTGGTTGCTTGCAGATCCCTTTCTGTCTGGTGGCTGGAGAATTAAAGGTTTTCCTTTCATTCCTTGTATCAGTGCGGGAGTTGGACGTCCTTATAAAAGCAACTTCCTAATCTTTCCTGGGCTTGAATTCCCAGTGAAGGGAACTCATACCCAGCATGGGGAACTGGAGACAGCTTCTTGTACTGATGTACAGGCTGCTTCTCTGTGTTACCCTGAACTCGGACAAGCTCAGTGTTTCTAACTGGGTTGTTGTGTTGCCCTTTCCAGCCTGCTTCTGGCTGCAGAGCTGTACTGACCGGAGTGATACAGGGGTTTATATCCCTGAATCTTTAAACACTTGCTTCTCAATAAACTAAACATCTGCAGTGTTGAGTACCTGCTGTTAATCAGCTAAACCCATGTGTTGGTATTTCACCTGTTCTACTGCTGCCAGCTGATGTTCAATTTCCACCTGAGAAAGGCTGTGCTTTGCTGAAGAGGCACCAGGTGAAATGCTAGGTTGTTGTGGTACCATCAGAAGGGTTAGTTTTGGTTCAGGAGCCTTCCACTGTAACTGGAAAGGAAGGAAATGAGTAGATAATCCAGAGCCCTTTCTGTGAGCTGCTCATCCATTCAATTGCTGAAGGAATGAGGAAGACTAAGTTCAAAGGAGAAACAAATGGGGTTTACTCCTGCTGTAACCACTTCTCTCCATATGCTCATCACAGTATTGAGTTCCCAAGAGTTAGGCAGGTACAGAACTGAAGCAGGGGCTTCAGTATTTCAGCTGTTTGTTCCTGCCAAGCCCAGCTGCACCAGGGGGTTACAGTGGGCACATTAAATCTGGATTCTGTCTTCTTACCATGTTACCAGGTTACCCACACGTAGTGTTTACGGAGAGTGACGTGTGCATGTTGGAGCAAGCTTCCAGCATTGCACCAGACAAGATTTTTTTAGTTAGTAGCTTTCCTAATGTAATCAGCACCTTAAAAGCTATTTCCATGCTGCTTCTCCTCCCTCGTTCTTTTTATAACATTTCAGTTGGACAAATTGTTCATGTTGAGTTGGAGATGGCAGCTCCTGTTCCTCGCTGGATGGGAAATGCTGGCGGCCCTCAGCACAGGTCAGTGCTGTTTGATGCAGAGCTGGGCCAGGCAGGGCTGACAGATTGTTCTTGATGGGGTTAGTGTGAAACCTCTAAAGCAGGATGAATAGGAATTGTTTGTTCTGTTTTCCAGAGGACACTCTCAGCCCAAATGGATTTATTGCGCATTTGCAGGTTGGGGGTTTTTCCATTTTTCTATGTCTGTAGTTGCAACAACATTTATTGATGCATGTGCAGAACATAATGAAAAGCTACATTTCAGATCATCTTTAAGGGCCTTAAAGTAGTTCTTTATCCTAAATGGAGTGGCTCAGATGATAATAAGAAAAATGCTTTTCGTGGGGATAAAACCAAGGTGTACTTCAAATCCTAACCAAGTAAGTGTAAGAAATTCCTGACCTGGAGGAAAGCCAGTGATTCTGATTCCTAGCACAAACATCTTGCACGGTTTCCTCCCTGGAGGACCTTGGCCAGGCAGGTGGCCAAACTCCCAGCCTCCCTGGGCTGTACCACCAGCTCTTGCATATGCAAGAGTTGTCTTGTGGAAAGGCTCCTTTCAGGAAGGAAATGCCAGTGACTTTGGGGCATCCTAAATCTCTTTTCCAGGAAAAGGCAAGGCCCAGTTGGTGGTCAAACCAGCTAATGTTAGCTATTTGCCGTTTCTGCTGCCTTGCTCTCTGCTACATTTTGGATTACCCTGTGTCTGCGCAGCTCCATCACAGGGCTTGCCCTGGAATTGCCTATGGGAGGCAGTTCATCCGTAGCTTCATCCATGCAGTCTAGTACATATGAGTATTTTGTGAGCTTCTCTTGGCTATGAAAACCTGCTCAAGAATGGACCCCTGAATTTCCTTTCACTTACAGGCTTTGAAACCAAGAGTATTTCTGCTGAACCTGGTGTCACCCAGGTGGGAAGAGTTTGCTGGGGCAGAAACTGAGTGCGAAAGTGCTGTTCAGCTGCATGTAGGAGCATAACTGTGCGTTAGGGGCGTGGGCTGTCAGGTGCATTATGTGCTCTATGTGCACGGCTGCAGTTTAGACTTACCTGTCATTGGCACACGCATGCTGTCTGTGCATTTTGGGCACTGAGTCAGACAGGCTGGCATCGTGCTCAGCTTCCAGGGGAGGCAGTTCCAGCATTCAGGTGGCTCTTTCTCCACCAATTTTCACTGAGATGTTGCTGTGCAATTTCTGCTATCTGGCTGATGCCTGTGAAGTCCCACTGCAATACAGATGGCAGGAAATCCAATGTTCATCATACACAGAGCTCTTGAAATGTTTGTGGCCATCCTGAGAGAAGAATAATTTTAAAAGAGAACCTCTCTGGCAATCTGTAGATACAATACTCGAAGCAAACAACTGCTAGTCTGCAGTTGGGGCTGGAGGCTTATTTCCATGTCTTTGTGGGATTCAACTATAGAAGTTTGTTTTCTTCCCTATATATAACATTCATATATAGAATAAGGCAGAATGCAGGAGCATTCACATTTTACACATGTAATAATAGGAGCGCTAATTGTCATTGTGATTTACATTTTCAGTGTGTTTTTTCCAGTGCCTGTCTGAAGTTGAGCATAAATCTTTTTAGCCCTCTAAATTTGTATTCATGTCAGTTTTATTCACTGCAATTTTGCTTCACTTTGCTTTGCTTTAGATTGCAGATCATGCCCAACAGTGGAAGAGTGGATTTTGAAATTTTTTTACGTGTCAGATTTCCCTGTATCCAATTTTATCAAAAAAGCTGTCACCAGCCTCTTCTGAAACCAGCAAACCTTTTTCTTTCTAATTACATTTTTGCCATATGTTCATCCAGATGGCATATGCCAAACATTTTCTGGGGTGTTATAAAATGACCTGACTTTGGAGAATTTAACTGTTGAAGAAGCTAAAAAAAAAAAAAAATTAGAATTGACACTGGGGCAAAAAAAGTAGTCCTAGAAAGAAAGAAAGAAAAAAGAAATCTCAATAATATTCCCAGTTGCATTTGTGGCTGTGATACTGAATTCTTGGTACATACACCTGCACAAAAACAGTGAAAATGTAAAGAATGTTTTCTTGAAGTGTTAAAAGTTGACTCCTTTTTGAACCACTGAGAATAAAATTTTTGTCTGTTGAATATGTCTAAAAAAATTCTGGAGTTGTGAGCGACTCTCTGGTTTCTTGCAAAATGGAGCAAAAAAGAGTTTGTCAAGCCACCAGATTCTCTGTAGGAGCAGAAGTTTTACTGAGCAATGTAATAACTACTTGTGCACTTTCTTCCTGAAATGCAATTTTCAAGTAAAAGGCAGTTGATGCATGATTTTCGTACTTGTATCCTAGTTCTTAATAATTCTTGGGGGATTTCTTAGAGAAAATAAATTAACTTGGGATATACTGAGAGGTGCCAGGAAGAAATGAACGAAGGAAAATATTTTTCATATTTAGCTACTAGTTAAGCTAAATAAATGAAAATCAGTTTTTCAATTTTTGGAGGGTTTGCATATTTCTTTGTCTCTATGACAGTTCTCCTTTAACTGTCGTTGTTGTTTTTGTAGTCTTTCCAGATTATCAAGCAGAAAAATATAAAATACCTGCATGTTGTTCTCAGTTTCCATAAAAGTGTCTCAAGTCTCAAACCATTTTAGTTAGTGGTAATTCCTGAAGAATGATGATTGAATAAGAATCAAATTTACTTTCTTGTGTTGCTACAGTAGCTTTTCCAACTCCCAGGAAATTTAGAGTGAGCAACCCAAGACTCTGAATGGAGTATGAAGTTCTGGGCCAGGATGGGCAGAGGCTCATGGCGGGGATTCGGATGGACCCTTGTGAATGAAAGTTTGTTCAGTGTCCTTAACTTGCACAGATCCTGTTGAAAATCACAACTGCAATCAATAAAGCGCGTCCTCCACCTCCTCCAAATTAATGAGACAGGATTTTAACAGTGCTCAACAATTTGAAGTGGTTTTGTTATTTCTGAATTAAACCTTTGATAAAAAGTCCTTATCTCCATCCTCCTTGCCCACTTCCACTCATCAGTCTGTGAGTGGTTTGACATTTCCACAGACTCTTCTCCATCATTGACCAGGTTTACACCTGCTGTGTGTCAAGTGAAAGAGAGTCTATTTTGTAGGTAAGTCAATCTGCATAGCAGAGATATTGTAAATATTTGAAGGCTAAGGATTAAACACCCCAAAATCGCAAGCTGGTGTTAACCTGTGAAGTAATTGAAATGAAGTGTAATAGGGGAATACAAAATGAGACACCAAAAAACAGCATGTCTCCACCCTGTCAAAATACGATGTGACTATCATTTGATTACTGTTCTAGAGTTTGTGGGTGTGTACCTGTATTCAACTCAGCTTGAGGTATCACTTTTTCTGCTCTCTTTTTGAATGTTACTGCAGAATGGAGCTGAAGTCGTTCAGGTGCCTTTGCTACTTATTTCTAAAATAATGTTTAGCATATCCAGGGTTGCTGGGTTCATGCCGTAGTTTTCAGTTTCTTAGAAGAGTTTTAGCTCTACGCATTTTTCTGTGGAAATGCAAACTACTGCACAACAAATTTCAGCCTCATGTGGACAAGCTCTCTTAGCTACCATAGACAGAGCTCTCCGAATTAACTCACTAATCCCTAAGTGTCAAGGAATGACATGTCAAAATCCAAATGCTAAAAAAGCATTGTACTCAGGTACTTTGCTGTTAATTACTAGTATGCATTTTTAAATCAAGCTCTAGACTGCAGTCTTTGTTTTGATATTCCTTGGATTATTCAGCCTGTAATTTAAATAAGGACAATGCTAGGAAGGTTTCCATGGAAAATATTACCAAGTTAATAATTTTGAAGGTAATTATGTGAAGATTCAAAGTGTCAGCCTTAAACCACACCTCTGACTAAGGCAAGCATGAATTTGGGTATGTACATGTTAAGGTAGGCTTCTCATAATGTACTGGGCATCTGAACTACATTTGCAGGTGCTGGCTACCATGATGCAGCTGATCAGTGCCCCCCAGGGTGTTTTTCTTTCCTAATTTTCTTCCTCCTTTGCTCACTGTAGGCCCCTTTGTAGGTAAGTGTGCTCATGAATTTTTATGCCACCCTGCAATGTCTCTGTTCTGCTCTGTGTGTTGGTGCATGCACGCTCAGATGCCTTCTCTCTCATTTCCCGTTTCCTTCTCTTTTGAGTAGAGCAGTTGCCACAGAGAGTTTTTGAGAGTAAGTGCTTATGATTGCACTTCTGCTATGATTTTCCATAGCCGGTAGTTTATCTTTCAGAAGAGTCTAGTATATAAAATCTCTGTTCAAGAAATCCTCTCAGAATTACTGTCCTTAATATGGCAGCAGTCTCCCACTGCTGACAATATGAATGCATCAGAGAAGATGGCCTTTGGTAAAGCAGGGACTAATCTCAGCCATTGAAAATGGGAGGAAATAAGTGTCTCACTTTGAAAAGGCAATCTAAGGGCAGCTTGTGTTTGTGTACGTGGAAAACACAGTTCATATTTAAAATCTCCGGCTTTTTCTTTCATTTTTCCTTGAGAAAAGTCAATCTTTAGGTATGATGTAAGAACTGTACCATCTAAACACATTTTTTACTGTGTTTGAAGCAAATAACAAGTTCTCAGTGTTGCAGTTATGTTTCACAGTGTAGGTGATGTTCTGTGTAGGGTTCCCCAAAGTGTCTTTTTTTAGTCCAAGCTTATTAGATTCTGGTTTAGAATTTTTAGCATAGTTATTCTGAAGAAGTCAGTATTTTCCATAGCTGAGATGGAGATCAAATACCTCCAATTAATGCAAAATTCAAATTAGTCTTGAACTGTGGTACTACGACTGGCATCTCATAATGAACTAACCACAGGAGGAAGTGGATTTGTCAATGTACCATCACACAAAGCTTTGAGTGTTCGTCTAATCTCTTCTGGGATCATATTTCTATGTCTTGCTGCTCTCTTGAAATACACCCCCAACATACTGAATGACACAAGAATATCTGAGGCAGCAAGCTGTGGAAGCGTGAGCTGCAAAGTCTTTTTAGTTGATGTATTTCAAGGTGGATAACCTTAAAAATCAATAGTGTCTGCAGCGCCACTCAGAATCATGATGGGCTGTTCCTCGCGGCTTCTCTTGCTTGGGCTTTGAATAACTGATGCTGTGCTGCTGCAGATTCTCAGCATCACCTGAGGCAGGGGCTGGAGCACCCAGCAGCAGGGCTGCTCTGTTGAGAAAATCTCTGCCTGCTTTTAGAATTTATTATGTGAAGTGCAGCTGTTGGGGGATGGGGGAGTTTGGGTGTTGTTTTGGGTATTTTTCTTTTTAAAACAGATTACACAAGTGCTAGAAGAGAGTATGTACAATGACAGGAAAGTAGTTTTCAAAGTCTCAAGCAGTATTTTTGAGTTGCTTGTAAATATGGTATTTTCTCTTTGGAGACAAAAGGCACTTTCTCTTTTTGCTTGTAGTGCCCCAATTACAAAAATGGAAATAGCTATTAGGAAAAAAATTATTAAATAGATTACCTTAACTTTGTGGAAAGTTAATGTTGTGGGGCTGCCATCTAAGAGAGGTGAAAAAGGCAGAGTTTTGTCTTCTCTACCAAAAGAAAGTTCTCAAGTTGAAATAGATTTTTTTATAAATGCCAGTGACACCTCAGAAATTATCTCATTAGAAAGACAAAATGTTTGAATATCTAGAAGCACAAACCATAAATAGGAATTTATGGAAAGGAGGTGCCTGGGAGGTCTTGAAGATAGATTTCTTATATAGTCTGCGTATAATTCTCTGGGTTTTCTAACAGTTTGTTTGAAAAACACAATAGAAAATTACCTAAAATAAACTGACAAAATCTGGAGGAACAGGAGGAGGAGGAAGAGAATGAAGTATCAGATGTGATGCTCTAGCTGGTAAAAAACAAGTACTTTCTTTGCTGACCTCACCTTATGCATATAGTAAGAGAGCACAGAGATATTCTCTTGCTCTCCTATTTTTGTAAGGAAGTAGCTTCTGCTGCCTCTGATCATATGCGTAAAAAGACAGCATGTAGCTGTCATGGCAGACTGAATCTAGTGATAGGGATAGAGAGCTTCTTTGAAGAAAAGCCCTAGAAAAATCCGGGAACAGAAATAGACTCCCACTGAGAGTTTGCTGAGATTTTCTGCTCTTCTATGTATCAGTAATGAAGCAGACCATGGAGAGAAAGTAAATTGATGTCATGCCCAAGGTGTATGTGGTGGGGAAAGATCAGAGAAGTTTTTGCATGTCATTGGTGCTGAAAATAGATCTCTGAATGATACCTTTCTCCTTATGGACTGCCTGTTTGGAGTTCTTCAGGGAATTATATTTGCAGATGGAAAAGGGACAAGTGGTGAGAGCAACAATACTGGTTGCATGGTATGTCGCTTAACTGTCATGTTATAACATGTTACATGTAAAATTATCAAAGATATGTCAAAATTACTTGACTTGCATATTGTTAATTAATTATGAGGACACCAACTGATGGTACTGGCTGGTGCTGTAGGGATATCTGGCTCCCTGATGTGCATTTCGGTGTTCTTAGGTTGGGGACTTGGTTGTTGCTTTTCACAGAGTCTGTGCCCTCTCTGCAGGTGGGGCTGGGACTTGGCTCCGTCCATTTTTCTGCTGCATTTATCTACCATGAGCTAGAGTTCAGCACTTGCAGACTTACAGTCTCTTGAAAGTAATAAAAGAGTTAACTCTTGGCCAGGCAACTTAAAACAAATATTATCTGCTCTCTGAGGACTGCAAGAAGTTGATGCCCTGAGTGGAAGTCTGTCTTCGTGCTTTGTTGACTAGGTATTGCTTGTTGCCTGCAGTGGTAGTTAGGTTTCTTGAAGCACACGAGTTCCACGGATGGTGTTTGGGGCATGACACTGGAGCGGTCTGTTTGTCTGTCTGATTGGCGCTGGGAATTGGTAGCTGTGATTCGGTGGGGAGCTTCAGGCACTGGGTAGAAAATGCAAAGTATGTTTTGGTTCTGACTGTGTAGAGCATCAGCCGCATTTCAGTGTTTATTAACGTTAATTTAAAATCTTTATGCTTTTAAACCATTACCTATTTCATGGGTATGTGGTGTTGGATAGCTTTCATCCTTTCTATTTTCTGCTTGGAAGATCAAGATCTTTCCCTCCAGCCATGAAATTTTTTTCTTCTAGGTACAGTAAATAGGCTTTGTCATAACAGCATAGAAGAAAATAAAGTATTTTAGTAATTTCTCATAAATATATTTTCTTGATATATTTTTTGTTTGTTTGTTTGTTTGTTTGTTTGTTTGTGCCCTGGAACATTTTGAAGTTATTTCAGATGGTTTATCCAAGTAGCAAATACAGAGCTGTTACCTGTGCTTTAGGAATGGAGAGGACTCACATCCGAAATTGGCTTAACATGTTAGAATCCCAAATTTAAATGTGTGTCTTTTTTTAAAAAAGGCTGGCGGACTCTAATCATTGTGGTTTATATTACGTGTAGGTCACTACAATTATTTTTCCCTTCCAAAAATTGAAGGATGAAAAATTCAAGCGCAGATGAGAAAGGCTTTATTGTCGGGTTATTTTTCTCTCATATATGGGGTATGATTAAATGCGTGCTGTCAAAAAGAGGCCTCTTTATAGCCTGATACTATTGATTAGTATTTGAGACCTGCCAGCAGCATTATTACTTAATGCATAAGAAAATCTAATAGGAAATTATTAAATTGGAGTTTTAGTTCCTCTAGTGAGAAGTTTTCAGGTATTCATCTCATATCGTTGCACAAATTGCTTGGCTCAAGTAGATACCACAAAATCATGTTTTAATGATTTTTTTCCTTTTTCCATCTTTTATTTTTTTCACAGTCACATGACACAATCAGCCACATTTGAAGACCCTCGAATAGAGAGCTGCCAAATAACCCCTCCAGCCCCTCGGAAAGTGGAAATGAGGAGGGATCCTGTGCTAGGATTTGGGTTTGTGGCTGGTAGTGAAAAGCCAGTTGTTGTACGCTCAGTAACACCAGGTATGTTTTCCCCACCTGACCGCAGAAGCAAACTTCGATTTAGCCTACTAAGATGAAATGCAGCTACAAATTTGAGTACTGTTGAAATATTCAGGCAGACAAAATAATCATAAATACTAGATAGGATTTTAAGCCTTGTATTACCCAGTGGTTTCCTTCTTCACACTCATTTTTGAACATTGCATGAATGTGTTAGCAAAAAGCCAGTTTGGAATTATTGCTCTGAGCCATTACTATTGTTTGCCTGATAAAGGTAACCCATTTCATTCGAGGAAAGAAGGTCTTCTCCCTGGTATCTTTATATTGGTTTGCTGTCACCTTCATTACCATTGAATCAGCGTTTTCAAGAGGTATGTTGAGTTGTGAGATTAAAGCTTGCATATTTTTCATTCTTATCATTACCTTCCCAAGGAGAGCTAGGTTTCTAAAAACAATATTTCTTTTTGAAAAAGAAGATGTTATTGCTGGCATTTTTTTTAATTTTTAAAAATGAATGCATCTGTATAACTATATGGTTAAAAGCCAGGTCAAAATATATCCTTAAACATCTTTTCTGCAGTAAAATTAGTGATGTTTGTGATATTTCTGAGGTTATGAAAGACCAGACCTGGGACTAATCCGTCTCCCAAATAGCAGGCTCCTGCTCTCTATGCTTAAAAGTTCAGTTGTTATGTAAAAGTGCCTTGGAGCCAAGGACAGGGATTTGACTTTGCTCTTGTTCAATACGTTCTCCAGAACCCCCACAGAGAGCAGAGGAGAGGCAAAATCGACTTTGTGAAGTTCTGATGTCATTTACCCACGTGTGTGCATTGATTGCATTTGTATTACTTTCACACAAAGTGAGCAGTGTAACTAATATTTGAACTAGATCCAGACAGCTTATTTCTCTCAAGTTGGCATTACTAATGTGGTTTTATGTTAAAATTTGAAAATGTTATTATGTTCTGTTCTGAGTGAATAGGAGGATATACAAGCTCAGGACAACATTCTCCTACATCGATTTGTATCCATTTATGCAGGATACGGAAATGGAGTAATGTTTTTGAAGCAAACAGAGGAAAGGATCAGCATTAGCTCAGCTGTTGAATGAATTGGTTTTGATGCTGAAACATATTTTTTTAAGACTTTATCTTCATAGTTGTAATAATATTCTGGTTTTTATGTATCATCATTGCAGAGTTTAAAGACAAAGACTAGAGAGGATATATGTTTTCATTAGGAACTGTGATGTCACATCATCTTCTGGGCACATAATCATGCTGAGAAACAAATATGTGCATTTTATAAAGTGCAATGCACTCAATGTGCATTTGAGCAATGTCAGAATCCAAACCACATAGACATATACATGACTGATTGTCTATACAGACTAATGCTAAATATTCATGTCTAACTGAAAGTAGCAGTGCTTTCAGTTGTACCTATGTTCATCAAGTGGTAGGAATTCAGCAGAGAAGAGACTCAAGAGACTGGAGGTGTAAAAACTTACTGTCTTCAGTTGAAGAAAACAGGTTTGTTTTGCCTAGAACAGAAAAGTCGGAGGAGAGACCTGTGAATGACATTCAAGTATGTAAGTTTCATAGGAAAGAGGAATAAGATGTTCTCTGGTGTTACTTTGGCTGGGACAGGAAACAAAGTATTGCAACAAGGAAGATCTGGTATACTTACCATGGAAAAAGTCTTCGTGATCTTAGCAGTGCATTAACAGGATCATTTGTTGACAGGAAAAGGAATCCTTCTCAGGGAGATCATACAAAATATCAGACACACATTGATCAGGGATGAGTAAAATATGATTGATCGCACCTTAAGGGGTGCATTAGTCCACCGTTTATGGGTCCTTTCGGCCCTTCAGAAAACTGAGGTTTTTGGGCGGTTTCAACTGAGATTCTTTTAGATGGTTAGATATGGGTTTAGAACTTGAGGAGCTTCAGGAGAAGCTGCTAAGCCACTAGCTTTCAATATTTTCCTGGTGAGAGAGTACTGGTAATGTCAGAAATAGTGTTAGTGTTAAATATGTCATTGGCTGAAGCAAAAATACACTTGCAGTATGTGAACAACAGTGTGTCTGTGCATTTACAATGGTCTGCTAACCTGTGCTCTTTTTTTTTTTTTTCCTTTTTTCTTTATTTGTCTGCAGGCGGCCCCTCTGAAGGAAAGCTTATACCAGGGGATCAAATCATAATGATTAATGATGAGCCAGTCAGCACTGCTCCGAGGGAGAGAGTCATCGACCTTGTCAGGTAGTTGATGTCCTGTCACTTAAACTACGAACCCAGTGACTTATTGCCTGTGCAGTCATTCAATAGTACAGCAAATCTTGCCTTCTCACAGCTGAGAAAAGAGAAAATAATGTTGCTTTAGTTATAATGAAGAATCATGAATTATTTTAATATTGAAATGAAATGTCCTCTTAAAATATCATCTGGGTAGCTGGAAAAGTATAAAAAAATCTAGGAATAGCTCCAAAATACTTGGGTATCAAAAGAGGAATAGTATTCTCCTTATATTTATTTTGGTATGGGTTGTTGTAAAGATGATTCCCAGAGTATGGAAGCGCCAGTCACTGTTGCAGTACTATTCATTTTCCGCATGAAGAAAGTTAAGTCAGGTTGGTCTTATGTGAAGAAAAAGAAAACTTGGTAGGGTGATTTTTGAGAGCTGATGAATGCATGTAAATATGTAGAGAAGCTCAAAAAGTGTTTAGGTGGATTTCAGGTAGGTGAGTTTGTGTGAAAAAAGCAGGCAGGGAAGAGAGAAGAAGACAGAAAATTAGACAAAAAAGTGACTGTGGATAGTACAGGAAAGGAGAAATGTCAGTATTTGTAATGGGATGTAGAAGGAAAGGAAGAACAGTGACTTACAAATGCTAAGAATGTAGAAAAAGATGTATTGTGGTACACATAAGAAACTTTGCTTTTGGAGTAACAAGAAATGTTAGTGCATTGGACAGAAAAATGGCAAGTAACTAAAAAATTAAACATAAAAATTAATAATTTAAATTCCAGTAGCCTGGTTGCTGTACACCAGTTTTGTTTCTGTATTCTCTATCCCATTGTTGTAAACTCTGAATTGGTGGGTCTTGTTGATTTCTGAGAGATACTCAGGTTTTAACAGTACAGGTACCTCTCCTCAAAACTTGTAGCTATCTGTTTTCAGTGTTACCCATGTAATTTTGAGAGTCACATTTGCTTACAGAAATTTGGGCTGGAGATGTACTCCTCCTGCAGGTGATAAATGGAGCAAATGGGTGCTCATTTGCTGGGGATTCAGCTGTAAGGAAACCTTCTAAAGAAGATTAAAAAATGGCATGAAAATGCCAGTGATGCTGATGCCTTCATCTGTGTTAGGTGGGATTAAACACAATATATTTTCAGATTCTTTTCAGAACTGTTAACCTGCAAGTCAACTAACAAACACAATTTGTTAAGAGCTTCTTGTGATGAGTAGACTCCATGAACTGAAGGAACTGTCCTGCACCTAATAAAGCTCTCTCTTGTGCTCTGTGTTGACCACCAGTATAAGCCTCAAAAATGGGTCTTACACTCCTTTTGATGCCTTTGTTTCCTCACAAAACAGTAATACTGCCTTCTTCATTCTTTCCCTGATTCTTTGATATTAAGCAAAGTTAGGGTCCTGATCTCATTTTCTGATTCCAGCAATATGTAGTAATAACAACAACAAGGAAAATAGACTGATTAGACCTGAGACAAACTAATTGTATAGCTGATTCTCTGTCTGCCTTCAAATGGGAAACTCAGTAAGAATGTCAGCCTTCCCAATTACATTGACTACATAGGTAGTGTCAAATTAAGTGTTGTTTCATTCCAGGGAAAGCTTTAGGTAATGCTTTTCTTACACTGTAATTCTACCTCTGCTCTCAAAATTTGTCTGCTGTCGTGCTTTTGACAGAGGCTCATTCTTTGATGAGATTTGGAGTGAAATATATTTGGATTGTATGTTACAGCATTTGAAAGTAAGAGTTTTCATGCCAGTGGGAACGACTGGAATGATTAGACACTGTCAGTGTGCAGTCCTGACACCACAGCAGAAGCAATTCTTTACATCAATGAAATAGTGAATCTCTTCTGTATAATTGAAGGTTTTCATATGGGTTAGATGAATCTGCATTTTTAAATACGCGTGGGAGAAGTTTTGAAGTCTTGTTTTCCTGCAGGTAGCAGCATGTCAGTGGTCAGCAGTGCTGTGTTTTAAATGCATAGGTTATGCAATGGGAATAATCACAAATCATAGAATAACTGAGAAGAGATTTCTGGAGGTCGTCCACTCTAACCTCTTGCTCCGGGTGAGGTAGTGTCAAAGATAGATGTGGCTGCTCAGCACTTGCCAAATCAAGTCTTTAATTTCACAACCACACTTGGTAGATGTTTCAGTTCTTAACCAGTGACCTTTCAAAATGACATGAGCCAATGTCTTCATCAGCCTTAGATGCATCCCATCCCCACAAGCCCGTGGACTTGTGAGTGTCACTCTTGCCAAAGCAATCCCTACTTCAGCCTTTGTCTACCTCTGTTCCCTGAATTCTGTCACTGAGCTCAGGGACCAGGGTGGCAGTCCTTGCCACTAAAGGCCAGAGCTTTTTCAGTGTCCTTCATCAGGTTTTCCACTCAGTTTAGCAGCAAGTTCATATTTCCCTTGGCTTTCACTGCTATTGTAGTTGTAGAGAGCCTTCTTGTCATCCTTCATCCATCCTGGATAAGTTTCAGCGCCAGCTGAGCATTGCAAACCCCACCCCTGCCCAGCCAGGTGCAGTTTCTCTGTTTCTCCTGGGTAACCTGTCTCCATTTCCATCTCTGCTTTCCTTCCGTTTTCCACTGGTCTTGTCCAGGCTGGAACCCCACTGGTATCCTGCCATGCCTGCCTGCTTCCTTGCAGGTTGGAATAGACCATTCTGCCCCTGGAGGAGGCTCTCTGTGAAGACCACCCAGCCCTGCTGGGCTCTGGCCTTTCAGAGCTGCATTCCACAAGACCCTGCTTTGTCAGTGCCCTGAACAAGCTGGAGTCTGATTTTAGACTGGACTCCTCTTCCTGCCTTCCTTTGGGAACTTGCGCTGTACCGTCTTGTGGTCACTGCTGCACATTAATGAGAAATTGATATTCCAACACTGATTTTTCTGTGATTACATGGTCTCTTGCTGATTAGGTATAACAGGGTATATTTTATATTCCTGATGTGAAATTCAGTGGCTGTTTTTACACAGCTTTCCCTCGAAGCACTTTGTAAAGTCAAGAAACAATTTGTCATTGCAATTACAGAGAGTGTGGAAAAAATAAATTTACTTTCAAAATACTAACATAAAGATCATCGCATGTCAAATAGAAACAACCCCAAATGGCATAAGAAAATAAAAGTCAGATTTCACAACCAGTGAGCATCAAACTTCACTAGGATTGGGAAAGCTTAAACTTCCAAGCAAAATATACGCAAATGTTAGATATTAAGTCAACCTTGAATGTTAAACAGAGTTTTTAATGTAACACAATATTTAATTGTATTCCAAGAAAGCATTGTCAGAACATTAACTTATGAAAAGAGTTATGAGATTGAAGGAAAAGAAAATGGAAAAGTTAATTTCTGCCGCAATTGATCTAAAAAGAAAAAAATAATTCAAAATGTCCACCAAAAAGGGTATCTGGAAAACATTAGTTAAATCTTTTTTCATTAGGAAAAAACATACCCCTAAACAATAAATTTGCTTTATCTCTAAATTTCCCACAAAATAAATCAGAGTAATTTCTTTTATATAATTTGTTTTTCTTCAGCCCATTTCCTATCAGCTCCAAATTCATTGTCTAACTCTTACTCCTAAAGGATTAGAAATAGACAGACTGGTCCTTTGAGAAAGTCTCTTTCATGTAATGGTTTTACTGCAGGAAAATGCAAGAAGTTAAATGCAATGCACAATACAGAAATTTTCCCATTGGCTTTTTATTGCATTGTAATATTTTAAATATGTGTGGGCTTTTTAAACATTCATTACTGAAAATAATCTTCCTTAAGTAGAAAACTGTTACAGCCATTTCTACTGAGCAGGAATCTGTGAAAGATTTTGGTTTGGGATAGTCTTCTATCCAAGGAAGTCTCAGGTCTGGAGATTATTTGGGATATTCATTATAAATATCCCCTGTAGATTGTTCTGATCCATTCTTTTGGCTCTGCTTTACTGGGAACGCTTAATTAGTGTTCAAGTTGTCCTTTGAAACCTAGGGCTGCAGAAATATGAATACAGTATGGTTTGCAGACAAAATCCATTTGGACTCATTATTTCTGGGTGTTGTTCAATGGCTTTTACACCATATTATATTCTCCTGAGCTATTTTCAGCACAAACTCAGAAGTCATGTTTATGGTTTCCTTTACAAAGAGAGGTCAGTTTTGTGAACGTCACTTATGGCTGTGGTCTAGATGTGTTCCATTCAAGACAGAAAGTTACGGAAGTTCAAAAAAGAGGAAGAAACAAGATCAGTTTTCTAAATGTAAGCTTATAGTCCAGGCAAGGAACAAGCGAACAAAATACTAAAGATTTATTTGAAGTACAGTCAGTTCAAAATTTATCAGGAGCTATTTATGTTGGTTTTATTTTACTGCTGATACAGGTTCTGTGAGCTAAAGCTTTTCACACATACTTGACAGTAAGTACTTTGAGATAACATTAAAGATATGGCACAATGGAACAATTTTTTCATTATTTGAAGGTGAGCAACAATGCAAAACTGACATACTAGAAGGTATATTAATGCACAGTATCAATTAATTGCTTGCTCAGAGATGCATGTATCTCATTATCATTGATTAATTTTACATTTGTAACTTTTTAAGAATCAGTTTAACCAAAGTTGAAACAAAGCAATACATCTAACAAATAATTTGCCTTAATAGATGTTTACAGGCAATTTCTGTAACATGAATGACTTATTTATCTTAGATTGCACCGAGTACGCATTAGTTTACAAGGATCCCAACATATGTAAACTGTCTTTTTATTTAGCAAGGTATTTTAATGAAATTTTAAGTGACACACAAATGTGCTGCTTACTCAGTAAACCAAACAGTGAGTAGGGCATGGTAGTGGTATTTTGTTCACACTTTATTTAAAATAGTTATCCAGGCAGCCATCCAGGAGAAACTGGCATCTGAAGAGGGTGATCCATCTGAGATACTTCTTTTGGAAAAAACTACCCTGTTGCAGAAAACTTTATTTGTACATTGACTAAAGAAGAAGAACAGAAAATTATTTTAGAGTAGAAACCTGACTCCTAGATTGCTAAATTAGGCTGCTTTAGTCGATTCCTTGCAACTGTAACAGCAGTAAATTAGTGTTTGATGTCCTGTGGAATTCCACTAAAAGACTTTAATTGCAAAATGAGATATGAAAAAGGTGAAATTCATTAAGAGCTTTTCTTTCTGGTTGACTCTATTTTTTGTTTAGGAGAAATTACTCAAAAATCTCTCTGAAATAACTCTTGCTTTAGCAAGTTAGTGTCACAGCAAGTTTTCGTCAAGAGGATCTAGAGAATTCTTTCAATTCTGCAGTAGAATTTATGTTTTAATTGTGTATTGCCATAAGACTGGAGAGAAGAAACCCTCCAGGATTTTAGGCTGTTTGTTGCATTTTAAGTGCTAAGATGAATTTAACCAATACTGACCCTCCTCACCATTGTTGTGAAATGGATGAGGATTCTGTCACTCCCATTTGACTTTGTGTGTGTCAGGGAACCACTTTTCCTACTCTGCATCCTCAGAGCTAAATGCAAGTGTAAAAGGGAGCTCAGTGACAGGGCCTGTCATCGTCGTCGTCTCACAGCGGCTGAAAATGATGCTTTTCAAATGTTTCTGGATCTAGTTTAGACAGTTTCTCCTATTGGATCAAGTAATTTTGGTGGACTTACTATTAAAGATATTCTTTCTTCATCAACATCATAGAGAAAAAAAGAGCGTATTAAGCTATTAGCTATGATACTGCTTAGCAACCATGAATCCTGAAAACTGCTTTTTCTGAAAAGCCAGTCATGCAGACATTTTAATTTGAAGGTACTCCATTATACTCCCAGTTCAGTGTGTAAATCCGGAGGCTGTACCCACTTTTTGTCAGGCCCTGATTGATGAATTGCTTGTGTTTTAGGTTTCAAACACACAATGGTGAACAAAAGGACAAAATGTTGGACCAAGTGATCTGTAGGAGTTTTACAAGTGCCATCAATGGAGATAAGCTTTCTTCCAGGGCATTTAATTAGCTGTGTCTGATCAGCTAGCCCGTGTGGGGAGCTCAGGACATCAGAACTCAGTTCCTGTCTGTGTTTAGGGGTGTTGTTAGCTATGTATCTTCTACCTTTTGAGGTGTTTCTGCAAGTAATATAAAGATAACTGAAACACACTTCAAATTAGGTTTGAATCTGTGAGAGTGCACATTTAATATTGTCTCATTTATCTCTTTTGGCTGTTGTGTTTCTTGTTCTTGAGCTAATATATTGAGGACTAATTCAGGTCGCTCCAGATTTTAATTACTAATCTACAGTAACGTTTCAGAAATGCCTGCCCACCTTTTCAAAGGTCTGCAAGAGCTGAAAGCTATATAGAGATATTACTTGTTATTGTTAAAATCAATTCCAACTATGGTCATTGTTCTCTTTTAAATCCATTATATCTCTGAATGCATGCAGTGTCGTATCTTTGCTTATTCTTAGCAGAAAGTTGACTGACATGGTTTAGAAAGGTTTGGCCTTGATAATTCAAATGTTCCAAACGCTGAGATGTTAATTTGTTATGTAAAGTTAATTTTCTTTTTGTGTTAACCATGCTGAATGGCCCCTGGAGTTAGCAAGTGTAGGCCCTTTTTGAAATTTCAAGGCTTGATGTGTCATCTGGTTGAGATGTTGTGCCATCATCTCACTCTGTTCTCCTCTAGAAAAAGGAGTCAGCCGTGATGAATTTCAGGTCAGCTGTTCCCTAACAAGTTGCCTTATGGTAACTGAATGCAAGGGTATGAATGGAGATGTGGAATAGCTGTGCCCAAAACACAACTGTACTGAATGCCTTCTTCAGATGTGAACCAGCAAATTTTGTTCTCATTCGCTTGTTCTGACAAGCAAGCTTCTTGCTTCTCATCTAGTTAAACGAAAGTGTTGGCTTGTCTGAACGGAAGATTTGCTCTAAAGCCAGATGCACTGATGTGAATGTTTCAGAGTAATTGTTTTTACGTGAAGTCATACAAATGAAGACCCAGCTTTGAGTTTGTTATGAATTAATGCTTCCGTGTGGTGGATTACCTCCATATTGTATGTTCTGCAATAGATGTTTCTCCTTCTTTGTGCTGTTTGTGCAAGCCCCATGCATCAAAGGGTTACGTCTGGCTGGAATATGTAGCAGGAGGTACCTAAAAATCTCCTGTCCTGTGTTCAGGGTGGGGTGGGTTAGAGAGGAGGTGTCAAACTACCGAGATCTCGTGGTTTCTCTTTCCTAACTGCATTATATGTCTCTTTTGAAATGACGCTTCCAAGTGATTAAAGACAAAGTTGGGCAAGCCAGGCCTTTACGTTGTGCTGTTTGTACTTGAATGTTCTGCAGGTGCCTTGAAGACAATACAACAGGACAGCTACACTAACACAGGTGTGTACACTATGAGATTTAATCAGTAGAAAGTAGAAACCAGGGAGAAACACAAGGCAGAGACAGCTTCAGGAGCTTGTTTGGGTAGCGACAGCCTGTGCAGAGCAGTTTCTGGGACTGGAGAAGCAGTATTGGCTGACAGGAGAGGATAGTGCCATGCACCTGGGGCTGCCAGCATGGAGTGGCTGTGAAGTATGAAGATGACAGAGATGCCTTCACCATTGCACTCACAGAACTCACAAAGCAGCTCCGTCCTTCCAAAAGTGTCTGTCTACCGTCACTGGGAAGTTTGCAACTCCCTTACCCTGCCAGTCAGTTGCTGACTGATTCAGCACATACACATCAGCTAATGAAGCTATTGGAAGGGGGAAATGTAGCCATTTTTGAGAAGACATGGTGGTTGTGGGACTGTGATGCTTTGGGAAGGCTTTCACAATGTGGCTTTTCACAGTGGTGGCATCAGCATTCCCTTTCATCCTGAGTCAGTGCTGACCGTATGAATCACAGAAATTAACTGGTTTTTATCTGCTGCTTAAGTAGCTTCAGGGTGACAGAGAAGTACTTCTTTAAAATGCTGAAATGAGATGACATTGTCAATAAAGTGGCTTGTAGTTGCTATAAATTATACCAAAATGCTGTATTTTGATAGAAATATAGCAAAGGTGATGTCAAGAGCTGAGAGACAAACATATTTTTATGGTTTTGTAAGTTGACGCTTGGAGATTTCTGTCAGCTACAGTATGCTGCCTTGTATGAGGGAAAGGCAGAAAGATTTAAATGGCCACTTTTTAAGGAATGGTGTTTTGAAGGTGGCAGTTTTACATGCACCAGTGTTCATGGGAGGTAAAAGGTAATTTAAACTGTTAAGAGAGAAGGGTGAAAGGACTGTGACCAATTTGCAATGTCTTGTATATTTCCATTAATTTGAAACACTTTTAGTCTTCGGTTGTTAGGTTTTTTCCCTTGTCAGAGTGGAAGCAGCACTCCCTGGGGTGGGAAGGAGATAAGGAGAGTGACTGTGAAATGAGTAAAACTGCATTCAGTGTAAAATGTCATGGAGAGGTCTCAGTACTTCATGGTCCATTGCTATAATAGTGTAATATTAATGAATTGTGTAATGGGAAGCTGACTCAGGAGTCCCTGGAGATGACAAGATCTTTCTCTGGCTCTCTGGCATGCTGATGCTGTGTATTTCTGGCTTCCTGATTCTCAGAGTTAGTTTTTAGTTTCACAATTCTGTTTACTTCCCAGATGACATTTAGTCTATAAAATAAAATAAAATAAAGAATGGTGTCCCCTGAAGCTGTGTGAGTCCATAAGGTGGCTGTCCCTCAGAAGCCTGGTGTCCACTTCAATTGCTACCTCTACACTTCCATTTCATATTCCTAGTCTGATGGCAATGTTGCCTTTCAAACAGCCAAAGAGACGCTACGAGATGTCAGTGCTTGAAACCTGTAATGTGTAGTTTGTCTAAGGAGTTGGAAAATCACAAAAAATAGTAGAAGTGAGAAGGTAAGAGATCTGACCAAGAAATACCTCCTCCTTGATTTGTTGCTTGTTAACAGAGAGGGTCTCGTGAGCAAAGTGATGATTGGTCACTGTCTTGGCCACAGCAACCACAAAGCAATTGAGTTTAAAATCTCTGCTCACAAGAGGAAAAGTGCCAGGAAAACCTCAACTCTGGACGTTAGGAGAGCAGACTTCAGGTTGCTCAGGGAACTAGTGAGTAAAGTCCCCTGGGAAAAGGCTTTTGAAGGTGCTAGGGTCCATCAGTTCTTGTCACTTTTTAAGCCCTCCTAAGGGCCCAGGGGCAGGCAATGCCAAAATACTGGAAGTCAAGTAGGCAAGGCAAAAGGCCATCTTGGCCTTCTGAGCAGGGATCTTCTTCTGAAGCTAAGGCAAAAAAAGTAAGATGTATGCCCAGTGGAAGCAAGGCCATAGAAGGAATACAGAGATGCTGCTTTCCACTTAGAAAAGAGAGAGAAAATCTGTGCAGCCAAAGCTCAGTTGGAGTTGAAGCTGACCAGCACTGTGGGGTACAATAAAAAAAACTTTTTTAGAATACCAAGATGGCAAAAGGCAGTGTAGAAATGTCAGCAGCCTATTACAGGAGGAGGATGATCACCTCACAAACAGGGACATGGACAAGACTTTGATATTTGATGCTTCCTTTACCTTTGCCTTCGACATCGGTGACCGGCTAAGCGGGTCCCAGTGCTCTGAGCTGAAGGACCATGTCTTTGAGAATGATAAACTGCCAGTAGACCCTGAACTCGTGTAGGATCTACTGCTCCAGCTAGATCCCTATAAGTCTGTGAGACCTGATGGGACTCATTTGAGAATGCTCCAAAACCTGCCTGATGTCAATGCAAAGCATCTTTCAATGATTTTTGAGCAGCCTTAAGAATCCAGAGAGGTCTCAGCTGACTGGAAGCTGGCTAACATTGTCCCAGTTTTCAGGATGGGCAAGGATGATCCTGGAAATTACAGGCTTGTCAGTCTCACTTCAGTGACTGGAAAAATTGTAGAGAACATTATTTTGGGAGCAATTGTAAAACACACGAAGGACAACACAGTTACAATTCAGTCAGCATGGCTTCATGAGAGGAAGTTTGTTTATCAAACTTCATTTCCTTTTATGACAAGGTAACCCACCTAATTTATAAAGGGAAGTCAGCTGATGTAATCTATTTGGATTTCAGTAAATCTTCCAAAGTGGTCTTCTCACAGGATCCTTCTGGAAAAAATGTCCATCCCACAGCTGGATAAACACATCCTGGGATGGGTGAGCAACATCTCATGGGTTGGGCACAAAGGGTTACAGTGACTGGGGTGACATCAGACTGGGGACCTGTCACTGGTGGGGTTCTGCAGGGATCCATCCTCAGCCCTGTGCTCTTCAATGTCTTCATAAATGACTTGGAAGCAGGACTGGAAGTAAGTTTGCCAATGATGCTAAACTGAGAGGAGCTGTTGACTCCTTCGAAGACAGGGAGGCCCTGCAGAGAGACCTTGACAAATTAAGAGAGATGGACAATCACCAACAGTATGAAGTTCAACAAGGGAAAGTGCCAGATTCTGCACCTGGGATGGGGCAACCCTGGATGTACAGACTGGGGAATGAGATGCTGGAGAGCAGTGCCATGGAAAGGGACCTGGGGGTGCTGGTCCATGGCAAGTTGAACATGAACCAGCAGTGCCCTGGCAGCCAGGAGGGACAGCCCTGTCCTGGGGGCATCAGGCACAGCATCGCCAGCTGGGCAAGGGAGGGGATTGTCCTGCTCTGCTCTGACCTGGGGCAGCCTCACCTCAAGTGCCTGGGTCACCACAATGTAAGAAAGAGATAAAGCTATTAGAGAGTGTCCACAGGAGAGCAAAGAGAATGGTGAAGGGCCTTAAGGGGAAACCAAATAAGGAGTGGCCGAGGTCGCTTGGTCTGTTGAGCCTGGAGGAGAGGAGACTGAGGGGAGACCTCACTGCAGTCTAGAACTTCCTCACGATGGGAAGATGAGAGGCAGACATTGATCCCTTCTTGACAGGACCTGAAGGAATGGCCTGAAGTTGTGTCAGGGGAGGTTGAGGTTCATACTAGAAAAAATGTTCTTCGGCCAGAGGGTGGTCAGGCACTGGAACAGCTCCCCAGGGAAGCTGTCACAGCACTGACCCTGACAGAGTTCAAGAAATGTTAGGACAACACTTTCAGGCACATTGTGTGACTCTTGGGGTGGCCCTGTGGAGGGCCAGGAGCTGGTCTTCAGTGGTCCTTGTGGATCACTTCCAACTCAGACAATGTTTCTATGAAGCTCTATGAATTTCTATGATTCTGTGAATACTAGTCTGATAAAACTCTCTCCAACCAAACTTTTTGATGGAGAGATGTCTAGATTTAATTGTTTTGTAAAATAACTGGATCTGGCTCTCAGTGTAATTGACTTTTAATTTTTCTGACTTTTTTTTGTGTTTGCAAGGCTTAATTTTGGGGTTTTTTGAAGCTGTTTAAAAAATCTGATCAAAAGACTTAAGACTGTTACTAGCAAGTCCTTTCTCTTTCCTGCGTCCCTCCAATAATAATTTCATGATTCACAGTCTCTCTTTGTAGTTGATAGATTAATGTATTTGGAATAGAAATATTGTGGGGACTTCTGTGTTGGTTAATGAACTAGAAAAGTTAGAACACTGAATTAGATAATATTTTTAACTTAGCAGTATTGCAGCCAACAAGGACTCCCTAAACTGCCAAGAAATCGAGTATCTACTTCTAACTTTACCTGATGTGCCCAATCAGAAGGTTAGTTAAAAGGGAAAGAGAACAGTTTTACATATTCTGACTCATTAGGCCCCAAAGTGAGATTCTTCAGTTAAGTATTACCACTGATTGGGATGACTCTGGGTCACAGTGGAACGTCAAAGGAGAAAAACAGTTTCTCATTAATGTGAGACAAAAACTAGTAGAAACTAGTAGAAAATAAAAATAGCTACAAATAAATTCACTTTTAAAAACATTGCGTGCTTCAAAAGGCATCTTAATGTGATAGATTTCTCTGGGATTTATTAGTCAGCTTTTCCTTGATTTCTGATGTGACAATTGATCATATGTAATTTATTACAGGCAACACATGAAAAGAAGTGTAAGAGAATTTTAGCGTCTGCTTTAGCTTTTTTAGGCTTTTTCCCATAGATGTCATTTTCTGTTTGACTTTTTGCTTGACTTTTAACAACCAAGCCTTCACAGACCTCCTGAAAGCAGCAACAGGAAGAGAGGAAAGATGTATCGTGTATTTCAAAGCAGGTGACTTCCAAATGATGTTGGTCTTAGTCTTGCTTTAGCTTTGTTTGAGAAACAAAGAAGCTGGCTCTGAGAAACCAAGAAGTTAAAATATCAAACTAGAGCCTGCAAATACCAAAGGAGAGACTGCAGAGATAAAACCAGATTGCCATCAGCCTACATATCCCCAAAGGCATATTTCTTACATATTATGTGCTGAAATGTTAATTGTTCTTTTAGCTCCTATTCTTCCTCATACAGACTAAAGCTTCATATATTTTACTTACTGCACAAGGGAAGATCCCTGCAGTCCACTGTCTATATTGTTAAATAAAGTAATTCAGTTTGATTGGAGGTTTAGTTAAAACCACATTTGTTCAGCTTATGAATCAAACAAGACTCCAGGAGAGGCAAAGGTCTTGTCATCTTGTACCATGGAACTTACCCATTTTATGATGATCACTTCAGCTTTTCAGCAGGTTTGTTACTCAGAAAGCACTATGTGAAAAAGGCAGTTCTTTTGTAGAAGAAAATCGGTTGCTGCAGCAGTTTAAAATCCTTTAGGTCATCTGTATTTCATAAAAACCATAGAAGTCATGAGGTTTAGTCATTACACAGAAATCTTCGTTCCATACATCATCTTTTCTGCTCAATATTATTTTCTTTGTGTCCTTACAGTGTGCCAGAGACTTAAAAGGAAAATATCATCTGCCCGAGTTTATCAAGAGTAATAGCAAAAACCCTCCATATTGGAAGACAGTAAAAAATTAAAGCAATTCATTAATTGAGTTTTCCGTCCAGTTTCCTTTTAATTCTTTATCTTGTTTCATTCTCCTTACTGCTCAGTTTTACATGGAAATTATACGTTTATGATCAGAAATACCCTTTTGTTCTGCATTTCATCTGAAATTCTATTTGTGTTCGAAGTCTTTAATTAAATATTAGGACAACAGCGTTTGTAAAGATACTGCTTCCTTTTCCAGTTAAAAAGTATTGAAACAATTTCTCAGTGTTCCACACCAATTATAGTAATGTTGCAGTGTCCAGCAGAGTCTTGAGTTCATTAATAATTCATGAAAACTGCCACGGGTTTAAGGAAGGAACCATGCCACATATTGACATATGAGAGAGAAAGAAAGTTCAGCACACACTTCTGCAACCGTGTCCTTTTTGGAGGAAGAGGAGTTTGCATTTTTGCTCCCAGGTGCAGAGACTGAGGGCACAGTTTGCTAATGTAAGTCTTTAGGGCTGTTTATTGGACAAATAACACACCATAAGCATGCAGTATGTATTTTACACTTGTATGTAGGCATTTGCACGTGTTTGTATACATGTGCAGAGAGAGAGGAATAGAATTCATAAAGCTCTAATATAATGGATTTGGCATGTGTGTGTTACTTAGAAACAAGATCCTGAAGTTCTGCAGCTCATTTAACCCAAAATCTAGTCATGACATTTTACATGGTGTCTCATGACCATTTTAAGTGGCTTGTACAGCCAACCTGTTACAAGGAGAGTTGCTAGACAGTTTTAAAATATTTCTTTGAAAGATTTCCTTGATAAATAAAAGGTGCAAATTCTGTCATGTCATTGTGATTCTCTCCAGTAGAAAAAAATTCATGTTTCATTTCTGTTTTACAAGGAAAATACACATTACAATAGAGAAAGATGTGGACATAGGGGATTTTTATAAGACATATAATTTTATAAGTATTACTAGTTTTATGGGGTTCATGGCAATACAGGTTACCTATGGAGATAGATAGATAGACAGACAGATAGACAGACAGATAGATAGGTGGATATATAGATAGATAGATAGTTAGATAGATAGATAGATGGATATGCTGCATACATTTTGCCAGAGATATGTAATACACTGAATTTAATCCCTTTGGAGATTGTTTCACCCACAGAAAAGGCTGTTGGTGTCATGAGGCTTTTGTAAGTAAGGCAGCAACAGCTTGAACTCAGTTTCCTGTGAGATGCTGAGGAGTCCAGGAGGGCAGAGAAGGAGCTCATGGCAAAGCTGGTACTTCAGGATGACAAAATAAGCGTGTCATAGAACAGTTTGTGTTGGAAGGGACCTTAAAGATCATCTAGTTCCACCCTCCCTGCAGTGGGCAGGGACATCTTCCACTAGATCAGGTTGCTTAGAGCCCCTTCCAGTCTAAACTTGAACACTGAGAAGATGGGGCATCCATTGCTTCTCTGGGTAACGTTTCAGTGCCTCACCGCCCTGACAGTAAAGAATTTCTTCCTTGTATTCTAAACCTACCTTGTTTTAGTGTAAAAACTCTTGCCCTGTTGCAGCAGGCCCAGCGAAAAAGTTGGTCCCCATCTTTCTTAGAGGCCTTCTTTAATTTACTGGAAGGTGCTATAGGGTCTCCCTGGAACCTTCTCCTCTCCAGGCTGAACAATCCCAATTCTCTCATTCTCTCTTCATAGTAGAGGTGCTCCAGCCCTCTGATCATTTTTGTGACTCCCTCTGGACCTGCTCCAACAGGTCTATGTCTTTCCTGTGCTGGGGACTCCAGAATTGGATGCAGAACTCCGGGCTGGGTCTTACAAGAGCAGAGTGGAGGTAGAATCACCTCCCTCGACCTGCTGTCCATGTTTGTTTTGAGCCATGGACCAAATACTGTCTGCCATCCATACAGGGGCCGTCTTCTCATCCTCATCCAGCCCACGGCACTGTGCACTGGAAGTGCAGTGTTCAGCTTCTAATCAATCAGAACCATGTCTTGGTTGAGTGCTGACACCAGGACCTGCAAGGGCACACTCTCCAGCCCCTGTGCTGAGAGGCTGCATGGTCATGGTGCAGAGGGGCCTTTGGGCAGTGGGACTGTAGGGTCAGTGAAGAAAGACCAACAGTGAGAAAAGGGAGGTGACTGAGGAGATTGTGGGAGAAGGTTACATGCAGGGCAGGAATGTTGATATGCAGAGTGCACAGTCCTGCTGTCTGTTGTGCATTTGTGCTGGGGGATGGCAGTCCTGCACAGTCCGGCCTTTGTGGTCTCATGTCCTTGCAAGCTGTTGATGATGCACTGCCTTTGGTAGAGCAAGCTCAAAGCAATCCTGTGATGCCTGACACCTTGTAGTTAGCTGTGTTGGCATTGCAGTAACCTCACGCTGGGTCTTCCCACCTCTAGCTGATGGAACCTCTGTCATGTGGCAACAGCTGGTCAAATTTCAGAAGTTCAGAAATTTAGGGAAAGGAGCTTTGAAAGTCGTGTGCTGACATTACAAGGGAGGTGCTATTTCCCAGAGTAGGGTGTTGAATATGGCCTGTGGTAGGAAAAACTTTGCTTGAGAAGAAGCCTGGCCAAGGTGAAGGGTGGGGTGACTGTGCCTGTTGCTCAGAGCAATTGGATTAAAGCTGGTGTCGAGACCATTCCTCTCTAGAACCCCTTGGCTCACATAACGAAGCTCAGCTAGGGTGAAACTACCAGAGACTGCAGCATTTTGTGCCTCGGCTTGCCATTGCATTAAATAATTCATTGAATCTGACCTTTCAGAGCAGTACACTGAAGCTAATAGAATGAATATAAAATGGATATAAAAAGGATAAGAATATCAAGTGGGAGTAGGGAGGCAATACAAATTTTATATATAACGATAGAAGGTCTGCAGTGCTGTCCGTTCCTCGAAGTGTGCTGGTAATTGGACGTAGTTTGGGAAGAGCAGCAAAAATTGGCCACAGGTTTCCCTTTTTATGAGAGTCATGAGAAACTCAGCCTAGTTAGGTTACTGCAGGACAGATCTAGACAGGTTTATCTGAACGAGGGCAAACTGGGATAGCAGGTACCTTTTCAGCTTGGTAAAAGAGTCCTGTCCAGTCCTAAGAAACCACAGCTAATAAGACTGTGAGAGATGAGAGACAGAGCTGTGGTCATTCCTCACCATTTGAAGTCTTTAAATTATGACCTTGTATCTGTTTGGAAAGACATAGCATAAGGCCTTCACAAAACACCTGCCAACAATGCTTATCCAGGAAGTTTGTGTTTGGACAAGGTCAGATATAAGTTGTGTGTTGGTATTGGATCTGTGAGTGCATCCGAGCAGTAAGACTTCTCTATCTCATACCTGGATCCGGAGGAGACGAAGAAGCTGTGCTTACTCCCTTGGGTCTATCAGCCCCTTCTGGGAAGATGTGACTTTTCCAGGAAGGTGGAAGAGGGAGTAGCCCTCTCTTACAGGTGCAGATTTCTGCTCTCGGGTTCTTGTCACTGCCACCCATGCCTGTGTTCTGTCTACCTGCACTTATTGCTGCACAGAGCCTTTCAAAGGCTTGCCCAGAGCTGGATGTCTTCTGACTTGCAGCCTCACCAGATACTGATGCTATGGAGGACATGACTTTCTTTTTTTCTATTTTCTTTCTTTCTTTCTTTTATTTGATTGGTGTTTTGTTTGGTTTTTGGTTTTTTGAGGTGTGTCTTATTTCACTGGAGCTCTTGACCTGTTTTTTGAGTGGAATTCAAATACAGTATGACACGAAGCTGTTTTTCTGGTACACAGTGCTGAATATACACAGTTTACAGTGTATTTCAGTACTAATTTTTTTTTTTTCTGCACTGAAATTCTGTTTTGGCAATTATAGCCCTGAATGTGAGAAACAGTAGGAAGAAGTAATAATTTTATTTGGTTCTACTGTAATGAAGATTATGGCATGACTGCCTTAATCTGATAAGATTTACTGGTCTAAAACTTAGTTTTTATTTAAGCAACAGTTTATTTACAGTAGGGATTTATTACTCCTAATCCCTTGATTAGAAAGATGATGTTTTACCAAAGGGCAGTGTGCAATAGCTTCTTTGAATAGCTACTGTACTGCACATTTTTAAGATATATTCATCTTATGCTTCATATATTCCACAGACTAAACAGTAAACTTTAGGAAACTATTCTAATATATGCTTGTATAAGTCTTTGATAGATGCTTTTGAACAGTTAAATTGTCTCAAGCAAAGAATATTTGGATTTTGAATTGTCTGCTGTCTTCACAGTACTCTTCTCATGACAGATTACCAATATCTCGATGAGAGTTTTTCTTTCAGCTGCTGCTTCAGAATAATTACAGTACTTTTGCATGTATGTCATTAACAATGAGGAGTAAAAAAATGCTCTTGTCAAGGCTGTTCACTTAGATATCTGATGCATGAGGCAGGATACCATGAATTTCCCAGTAGGTGCTCGTAGTGCACCACCAATGGACTATTTTGTTATTTCAAAGATGGTAAGACCATTATAAAAATGGACTTTTATGACTAGCCTAATTTATAAAGACATTTGTTATGATAGTTGTTTAGCAATACTCTTATTATTGTAAATGGAGCAATAAAACACAGCATTTTGCAATTATTAAGCAAGATACAGTGATAGGGTTGTTTCACCCTATCCTGCCACTGCCAGGTCTATTAAAACTCCTGTGCGTGAAACAGTCAAGTGCAAAATTCTACAAAATAAAGCAATTCTGCAGTTTTTTGAATTAACTATTTTTTATTTACCAAAGATAGATGGTGGATTTGTTTTTACTGGCACAAAGAATAATGCATGGGTTTTTTTGTTGAGGGACAGCTCTGAACATGATGAATATTTTGTATATTGGACCTATAAATGATGTGTGCATAACTATACACTCTAAAATACATGCTGCCTGCTTCTAGAAATACTTACGTTTTGCTTTCTGGTAAGAAGTCCCTATTTGCTTAAGGCTTTGTTAAGGGAATATTTGACAAAGATATTTTAAAAGTGACAGGAAAGGTGTTGCTTTGCTGCCTTTGCATTATTTTCCTTGGAGCTATGGAGCAATGTTCATCCTCCAGCAAAATGAGTCTGATCCAAAGCCTGCTGAAGATGATGGTAGACTTTTGGTGGATTTCAGTGGGGTTTGGATCAGACTGTTTATTGATTACCCCATGGGTTGCTTGTAGTGGTTCTACTTGCAGCCTGCTAATTTTAAGACATAGCTGACAAATGGCAGAATAACACACATCAATGAAGTATTTTCCTATTTGATTTAGGGTAATTCAAGGGGTGGCTCTGTGACATGCCATTCCCAGTGATAACCCATGCCAGCCTATGCAGGTCCATTTCCCATCACTCCCCCTAATTCTCTCCATTCACCTTCCCATCACTCTCCCTTCTCTGAAACTCTGTGCCTACTAAGGCACTGCTTGTTTTTTTCAGAAAACACTACGTGAAAGTTGGATGTTTCAAGTTGGCCAGACGTATTTTTAAGGCATCACAAAACAAAACCGTAGAGAGACACTGGAGGAGTTTTTAGAGCATTGGGTTTGATGGCTGTAGAAATGACAATGAATGACAGTTGTAAATAAATGATAGAATGTCCCGGGTTGAAAGGGACCCTAAAGATCATCCAGTTCCAACCCCCCCACCATGGACAGTTACATCTTAGCACTAGACCAGGTTGCTCAGAGCTCCATCTAACCTGGCCTTCAACACTTCCAGGGATGGGGCATATGCAACTTCTCTGGGCAGCCTGTTCCAGTGCCTCACCACCCTTGCAGTAAAGAATTTCTTCCATAAATCTAATCTAAACCTACTCTCTTTCTGTTTGAAGCCATTGCCCCTTGTCCTGTCACTACATGCCCTTGAAAGAAAGTCTCTCTCTGTCTTTCCTGTAGGCTCCCTTCAGGTACTGGAAGGCTGCAATTAGGTTATCCCAAAGCCTTCTTTTCTCCAGGCTGAATAATCCCAGTTCTCTCAGACTTTCCCCATTGGAGAGGTGCTCCATACCTCTGATCATCTTGATGGACTCTTCTGGATTTGCTCTAATAGATCAATGTCTTTCCTGTGCTGGGAATCCCAGAGCTGGATGCAGCTCTCCACGGGAGCAGAGGGGCAGAAACCCCTCCCTCGCCCTGCTGGCCACACTGCTTTTGATGCAGCCCAGAACACATTTGTCTTTCTGGGCTACAAGTCCACATTGCCAGGTCATGTCCAGCCTCACATCCACAGCCCCCCAAGTCCTTCTTGGCAGGGCTACTCTTAATCTGTTCATTCCCCAGCCTGTAAAATATAGAGGTTTAAAATGTTCTGTGCCTCAGCACAGACTTTCCTACCATTTTGTCACTGCATCACCTTATGTTTGAAGCGATTTCACGTCAGCATCTCTGAGGCAGGATGCAGAGGCTCATGGATTGCAGTGGGGAGTTATCATAACTTGAAATAACACCCTTCAACATCACTTGCTAGCTACAACAGAAAAAATGGAGTGGATTTTTTAATGTAGGAGCTGAAAAAAAATCAGGCAGTTTGAAGTTGTTTCTTTATGTTTCTTTCATGAGTCCAAATTAAACTGTTAGGTACTTTGTTATGAGTTACGGTATTCATGTGAATGGACAAAAGTCCCAGTGTTGTTTAAGTGGAAGAAAATTTTTCTGTTGACTGCAGAAAGCATAAAATCATGAGCTCAAAAAGACCAAAAATGCAAGAACAGAAGATAGAAGTTTATCATAGCTGACGTCATGGCTTTGAAGTCACGGTAGGCTTTGATACACCATTATTTAATGCATGAGTTTGAGAGTACTGAGATAAAGTTTCTGATATAAATCAGTACATCTTCTTTTCCCTGAGGCTGTTTTATTATGAAAAGAGGTTAGAGGGGGAGGAAAGGGTGACTGTGCCTTTGCCACATCTCTGCTACTTTTGTCTTCATCCTCTTCCTCACAAGTGTTACATGCAATTTAACCATTTATCTAATGGATTGTAGCAAGTACCTTTGTCTGCATCATCACTACCATCTTCTCTGTAATAATGAGAAAGTTTTTGAAATCAAATGTCATTGCTTTTCAAGTTTCTGTTTTACTTTCCTTTAGTTAGCTGGTTTAATTTTCCAGATGTCAGTACAGTGTTAAGCAATGAAAATACAAAGCAAGCTGAATCAGAAATGTCTCTGTTTCATATTCTGACCTATTAAAATAAAACTTCAATAAGTAAAACAAAATACACGTTTAATTGGTAACACCCTCCTTTGCAGCATGTATTATAATGTGGTTTGCAGTGAACTAATTTTCTTTCCTGAACTGAGCATTTTGTACAGACAAAGTTCATTATATTCAGAACTTACAGTTACATCCCATATAACAGATACCTCAGTGCTGAAGTTCAGGAGAATTTTGATGAGTAGCAAATGTCAACAAAAAATGTCAGTACTGTCTGTACTGGGTAACCTCTGAGTGTGAGTATTATCACAAGATTTTATGAAAACAATTAATCACTTGGAGGGGGAAAACAACCATTTAGGAACCATCAAGCCAAAAGAGATCCAAAATCCTTTACTGCTACATGTATTTGATAGATCCATCTCCCGTTGTTTCAGAGAAAAAGTCAGAGAGACCACAAAATTACTTTCGTACAGAATATTCTTTCTTCAGGAAGATTTATTTCTACAACCCCTTTAATAAGAAAAAGCATTAGCACTTTTTTTCCTCCCTTCATGTTTACTGCACTTTCCCTAACAGTCCTGAATTTTCCTTAAAAGGCAGCGCAGTAAGAACCTAGTGGTTCTCTAAGTTCTTCCCTTCAATCTTCCCATCATTGGCTGCAACATAATCAAAGACCTTCTTAATGAATATATATGATTTGAATTCTTCAGTGGAAACCATAGACTGATCATTGTCTTTCCATTTCCCTTGGAATGGGAATGGCTGTGTGGACCCTATTCTGCAAAGAGAAAGGACTCTTAGGTTTCCAGAGTAGTATAATTTTCCAAATTACTTCCTAATAATTGGTAGACGGGCAGGCATGTAGTAAATGGCAGATGCAGTAAATGCCATCTGAAGCAGCTGGAGTATTTCCCAGCCTTGGACATGGGAAGAAAAAGTTGCAGCTTGGAGAGGAGTCATTCCTTCTTCCTGTGCTCCCCATAGCGAGCTCAGGGCTTTCCTTGCCTCTCCAAGAGCCAGCCCTTCGGGAGTGAGACAAAAGCAGTGGCAGGTCTGAGGCTGGTGTCACACAGCTGTAGGGAGCCGTCAGCATCTCCAGTGGCTGGCTTTGTGCAACCAATGGCTTCGTTGTGTGAGCCATTGAAATGCACAGAGCCTTTGGGACACCTGGAATTTTTTCCTATGGACAGAACAGAAAGAGGTCTTTAGGGCTCTGCTCATGCGAGGCACTGCCACCATGTACAAGGTGGCAGCAGCAGCAGCAGCACTGTCAGGGAGGTACAAAGTCACCACCACACATTCCAGAACTTTGAGGTGTGTCAGGCCTATTGAATAGGTTAATGATACTGGCAACAGCAGCATGCAGAACAGCAAAGCAAAAGTTAGATATTTGGTCTCAATGAATGGATGAATGAAAGAACTAGGAAGGCGTATGGTTTATAATTGCCTTTAAAAACACAAGTAGTATGTTGTTCAAATGGTGAACTCACAGATTTTGAGGGGAAAAGATCCCCTCCACAGGTGACCTTCTTGAAACTTTCCTTTTGAAGTTCAGATCTTTAGAAGAGCCACGGGGAAGGTATGAACTTCGAACAATTCTTGGGAAGCTGCAGCTGGGGAGAGGGTAGAGGGAGGAAAATACACAAAATAAATCCTCCCAAACCTCTCTGATCTCCTTCCTCCACTTTTCGTTTTAATGATTAGCTTTGAGACTCTGATTCTATAAGGATGCTTCTCTCCCCTGCCTCTTTTCTTTATATGCTTTTGTGGCTGTTGATCCTTTGTAGATGAAGAGCTTTTGCCCTGAGGTTATCTTTTAGTTAGGATAGGACAGAATTAGGAAATGAAAAGTATATTGAAAAAAAAAATTAAAAACAGATTTGCAAGGTTTAGAAGATTTTTAGTAGTTGGATTATTTTCTGTAGAATCACAGATTAATAAATTAGAACTATTTTTCATTATTTTTATTATTCTCTTGCCATGTGTAACATAAGGAATTAGTGAAATGCACGTGGGCAGTTTGGTGTCTAATTAGGGCTTCAGGTGATAAAAATGCATCATTACTGTCCTGTGACCTCTCTGTTTAGATCTTGCTCTTGCTCTCATCCTCTTTTTGCTGATCTAAAGGCCAAATTGTACCTGCAGATGGACTCATAACTGTTCCCCTGACTTACATGTATGCAAAAAACTGCTGACTTGTAGATGTGAAGAGTCATCCACCCAATACTCATAATTTTGCACTTTGCATTAACAGTAAATGTAATTTTAAAATAATTATTTAATTTGCTTTTTTAAAGTCACATTTGCAGTCTAATTAGACTCAAAAAATTACTATGTGACTACATAATGAAGAATATTATGTCCATTGGAACATAGAGATACAGTTACAGTGATTTTCGTCAGACTCAATTTTGACAGGTCTGTTTTTAATCTTGAGGTTTGACATATAGCCTTTAAAGAACATATATCCTTGCATGCTAAATCTGCTGCTCTGTCCCCTTTGAGAATGAATTTTAATGCACGTCCTTGGAACAAGGAATTTATTCTTACACAGATAGATTGTTGTCAGTGTGTACAAGAGAAGCAGATTTTTGAAGTGCTTTTTTTTGTACTTATCTCATGATTGCAGCTGAAGTGAGGGATATTTGTGATGCCTAAAGTTCATGAATTAGCTTTAAATGAAAGTCCTCAACATACTGTGGATGAAACAGAAGTACAAGCTGTTCAAGAGGAGAATGGGATGTTCATCCAAGAGAAGAAAACTGCAGATCCCAAAGGTTGTTCTTTATAGGAGCTATTCTGTAGGAAGGACACCTTCATACTGCATACTTTTCAAACTCAGTGAAGTTGTTTACATGGCTAATACAGGATACATTTTTATGCAGCATACCATGAGTTGGCTCAGACTACAAGAGCAAGACGTGCAGCATCCAAAGCCCCAAAGCAAGGTAATGGAGTCAAGGTGCCTGAAACCCCATGTGCAGCCCACAGAGCTTGTTGTGTTTGTGTGTATGACAGGCCAGGGTGATTTCTGAACAACAGAACTTCTCTCACACCTGATTGAAAATTCACCTCCATGAGCTTCAACTGTTTAAAATTGGGCCCTTAGCCCAAACTGGCTGCCTATAGCCGTGCTGAGGATGGGAGAAGCTATTTGCAGCTCTCCCTGATTTCAGAAAGCATCTAGAGAAATGCTTTGAGCTATGGTCCCTCACGCCCTGAGACAGCTCGAGGCAAATCTCCTGTTTGGATGGCTGCAGCAGGTTTGGATCGTGCTGGCTGGACCGACAGAGCCCCTCGTAGCGATCCCTCACCTCGGCTCATCTGCACCTCACGGATGAGTGTCTCTGCGCTCCATCCCAGAGCGCAGCCCCCGCTGCCTGCACCGTCTCTGCCCAGGGGAGATAGTTATTGACAGGCTGGTTATTCGCGGGGCTGTGCCCTCGCCCCTTCGCTGCCGTGGCTTGTGCTTACAGAGGGCTTGCGTAAGACGGCTCCGCTCACTTTGCTCTTTTGTGCCAGATAATCGCTTGATTCGGCAGCGCAGCGATGCCTGGCGGGCAGGGGCTGTGCCGGGGCAGGGCTGCTCTGTCCCCACGGGCCGGGGCTGGGCCGGGGCAGGGCTGCTCTGTCCCCACGGGCCGGCGCTGTGCCGGGGCAGGGCTGCTCTGTCGCCACGGGCCGGCGCTGTGCCGGGGCAGGGCTGCTCTGTCCCCACGGGCTCTGTCGCCACGGGCCGGCGCTGTGCCGGGGCAGGGCTGCTCTGTCCCCGTTCCGCCGCTCGCAGCCCGCGGTGCTCGGGCACGTCCTGCCGGCTGCAGCTCCGCGCCCGCGGGGCAACCGAGCGCCCTGGAGAGCCACAGGCTGGCTGAACAAATACAAGTATACCAAATACCTATTAAATTAATTTAGGCAAGTCACATCAAGTCAGTCTCTTCTTTTTCCCCCTATACCAGTGTGCATCTTCCCTCCTACCACCTTCTGGCTGCAGCTCTGTGGTGAGTTATGCGTTCACCTCCCCCAGGAACAGCTTCCCTCCTCCCCCTCACTGTTTTCCTGAAGAGCAGAGAGATGTTTTACTGTCGTTCCTTTCAGTCCTGTTACTCGCAGCTCCTAAGGAGCAGGAGAGGACAGGAATAAACTGGTTAACTTTCACCCTTTTTTTTTCTTTTCTTTTTTTCTTTTTTTTCCTTGCTGCGGCGCAGAGCGCGGCGACGCTGCAAAGGCGGTGGGCTGGGGCGGCGGGGACGCGCACGTGTGTGAATGGTGTCCCCAGGCGAACTTTAATCTGCCTGGTGCGGATTCCGAAACATCGGCTTGGCTCGGCAAGCGTGGGCGTTTTTATAAGTGATACTGGAGAGACTGGCATCGTATTTTTACTGCTGGTGTTACCCATCTAGACTAGAGCTCACATCTCTGTGTCTGACTGCACTGCAATTATGTCTTCTTTTTCTGTGTAGATAGAAGAATGCAAGCATTCGGCATTTTATGCTTGGTTTGTGTCTGCAGGGTAATTTTCTTCTCCCCTTTTCAAACATTCCTTCCCCCCTTATAATTTACAATATATTTGCATTTATCAAGGAAGAATTTCTGCTTAAGTGTAATTTAAGTTTTATCTTAAGGACCACGTTTATGAGCAGCATACATTTGCTTTGTAAGTTTTCAGTGAGACTCATATTAGTGATTCTTTGTCCAAAGAAAATGTAAAAAAAAAAAATGTAATTCTAGTGATACAAAACAGGGAAAAAATAAAGGGTATAACAGTGTAAATGCATTTTTAGGTTAACCAGCATAAATATTTAGATGTATTAAATGACAATTAATAATATGATTTTGAAAAGTTGGACAGAGTTTTAAAGATAATAGATTTTTAAAAGTCATATATTATTGATTTTAGTACAGTAAATAAATTTTTCCTTTAAATAAATTTTTAAAAAGGGGATGAACCTTTCAATTTGAAACATTCTGGATATATGGTATATATTAATGGCAGGACATTTTAATAACTAATGCAATTTAACAAGAGCAAGTGGTTGATTGTCTGGCAGAAGTTCTGTGTCAATTTCTTCTCATATCAGTCTACTTCTTAAATAAATCAATTAATGCGTGAGGATACAAATATAACCCAAGAGTTTGCTCTTGGGGGCTGCTATCTGAATTACTGTGCTGTGTGCATAGGAGTTTGAGAAGAGTAACCTCTTTGGCTGCTCATCCAAATTATTATAAAATCATGTTTGCCATCATTTATACTGTTCCGGCGGCACATGGGTATGTCTTTGGCATCTGACCAATCAATTTTCTATTGCAGATGCAGTCAGGAAAAATCATTCTGCATTAGTCTTGCAGCCCAGTATCCATCAATTGTCTAACCTTGCAGATACAATGATAATTACAGTAATACTAATAATAAAACCCGCAAAGCTCAAGACACTGACTGCTGAAACTTTTCTTAATGAGGAATTGAGTGGATATCTTTTCATTCTAACATTTATTTTGTAAAACCATTTCCAGCAATCTGTAATTATTTAAAACGTAATGCTAGTATTGTGTTCCATAACAGAGGATAGGGATGCTCTTAGATTGGATCAGATAGTTTGCTCCCAAAAAAGCAGATAAGACAGAAAAGCAAAAGTAATAGTGTTCTACTATCTGAAAGAACAATACCATCACTCTTTGAATGAATTTGGTTTTTTTAAGAAACAATGATAAAGCCAATAATAATGAACTGAGAACAGTATATAATATAGTGCTTGAAAATACAATATTCTTCAGAATTCAAGAGCTTTATCTCATTTCCAAATGCCTCTTCCTCTTCTTAATTTCTTTTTCTTTATTAGCTGAATTACTTAGAGGTAAGATAATGCTGTGAAGGACTTCCGACACAAAACAGCCCTAAGTGAATGTTATGCATTATTAATAAAAACTCAGATAACTCTAAAACAAGATGATCCTAAAGCATTTAACATTTAATCAGCAAAATTTATCTCATGTTCTCCTTTTTGAAAAGCATTAAGGAAAAGAAAAAATTTAATAGCTGCAGGAATGAAGGATGTGTGTGAATGCCTGACCTTTCATTACTTCATACACAATGCCCAAATGTGAAAATGAAAATGCCAGTGTCATACAGATTATGAATAGTAGCTGTAATGGTTTCTAATGCCTCAGTACAAATGAAAATGAAGCTCTGATCATAAAAGATTATGGTTAATTTGTCACATAGTAAAAATATCTGTAAGATTTTCACATCTTTGGTGATCTTTCGTCCTCTTTAACATGTAACTCCAATAAATCTCTTTTACAATTATACCGGCATTGCGCCTCTACAGTTTCTGACATCTTTAACTATCTTTTTTTTTTCAGTTTCTCATTTCCAGTTTGAAGTATAATTTTAGAATATGTGATTTCCTTGTTTTTGGCAAGGAACAACAAGTTATCCTAGAGTTCATTTTAATTCACTGCTGTAATTATTTAATGTATTTGACATTAGATAATGCATTTTATTAATAATTGTTTTTATTGATCTCTTAGTTGCCACAGTATCTAGAATATACTATACAAAACTGTACAAAATTCTGTGTCAGCATGTATGGTAGATCTTCTCTGTCCAAACTATATCCACCTATGACAAAAATCAGAGTAGGGGAGAAACTGTTGGGAGAGTAGAAGTGCTAATGAAGCAATATTTGCATTATATTAATATCAGTATATCAAGTGCCTAAGTTTTGTCAAGATTAGGCAGGCAAACGAACTCTGCTAGAGGCAGTGTTTCATTGTAAAAGACAGCAGCATTGTTTTCCTGCTGCCAGAAGATGCTGTGACCATCCCAGCAAGCAGACATTCCTCAAATCCATAAGCAGTCACTCTCCAGTCCAGTTTTGGATTGATGGTTTGTGACAGCAGAGCTGCACGTTGCTTGTTCAATCATCAGTGCAGTTTTAACCTGGGCACAGGGTTACAATTCTGCAAAAATAGCCATTAGATGTGCCATGAAGTTTTTGTTGACTTCTGGGCTAAGTTTATGCTGCTTTGCCACTTAAAATGAAGTGAACAAATTAACTCAAAACTTTCCCTCTCATGGGGTGTGAGATACCTGCTGCATCCAGACTAGAGAAAAGAATTATTGAGTAAAGTGATGATTGTTGTTTTCTAACATAGTGTCAGCAAAAGCACACGTTGAAAATATGCCATTAGAAGACAGAATTTCTTTTCTAAATGAAAATTTACATAGCATCTCTTTGAAAGAAAGAAGAGAAAACCAGCAAGGCTTCATTTTGTGAATATTAGAATTACATTTACTCCCTGAAACATCCTTTTCAATTGCTAGATCATATTGCTAAATCTCTGTGTTACACTGAGATAAGTGAATGGAATGACACCAATTTCCAGGGTTTGAAAAGTTGCCTCATAATATCCTTCCGTCTTTAACCTTCATTGTTTAGTCTGTTTTCATTATTGAAATAAAAATTCAAGAGGCTGTGTGACTGCGTCAAGGTGTCTAAACAAGTGCTGGAAATTCAGTAGAGCATAAGAAAGCTTCTTTAATTCAGGTAACATAGAGGAACATAAGAGAGCTGTACAGAGAAGTACTTAAGATGTTTTATTTCTTTTCTTTCTCTCTCCCAAATAACTGAACGCTGAATTCAGTTTGACCATCTATACGTATTTACAAAAATTTAGAAGATGTTTTAGAAAATAGAAGGGTGTGGTAATTACATTTAGCATTTTTAAAATTTAACTTCGTATGTACATGTATGCTACTATAGCACATAGTAATGGCTCCATTTTTGAAGGTTGAACATACGAAATAACAAAGTAATTGGAATGTATTTCATAACCATTGCTAGGTCTCTGGTGGCTGCCTCAGAGAATTGGTTCATGCCACTGTTTCAAAGCTATCATGTCAGCATTGGGTTGGATTTTGTGGAATGGTTAGAATTTGCCATGTTGTGCATTTTGTTCTGCAGCCTTGGTGTTTTGTTACAGTCCAAGTTCCTGGATGTCCTCAATCAGAATGTCAGTGCAAAGGATGAGTGATCCCAGATTGACTGTGTGTGTTTAACATACCTGAGCACTGTGGGCAGCTGTTGTGTGTCTGCTGGATCTGTGCATGGATAGCTGTAGAATGGGAGAATGTAATTGCACTTAGCTCACTTAGAAACTCTCTGAAAGGGCTTGCACAAAATGCCCACAGAAATGCCATTTAAAAGTCATTGCAGTCTGTCAGAAACAGCGGAGTCTGACAGATAAAGATGAGAAATTTTTGGGAGAATACAACTGACCTCTCCATGGTGAGGCCAACCTCTTCCGTAAATATTTTACTTTCCTAGTGTTGTATTAAAGCTCCATAGCACTGTTTCTGAAGATGTATCAGCAATAGACATCTTGGGACTGGCTCATATTTTGTTCATTACACTTTGAAAATTAACTTTTCCTCAGAGCTTTTGAGACTTTGGCAGTTAATGACAGAAAAACTAGCACTGGAATGTTGGCCTGGATGAGTGACCTGAGAGACCAATATTATCGCATTTTGTCTGCCTTTGATCCTTTAAAGCTAATGTGTAGAAAGTTTAATTAGAAAAGGACAGCTGAACAATTAATTAATAGGGGAATAAGCACTACATTTTTCTCCTTGGCTGCATGGCATCTTCATGCAGTGTGAAGTAATTGATGCGGTGATGGTGTGGCAGTTGCATGCCAACAACTGGACTTGGTGGAAGTCTCAGTCCATCAGATACACACACATGCTCTAGGTTGTTTTTTGTACACTGACCAAAATGAGCGAGTACTGCTTCTGTTGGATCAGACAACTGTAGTGTTAGTAGCTCCTAATATGTTCTCTGTTCTGTCTCGAAGTTCAACCCCAAGTGCTCTCACGGCTTGACAGAGACCATCTTAAATCTGTGTAAGTAGGAAAATGATTCGTAGGAGGACACCTCAGTCATTGTCAAGTTTTCTGCATGTCATTGCTATTGAGGTGCACTCAAGAATTAACCGAAGGCCAGTGTAACAAGGAGCAGGTAACATTGCTCAGCAGTCTGTCAGCAGTGTACTGCCGCTGTCAGTATTGCAGTGGCTTTGCCAAGGCACTCTTGTACAGCACACACAGGTATTTACTGTTTGACCAACATTTTGGTATCTCAGCTACAAAGGTAATAGTAAGTTAAATTTGAGAATATAAGCAACTGGAAAACCTTGAGCATTTGTGGAGAGGAGGGTTTATTTTGATAAGAGGTAAATATAGGTCATCATACAGCAATGAAATTCAAGAACAACTTTATAAGGCTTACCTTGCCACAGTGCTAATACAGGAGGAAACTGTGTGAATTTGGTACATGTGAAAGCTTGACAGATGAACAGCTTTAAAGAACAGGAGGAGGCTTTTTTATTGTCAAAGTCTTTATTGCAGAGGTATGTAAGATGGCATCTCCTGTATGAAAGCCCACCAGTGTGCCACAGCCCCGATCTGAAGGGACCACTTCTGTCGGAGGAAGCGAGTGTAATTCAGCCTGCAGACACATTCGCTCCTTGGCCCCTTACGGAGATTGCCAACAAGGGTTCCAATTAGTGCCAGCGGCAGACTGTGACAATTTCCAAGATTGACTTTCACACCATGCCAGGCCTTAAAAATAAAGAACATTTATACAAAACACAATTTGCTTTGACAGTAATTTTCAGTATGGTATTATTGAAGTTATTTATGTTTGAATCAGAGCATCTTTTCACTCAGCTGTGTTTCTGCTGCTGTTTGATCCTGCAGTGTTGTCATAATCCCATCCTTATGTGTTTTATACTTTATGTGACTGTGGTTGTTTCAAGCATCCATTACTGACACAGTTTTTAGATCTCAAACATTCAAACAGGAATCTTGCAAAATTCCCAAGTTCTTGTGCAGATTGCTTCTGCTGTTACAAGCCTTCACATATTTGATAGCAGACTTAAATTTTAATGACTCTGTGAAGCAGCAGGCTATGCAAATTAAACTGTAGGGTTCAGGAGTTCACAAGTTGAAGTTGCTTCGATGTCAAGAGTATTTCGCTGCATTGACAGCAAGGCTAAGGACAGGTAATATCATTAACACCAGTAGACAGAGCAGCCCCAGCTTTCCAAATGTGATTGCAATGCTTCTGCCTTCTGATATCAGGGATTCCAATGCACCGTCCTGTTCTCTAAGAATAAGAGCTGAACCCCGTGGTCTTTGTGTTCTGTGTTCTGTCATCCCCAGAAAACAGTGTCCAAGCTGCTGCTCATCTCTTAAGTTCTTCTTCACGTGTCTGAACACAAGCTTGGCGCCGTGGCCTCATGGCCTCTTCTATAACTATATACCATGCAATGTTACACATCCTCCCTAAGCTGGGACCCCAGACCTCATCTCTGTGGTGATGTACCTTATTTCATGAGCTTCTTGCTGTGCTTCTTGACTGTTGCATTCTTGCAACTGTCTTCTGAGATGGAGTTGGGGATGTAATGCTGTATGTGATATACTCTGCCTTGCCTGCATAGTGTGGTGGCAGGAATGCCCATCTCTCGCTGTGTATGGGATCTTCAGAGAGAATTCCCAGAGCTCAGTTGAACAGGTAGTGACTGAAATCCCATTATCACACTTCTAGCAGTTGGTTCTGCCAGGTATTGGCACCTCTTATGAAAGTATAATCGCCTGTGTTCTCCTAAAATTTTTTTTAAAAAATATCCTGTTTCTAGGCTTGGAAAGGTCTGATGCTTCACCTGCTGCTAAAACAGTGATTATATGGGTTGATGTAATTAAGAGACCAAAAGGGATCTGCCCACAGTAGCATGGCTTCCAGCTTGGTGTAAGCTGTTGTACTTGTCAATTAGAGTCATGGAAGCATTGCCTGTAGTTTGTGTGCCGAGGGTTACCTTTGGAAATGGAGAGGGAAGATCCCCACATGCCATGGCTCTTGCTGGAGGAATTGTCCGGTGCAAAGGGCTTTTCGCTTGTGTGTTTGTGTTTGCACAGTGCTGCTTCTCCTTTGACAAAAACAGCCCTGGGGAAAGGTGTGCCCTTCTTAAAGCCTCTCTCCCTGGCTGCCTCCACACTGTTTCGTGGGTGTCCATGAATACTGAGTTTGGTAGCTAATCAAGGTTCCTCAGGTCAACTCAGGCAGGTTGGTGTCACTGCAGGAGCTCCAGGCTCACTGTGTGTGTGTGTGCTGTGTGACAACAGCTGAGAATGAGGAAACTGCCTTAAATTGGGTCTACTCTGTCCCACCAAGGTCCTTCCAGAAGATGTCTCCAGCCCTGGAAATAAATCTACCTGGATCTCTGGGTAAAACTCTTCCTCAGGAGCTGTTGCTCATGATAAAAGCCTGGGGAAGTGAAATCTGTACCTTCCCTAGGTGAAGGTAAATACTGTGAAACAGGTTTCATGTAAAAATGTATCTAGAGCTCAAATAAAAATGATCCTTAGTTGGAACTAGATTATTTTAAGGTCCCTTCCAACCCAAACCTTTCTCTGATTCTGTGATTCATTCTATGAAATAATTAGAAATGTACTACAGTAGAGTGTCTTTGCAAACTCTTTGCTCATTAATACTGTGTTAATATTCATAATACTGAAATACATCCAACCACTGAATGATCTTGTCTAGCCTAGATGCTAGAATTTGAAGATAATTTCCATTTTCCTTAGCTTTGAATAGGGCATTTGAGGTAACCTGTTACATTTTGTAGTTAGCTTTTGACCCATTGATTTCCATTTCCTTACTTCAAAAATGTAGTCTGAAACATACTGCAGATCGTGGCATCAAACACCACAATTGTGGAGTTCAGACCTTTCTCATCAATAGTGAGACCCAAATTGAAACAGATGATTCTAAAATAGCAGAGAAAAAGCATTTCAAAACAAGAGTTTCAGAATTTAATGTTCATTGTGAATGAAACAGCTAAGTTATGGTTAGGAGATTATTCTGAATTGCATTCCCTGAAAATTATGTTATTTATTAAAGCTTTAATTAATTCTTAATTTGTTCATCTTCAGTGGGAAAGAAACCAAGTACTCCTCTAGTATGTAAAATTGCTAAAAGCTCTAAAATTAGCATAAACAATAATTCTTCATTCTTCCTTCTTAAGAGCAATTATATGTACTTTTTCTATTTATGTGCTGTATTTGCTGTAGGATGCATATGAATAACAGGCCCACTTAATTTTTTTGGCTCAGATCCTGGGATTCCCCCACCTCCCTCATCTGCCCTTGCCCTTCCTGTCTTTCAGCTAGCAAGAAGCAGGAGAGAGGCAGTGATTTCCAGCCTCAAGTTCGCAGAGGCTGGCATTGTAGCTGAATGTTAACGCCTCATGTAGCTCGAGATGCCTGGTACTTAGTAATGCAACTTTAACCTTTATAATAGACATAATTTGATTCTCAAGCCATCTATATTCTCTCCCTGTAACAGCTTAAGTAGCTGTGAGGAGTAGCGAGAACGGACAAATGTAATCACCACACAGGACACGGAGAAGGACAGAGAAGATGAATCACAGATTCCCATCAGAGTTTTCAGATTTTAGCCTTGTTATCACTGTTTGATTCTAATGCCAGGAAATGAAAGAAACATGATAATATTTTGTTGTGATGTTGGTGTTAGCCTGTCAGATGGCAGAGCATTCAAAAATCGGCAGCTTGTTTTCTAAGCTGGTATTGCAGATGTTTGGTCTTGAATGACTCTAAAAGAGCACAGAAATAATTAGGTAGTTGTTAATGAGCATGAAAGGTAATAAAATAACTGTAATATATGCTAATCTCTTTGTTTGTTTTTTTTTAAATTTAGTCACAGTTTAGATGAGGAAAGACATTTCAGGGTGAAACTAAGACTGCAATTGGTTTTTTTTAGCCTTTGACACGATGTTTCAGGCATTGTTTTAAATAAGTAGCTCATGTTTAAGTGTGGTGATGTACCTTGTTTCTGTAAAATTAACTGTCTGTATGTTCTACTGTGACACATGGACATACATTTACATGTATGTCCACATACATTTAAGCTACACAATGCAGAGATCACACGGTCAATGATTCCATTGTTTTTCCGTTCTTGTGACATATACAATACATGGTTCAATTGACAGTCTCTGCTGAGCAAGGTTTATCATGTAGGTTTATAGAATATGCTATCCATACTGTAAGTAAAAAAAGGTGAACTGTCCTGCAGAGTTTTGTCATCATTAGTTGAGAAAGTTTTAAAACGAGTGGTGGAGTTGTGACTGAGTACTGCAGATCAAAAATCTGCTGATTAAATACTTTCTTCTTTTATAACTGTGCTGTGTTTTGTACGTAGTACAAGTTTTATAGGAAATGTTTGCTTTAATGATGGGGGATCTGCATGTAGTGCTTGACATCAACTTTTTGAATGTGTAGCATGCTTGTATTCAGATACTCCAAAGGGCTTTATTGTAGCCTCAGATGTTGGATGTATGGTGCAGAGTCTGGCATCCTTCCAATGCAAGTGTTTATGCTGTAAGAAAGTCTTATCTACAAAATACATCTTTTGACCTTTTGATTTTAAAAAAACCTCACTTGCTAATCTGGGATGAATCTTGCCTAGCCTGACACCTTTACAAGTTTAATCCAAGAATAATGAAGAGCTGAAAAACATTTTCAGGAGAAGCTGATTTTCATTTTAAAAGACAACTCTCTAACATAGCTGAACTGCAGGAGGCAGTGATGGTGGTAATCATACATGGCATGAGAAGCATAAAGTAGTGAGTTGAAAGTAAGTAAGAAGGTCAGTTGGGCATGATGCAGCTGTCCCAGGGCTGCAGTTCATCCCCAGCTAACAACTGTGAGCCTTACTGTCTAGTTGTATGCCTAGGTTAATAGAGCACTCACAATTGGATAGGTGTGGATAGCATAGAAATGCTGTGAGATTCTTGAAATAAATTACATTCCTTAACATGCGTTTGTAGATTCCCAATAATGTGGTAATGATACAAATATCTAATAAGAGAAGTAAAAATTGAAGCTCTAACTAATTTTTCTTTAGTTGTGTGGTCTTAGATGAGACTTTGCCCCTTACATGACTGATGGCTTTGATAAAAGTAGAATTTGTTATCCCTGTTGCTGTTCAGTGTTGTGTTGACTTCATCAAGTACAGACTGGCTTTCCAGACCAGTTTTCTGACTAGACCTTCAGTCTCCTCTCCTTTTTTTTGCCTTTTGGCTTTTTAAGTTGCATATCAGAGGTGTGAATACACCTATAAGGTGGCACTGTATAAGACCAGTACAGTATGATTTTTTTTTAGGTAGTTCCCCTGAACGGGTCAGGCATGCAAAATCAGTTGCATGTCAATCTAGCCAGGCATGAAGTGACATAAATAAGCAGTTTGTGTTTGAAAGTAGTAAGACCCAAAGAAATTCAATTCCATCTCAACAAAATGGCAACTGACCTTTTCTTAGCTAATATCATCCACTGCAACCATCTGATCAACAGGTAACACAAGAGATATTGACAATTATTGTCTTTTCTTCCTTCTTCTACCACTCTACCTTTACTTTTCCCCAGTTATCCAACTACCCACCAAGAGTCAAAATATATGTATCATTTGTCTAGACCACTTGATCACATCAAGATTCCTAATAGTTTCCTCTTTTTATCCTAGGAGAATTGTTAGAGCTGTTCATATGTTTTCCATTTCCAGTTTCATTCTAAAGAAGAGCTCTTTAAATTGAAAGAAAAAACCTTTCTTTAGCCATCCTATAAAATTTTTAAAATTCAAATGGGGATATTCACCAAATATTAGTCTTTTTCCACCCATTTAAAAAGGTGAGATAGAGAAGAAATGGGGGCTAAATTTTGTCCTCGTTTTTGTTTTGAAAAAAACCACTGCTGTCTTCAAATAGATTTGGCTTGAAGTGTGCAAGAACTAGATGGTATAAGAAGTGACTTGTAAAGTAGGTAAATAAAATCCGTAGACTACAGATACTGAACTAGTACTATTAATCAAAAGTTATTTAATTCTTGCTGGAGACAAGCATTATTGCAGAATGCAGGTTTCTCTGATGAAGCAAAAAGTTTGTAGCATAAACTGCAAAGTTAGGGCAATTCAATTTGTTAGATGGAAAAAAACTTACTCCTTACTATCTACTGTTATTTTGGCATATTATTAATCTCTGTACTGCTCTGCTATGTGATTGTAATAAACATTTTGCCATATTACTGCAGTTTTCTCCATTAAAAAGCTGGTTATCTGCAGTGAGTAAAAGCATGAATCTTTACTTGATTTTACTTTTTTTTTCTTTTTATAGAAGCTGCAAAGAATCGATCCTCCTCACTGTTGTTCAACCTTACCCTGTAAGTATTGTCAGTATTTTCTGAATTAGTTTCCTAGCAACATAGCAGCTTCTCTTTCTGCCTATATTCTGTTTGTGTCCCTACTTTATCTGTGCAATAAAAAGAAATAAGTGCAATAAGGGCTGTGTCTATCAAAGGTGATGTTTAAGATGGCATTACTGTGTCCTGTACTCAAAGGCTGCAGTAGTAAGTTAAAAAATAGCAGTGTCTCTAAACTCATACCAGGAAGAGTGACAGAGCAGAATGCTGAGTTCTGCTTCAATTTCTGATTTCTCAGCCATGCTGCAGGAGTAATTCAGATTCAGCAGGTCCATTTGGCTCCCTGTTGTCTAGCCTGATACACAACAGTTTTCATTAACAAGGGATAATTTCATCCTTTTCACCCAAGAATAAGAGACGAGGTGGGTTTGACACAAAGACATGAAAACAAGTTTATCTGATGAAGCTGCCAAAATGCACGTCTTGCAAATGCAACTTGGCCCGTGCTGTATGTCTTTGTAATAGTCATTAGTCTTCCTGGTTAGTTTGGAGGGGGCCATGCAGCTTTATTTGTCCTTCACCCTTTCTAGAAGCCAATCTGCACTGCACCTGATTTGTGGGGAAAAGCACACATTCCACAGCAAAACCAGGCAGGGGCTACTGCCTTGCAGCAAGACCACTGTCAGGAAGGTGATCGGGGATCAGGTCAGTCACCTTAAATGAAAATGCAGGCCTGGTCTGACTAAATAAAGAAACCTAACTGCCTTTAAATCTTGCTGTTTACAGACAGTGGTTTTGCTTACAGTGTATATATATGGGGGAAAAGAAATCCCCACCCACTTTTTTATGCAGGTTTCATCCATTGACAGACTTAATTCTTGTCTATAGATGTCAGGTGAAGAAAGGGCATGTGCTATATGTAGTCCTTAAAAGTGGACACAAAGTGTAATACTCCATCTGTGAGGTGCTGTGACCTGTTACCATTATTCTGCTGGTCTGAGAACAAGCCTGTATGTACTGAATGCAAGGGAAGCTAAAACCCAAATAAACTGTGCACTCCATGTTCAGTGGAAGATCTTACAGCAGAGATACAGTCCTTCTCCAGCCTTTAACCTGGAAAAGACGGAAAGTCATGACTTGGTCTCTTTATTAAGGGCAAGTCCTGCCTGACCCACACAGTGGCTTGCTACGATGGAGTGGCTACATCAGTGGACAAGGGAAGGGCTACAGATGTCTTTAATCAGGGCTTCTGTAAAGCCTTTGACACAGTCCTCCACACCATCCTTCTCTCTAAATTGGAGAGAGATGGACTTGTTGGGTGCACTGTTAGGTGGATGAATAATTTGTTGGATGCTCACATCCAGAGGGTTGTGGTCAACATTGCAGAGTCCTGTTGGACATCAGTGACCAGTAGTGTCCCTCAGGGGTTTGTAATGGGACCAGTGTTATTCACTATCTTCACCAGTGACACAGACAAACGGATCAAGTGCATCCTCAGCAGATTTGTAAGTGACACCAAGCCAAGTGGGATGGTTGACACACCTGAAGGATCAGAGGACCTTGGACAGGCTCAAGAAATGGGCCCATAGGAATCTCCTGAGGTTTAACATGACCAAGTGTAAGGTGCTGCACCTGGGTCAAGGCAATCCCTGATATCAGTACAGGCTGGGGGATGAACAGGTGGAGAGCAGCTCTGCACAGGCGGCCTTGTGGGTGCTGGTGGGTGAGAGGCTGGACATGAGCCAGTCACATGCACTTGCAGCTCAGAAAGCCAAACATGTCCTGGGCTGCATCAATAGCAGTGTGACCAGCAGGATGAGGGGGGTGATTCTGCCCTTCTATTCCACTCTCATGAGACCCCCCCTGGAGCACTGCATCCAGATCTGCGATCCCCAGCACAGGAAGGACATGGACCTGTTAGAGCAAGCCCAGAGGAGGCCACCAAGATGATCAGAGGGATAGAGCACCTCTCCTGTGGGGAAAGACAGAGAATTGGGATTGTTCAGCCTGGAGAAAAGAAGGCTTCGGGGTGACCTAATTGTGGCCTTCCAGTACCTGAAGGGAGCCTACAAGAAACTGAAGAGAGACTTTCTACAAGGCATGTAGTGACGGTATAAGGGAGAATGGCTTCAAACTGAAAGAGAGTAGGTTTAGAGAAGATGTTAGGAAGAAATTATGAGGGTGGTGAGGCACTGGAACAGGCTGCCCAGAGAAGTTGCAAATGCCCCATCCCTGGAAGTGGTGAAGACCAGGTTAGATGGAGCTCTGAGCAACCTGGTCTAGTGCTAAGATGTCCCTGTCCACGGCAGGGGGGGTTGGAACTGGATGATATTTAAGGTCCCTTCCATTCTATGATTCTGTGAATCTGTACTCCACACCTAGTTGTTCAAGCCCTGTGTGAGGCCTGACAAGGCAGAATCTGCTCCTCTCATTATGTAGCACCAAAATCTAATCAATGACTGAACTACCTCTAGATGTCACTGAGCTAAGGAGGGCACTGAAACACTTTTCTGTCAGCCATTTGGACTGATGTGACCGTTTTAAATACGAATTTGTATAGCCCCACTCGGGTATGTCTAGCAGTCCCCCAGCTCTACCTCAGCAAACAAAGCACTTGTGTTTTTGGGGGTGATGGTTGTTTAAGCTCATGGAGGCATGAAGATTGTCTCCCCAAGAATGTGCACAGGCAGTTAGAGGGTGAGATTGATGTATGCATGTTGGTGCTAGCTTTAACTGACCCATTTTTACCCCGAAGTTGGGATGCTTAATGGAATGAGCTGATTGGGAGGGCCTTGATGACAGAACTGTTGCACCCAGCATATCTCTGTTTGTGCAGTATTATTGTACCTCACTACCTGTCCAGACCAGATTCATAGCATCCTTCCCTTACCACTTCCAACTTAAGGTTTTCCTGCAGTGGAAACAAGGGTGTCTGCAGGGATGTGGAGCAGTTGGGATGATGCCAGTGTGTGCAGCCAAATTGTTGGCCCTGAAGCAGTGCAGGGTCCCACAGTTTATGCTGCAAAGTCGCCTGGGTACTCCTGAGTCACCTCGAACATCAAGTGCATGCTGGCGCTCAGAGTGCCACAACATTGCTGTCAGCAGTGCCTGAGCCTGTTGGCATCTCTTTCAGCCTTGCAGCCCTGGGTGTTGCTGCACTCCAGCTGTGTACCTGTCCTGGTCTTCTGTGCAGGGGATCCTCTGACAAATATGGTTTACCTTACAGTTTGGAAACAATATTTATGTCTTCAAAAGTTATGATGCATGTGTATTTTCCCAATTTTTTTAATTTTGCCTCCTCCATGTTTCCTTTTACTGTTTTGCCAATAAACTGGAATGATGAAGTAGGAACCAGACAAAGGGAAAAATAAGAGCTTTTAAATAAAGACTGAATTTCTTCCCCATTCTTGGCAGAAATACATCTTTGCAAACATTTCATTGATCTCTCTACTTGATGGTGATTTTCCTTCTACCATTGCATAAAAAATATCTGCCAAGATGGATTACAAGAGTGCTATTTCTTAATTTGTTTTATTTGGGCTATTTAGACTGTGTCTTGATTTTGCATTTAAGTAACCATCCTTTATGATTGCAGGTGAAAGTAGATATAATCTAGATTTGTAGTACTCTGTAGTTCACTTACTGCTTTTTGAAAGCTTTTGCAGGTAATTTTTGCTTAAATGCATTCCATTTTGTTTAATGCTTAAACACATTAAAATTTCATTTTAATTATGACCAAACCAAAGCATTAGGCTTTTTCTTTCCATCAGTCTACAAATCGAAGCTAGGTTCTTATCACCAGTGCTCATAAGGAGGTCACCGAGCAGCTCCAGCAGTTGAAGCAGCTCAGTGTTTTGATTTCTGGAAGTATGGCATTTGATTATAATTTCTGGCTATTTTATTCTGTAAATGAGCTATCATTCTGATTGTTGCCTTATTAAGTTTTAAGCATTACTCAAATGAAATAAGTTGCCTGTTTGATATCTGTTCAGATTTTATGTGCAGAGATCATTTGATAGGTTGCTTTCATGATTAATCTCTTAAGCTCTTTGGATGAAGTCCAGACCCAGCTGAGATCTATGGCAATTTTGCTCTGCATTACGTTTTACAGCAGGCAAAAGATAGGATCTTCTGTTTTGAAAGAGATGCTTCTTGTTATGATATGGCTATACTTCTGAGACACAGTTGCAGAAGAACTACGATAAATAACGTCTATGGATCATAATGATTGTGGCAACAGTCTTGTTGAGAGTCTGTGGGACTAATGATCAGACTGTGACTACCATCTAAAAATGGTAAAATATAAATAATGCAAATAATAGAATACAGTTGTCTATGATAGATTGCCAACTTTGTAAGAGCAAACCCGTATCTGGACAGTATTCCAACAACTAAAATTTTTTAAAGAGTTTAACAAAGAAATACTGCTGATGATGATCTGCCAGTGCCATGTGGTTATCACAAATTACTGTGTGGTAAAACTTTTCCACATTATTTCTTCCATGCCTCTGCTTGCTTTTCTACAATGCTCTTGTGAGCCAGTGTAGTTGTTTCAGCCTTGTTCGCAGCTATGAATTACCATATTTAGTTTGCCTTTGGGCATTATGTCCTGTTCCACTTAATAAATTCAGTTCTTCTTCTTACTCACCTTTTATTTGCTTGTTAAATTTTGGCACTTGTAATTGCTATTAGGGGTGAACCAAAAAGTCAACACATTTTTGCACTCATGCAATTTTTTCCTCATTTTCTAGCAAACTTAATATTTCATATTAAACTAATGACTATTTTCAAGTAACAAGCTTAAAATTTATTGCACATATACATTCTGTGTCAGTTGAAAAACGACAGTATTTCTGTAGTTTTAAATGTAGTTTGATGCTTACTGTCACAGGGCAGGTTTTCTTTTCACCTTGTGACTGTCCTATACTGCTGTCATTTTATTTCTGTATGGTAGCTCAGTACTACTCTGTGCCCTTCTAGCTACTAAATCCTTGCTTTTCTTGAGCATGAGTAATGGTTTTGTTGTTGCAGCACCTCTACTGGCAAGAGCACTCAAAGGGGCTCTCCCAGCAAATAAAAACCACTTCTCTTGCAATCTCCCCCAAATTATAGTTTACCTTCAAAAGTGCGCAAGGCACTAGACATTTTTATTTTCATCAGAAAAGCTGCCCTCAAAATGTAGGATATTATTTCTAAGATTTCTCAAAAAATGATCCACTCTAATGCTGCTGACAAATAGAGGATCTAATTTTGAGAAGTCTAGAAAATGAGAAAGCAACATTTTCCAGAAAGTCTTCTCTGCAGTCTTTTGGGTTTTGACCCTGCTGGTGGGATGCCCATTGATTGCAGTTGCTATGAGCAGGGTTCAAAGTAGGGTCTAGGTCTTCGCTATTATTTCCTCCAAGTAAATCTCTGTGCAATTCTTCATTTTCTTGTTAGTAGTTTCTCTAGGTAGTGTTGAAATGATCAGCTGATTTTTTCCTTTGGATTCTGTGTAAACAAGTAAAAATTATTTAAAACCCTGATAGATTTGAGCCTTTAATAGGAAAAAGGGTTTAGGTCACATAGAGTAAAGTCTGGGGGACTTTGAGTTATTTTGGCTCCTTGTTAAAATGTGTGCCCTCATTTTGCAAAAGTCACTCTAATTAAGCTGTTTTTATCTGTGACAATGCAAATACTTTACTTTCAGTGATAGATGTTCTGCATTAGTGTAAACAACTCCTGCTTAAGGTCATTAACTGAGGATAATGGTGTCCATTTGGCTAAAACACAGAGCATCAGAAACAAATGAACCTGGCAGTATGAGAATCATTAAGTGATAGCATTCTTCTACAAACCTAAAGACATTAAAATGGAATAGAGCTGCACATCGTCTTGCTGAAGCTTTGTTAGACAGGGAAGTTCCGACAATCAAACCCAACTGTTTTCCTAGGTACTTGCACATCCTTTCGAAACAGTTCTTTTCTCAAAGAGAAAATGTCAAGTTGATGCAGAGGTAGAAACAATGACATTGCACAATTAAATGCAAAAACTGTGCTATTACTCAAACCTTTAACCAGCAGCAAATGTTCTCCCAAATACCTAGCTCAGCTGTTTCATTTTCTTACACCCCTGGTTTATAGTTTGGAGCTTTCTGGAAAACAATCTGCTCCAGGCTTACCCAGAGTGCCTGGCAAAGGGCCAGAGTCCTTCCCATGTCTCCACAGTGAAAGTGGAAATGGAAGGAAGCCCCATCTTTTATGGTAGACCATGGTGTGCTCCTCTCACTGTGCAATATGTGCATTAAACCCCACATCCCAGAGGGGTTCTTGGGAACTCATAAGTTCAAATCTTTAGTTGCCCCGAACTCTCCTATTGCATTTTTGCAATAATGTAATTTAAGTGTTTATGCCTCCCGCAAGTGACTTTTGAGGTTGTACAGAGGAAAAGGAAGAAGTTGTAGAGAGCGACAGGGACACATAGTGGTTTGCCAGATTTGCTGTATGGGAATAACCCTGCAAGAATCCAGAAAAAATTGGCAGTCTGCCTGTTAAGAGAGGCCAGCCTGGTGACTCGTGTAATAAGAGCAAACAACAATACAGAGCTTCTTACAGCAAGAACAGTAAGTGAAAGCTACTCTTTTTCCCGTGTTCTTGCAAGGGAAATCCAGTAGGCTAATCTTTGCAGCTGTGCTGCCCTGTGGCAGTGGAATCAACAGTCTGCAGTCTGTTACCTGTGTGCCAAATAAGACTATTCCCCTTACACACTGCAGAGGGGCACTACCTGGAGAGGAGGGAAATTAGAGAAGGCATCTCTCGAGTTGGTATATTAATCATGGTACTATTTTATACTGTGTCTTTCTAGGAATTTGACTCTAGAATACAATATGTAAGCTGCTTTAGCATTTCCATGTTGTCTGCTCTTGCTGAAGAAGTCAACAAGGTCCCCTGCCCTGAGACACTATTTTATCTTTTTTGGCTTTTTTTTTTTCGGTGGTTGTTTCAAAACTTCTGGGGACCTTCCCCTTTTTTCAGCACTGACTCTGGAAGCTGGGCTTCGTTTGTTCATGGGGTTGAATTTTCTGTTATATACAATTATTGATTATTGTGTTGTGATATCTGCTAGAGAGGCAAGAATGAATAAACTGTGAAAGTGAAGAAGCATTTCTTTTTATTTCTTGATTCTGTTTTGTGCCTCAGGAATTATTGGAAGTCTTTGATATTTCCTGGGAGAATGTGGCATTGTGCATTCCTTGTTCTCTGGTTGATACTGAGCCTATGGTAATAGTTACCATGTTTTCTATATGATAATAGATTAGAGGCATGCAGAAATGAGAGACTTGTTCCTAGTTACTAGAAACAAAGCTTCTATGCTATTTACTAAAAATAAGGCTTCTACATCACAAGAGGATAACTTTTTAAGTGGTTTCAGCAGAGATCAGAGACAGAAGAACACCTAGCCTTGGACTACTCCATCACTCCTGCAGATTATTAGTTGAGTCAAAATTTGAGTGATGACAAGACTTCCCATGTTTAAAAGGACAGTCTCATGTCACATTGATCATCGCCACTCATGCCTTTGCTTATTTCTCATAGGCAAACCAACATGACTGAAGTCTTTATTCAAAACAAGTAAGGCCACTTCTTAGGATGTAGAGTAAGATTCTGAAAATCTTAATTAATATTTTCCTGAAACAAATGGATGCAAGCCTGGCCCAAAAGAGCCCAGTGATTTTCAGACAAAGTGAGAAAGTCTTCCATTGCTCATTATCATGGTTATGAAGTGAGGCAATAGCAGAAGCACTGCGTTTGTAACTGGCCTGAGAATAAACCAACCTTGCTTCTACTGCTGAAAATGGAAATCCCACTGACTGTGAATATTTACTGTGTTACTGAAAAGGGGTTGTTAGTCAAATTTCTGGAGGAGATTTTTTTTCCAGGGGCTGAAAACTTGATCACAGGTGAACCCATTGCAAAATGTAGTAGGTAAAAGTCAAGTAGGCCCCAGAAGAAAATTTGGAATGCTTCTAGACTTCTAATACATGAAGCCCTACAACATGCCTGACCTACTGAAGGCACACCTTGCACAGGGTGTGTTTAGGGGATACTTTCAGGGCAGCCTGCAGGCCTCCAGGTGCCTCTTGGTGGTTTTCACCCCTGTTTTGAAGTGGACTAATACAATGAGACATGTTTTGGAGGCCTCCCAGGCATTTTTTTGGCAAAAGTTTTGTGTATGTCTCTCCAGCAGATCAAAGATTATGCAAAGGTTTTCCATTCAGTGTGTGAAGGAGGGGTCACTCACAGGTCAGTGGTCAGTGTCCATTCATGCAGACAAGTTTGGGTGACAGCAATCATTGTGGGAGCATTACAGGAATTTGTTAGTGCACCAAGAGCCCTTCTCATCACTCCAGTCTAACAGTGGGATAACCTTCAGTATGTTCGTCGTGCATTGGTGTTTCCTTATGTGTATATACATATATATTACCTCAGGAGGCACTATGGTTTCATTTTGCTTACATTTTTCTGTATGCAAAATGTTGCTATATACTTGGAGTTTCCAGCGTATAAGAAACAGGAATAAGAAATGGGAAGTAACTGAAAAAGAAAAGAAATGTTTTAATTTGGAGTTACGTGATATATCTTGTCATCATTTTTTCTTCCAGTCTCCTAAATCAGCTTTTATTAGTGCTGCAAAAAAGGCAAGATTGAAGTCCAATCCTGTCAAAGTGCGCTTCTCAGAAGAAGTAATTATCAATGGCCAGGTGTCGGTGAGTATTCAGCAATTTAACCTCAGAAGGGACTGAGCATTTCGTCCAAAGGTATGGCTCAAGGCTGGAAAGGGAGGGAGTTATATGGTAAAAACAATGGTGGCAGGCTTGCAAAGAGAAGGGTTTATCTGTTTCTGAAGTTTTCCAGAGATCTTTTTTTTTAAAAGTTCATTAGGCCCATAATTTTATGAAAAATTTGTCCCCTAAAATAAAATTAAGATGCTAGTGAATCCATTTTGTGGTGATAGCATATATGTTTGTCTTTTTATCCTTGGTAATGCTCACTTGTTTGTTGTTTTTCCCAGATCAACTTTGTCTTCATAAAATCCATGAGCTCAAGAGAAGTACCATGTCAGGAAAATTGATTAAGATTACCTTACAGACCCCTTTAAAATTTGTTTTATCTCCTTGAAGTTGTTGTTTCCAGACCTCAGGCAAAGTCAGCCTCCCTTCGAGAGGCACCAAACTCCTCCTTAGACATGAACTCCCAGAAAATTTTTGTAATTTTGCACAATATCCTTCCACACTGATGTCTTTAGCCAACTCTCTTCCAAACCTAAACTGATATTGTGTTTTTTCTAAAGCAATTTCTGCTTTTTAAAATAAAAAGAAGCAAGCAAACAAAAACCCCAAGATATGTTTCTGTTTCCCTTCCTTCTTCCTCTTTGTTTTGCTCTCCTTGTTATGAATCATCAAATTAAGTAGCAATGTTACATGTTGCTCTTCTTAAATTATGGAAGATATTATCATTTAATATCCACCTATAATGAAAATGCAAAACACCTTGATTGTAATCCTTACTAACAAACTGTAGCTTACATTTTTTAGATTGAAGACACTAAATAGCTTACTATATTCAGAGAAACAGTAATCCCTTTCTCTGTTTTATTGAAAATATTTCAACATCAGAGGAAGTACTTGTTGTCAGAGAGACAGTATTTTGGGAAAGGCAGTACTCCAAGCCAGACATAAAGTGTGTGTGAACAGTTTTATTTTTCCAGGACAGAGACCTATAGAGGGCAGCTGTAATGAGCACGGATAGACCTTTGCAGGGCATTGATGTTTCTGCTTTCAGTTTGGGCCAACAGCTTCCTTTTCAGCTGTTGCCTTTCCATCAGAATGGTGTACTTCTAACGTTTATATTTCTCTTGTTGCAAGTTGTAATCTGATTCACTAATTTGCTTGACAGGAAACAGTTAAGGACAACTCGCTTCTTTTCATGCCAAATGTTCTAAAGGTGTATCTTGAAAATGGACAAACCAAATCTTTCCGTTTTGACTGCAGCACTTCAATAAAGGTAGGCTGGCTATATCTTGGTATGAGACTTTCAGTAACAATCATTTATTTGGAAAACTTTAAGAATAAAATTACTGTTGTGTTCAGTTGGGGCTGGACCCTTAGTTCAGAAATAATGAGGATTTGGTCCATTTTTCTGCTGCTGAAACCATATTTTATTGTCAGAGAAGAAGAAGGGATCATTTTAATGTGCTTGGAACACAATCAAAATTGTGTGGTTGTATCGTTTTGATATGCTGCCAAACACTAGCATGATTTGTCAGCAAAAGTCAGGAGCTAAGAAGATTAAGATGTTGGTTGCTGATTGAATATCCTGTAGCTTATCATTCAGTGAACTTAGGATGGGATATTGTAGGGTGATGTCGGTGATGAATTACTTGCCTCAGTGCAGTGCTCTTTACACTTTCCATAACAGGTTTCACATGCAGAAATAAAAAGGTAAAGCCCTGGCACAAAACTGAGTCTGCCAGGGAATGTCTGTGACACTGTTCCATGTGGGTTCCTAAATCAGAGGCATCATCAATGTCAGTGAGAGCCTTGGAGCAGCACAGTAAGCAGCAGGGCTAGCGCTGTTGGGCATGCTGCTAATCTCCCAAGCAGTTTGGGAGATTTTTACTCAAACTCATGTTTGAGTAAGCTAGTTTTAACATGGATTGGTTACCAAATCTAGCTCACTTCATGGTTGCCTGCATACTTGGGACACTGAGACATGAGAGGTGCATGGGTGGGAATGATCGATGAAGCCTGGTGATGCAGTCCTCAGCTGCATTGCCAGCTTTTGCTAGTTCTAAGGGATTGTAAAACCATGCCTACTTGAAGAAAGGCTGCCTTTGTGCTCACTGTGATACAGAAGCATGCTCCATCAGTTAGAACAGCACAGAGAGTTATTTACTAAGGCAGGCAAGAAATTTACGCCAGTCTGATGGTAAAAGAGACATTAAAGTCACAGTTAAAAATGGGCTGCCACGTGTGTTAATAAATGTTGTTAGGCATCTGTTAGGCATAAGTTGAATGCAGGTACATACCATCCATGGGACACATCCATGAGATACTGAATTCCTTGAGTCCATTTGAGAATTTGGTTAGGTGAAGAAATAGGAGGCATGATTCGAGTAGCTAGTGAGGTCTCCATACCCTTCAATGGCCCACAAGCCCACTCTCTAGCATTTTCTGTTATGAGCGTATAAACAACCAGCCTATTCCAGGGTGTTTTGCCCCTGAAGACCAGTCTTTGGCCATCACATTACATTAGTTTTCAGTAGTTCTGTCATGGATGTGTCATGTACTATAAGACCAAATGTCAGATCTGAAGTCATTGGCACAGATATCCATGTGGGCTCAGTTACCTAGCTTATTGACATTGTAAACCTGCTTTGACCTTAGTCATTTTGACTATTTGTAGAAATACTAATTCAGGCAGTTATGTATTCTGAGGCCTACACAGCTATAAATTACGTATTCCTGCATGGGTGTGTATATTCGTCAGTGTGGATGGGTGGGTGTGGATCGTTGCTTCTTTACTTAACTAAGGTGAAGTAGACATGCCCCAGGTGAGTCAAGATAAATGTAAGTTTTTTCACCTTTAGCAGTCCAGCAGTTCACTGGAATTAATGGTGTTAATTCCACACAGCAGTTAACTTTTTCCAGTTAAAAAGGATGGTGCAAGCAGCACCTAACCTGCAGTCCTCACTTTCCTTATTGTTGGATTGTAGCACCTGCGCTGACTCATGAGTTATAGGATGAGAGGATATCTAGCAAAAAATGTGGTGCAATGATTCAGAGGCTGTGTGCCTTAGCCTCATATTTTAAAAGATCCAAGGGAGCTAGCGGTGGAAAACAGTGCCATTATTACCCCTCTTAAAAGCTTAGGTTTAATCTTGTGCTGCTTCATATTACTGTTATACTCATAGTCTTTTAGCATAGTTTAGGACTATAAATAAAAGTAGATTTAATGTGTAAGCAATAAATTCCCCATTAGTCAGAACAGTATAATATTACCCTCCATTATTTAGAGTGATTGCTTGCAATTCATTAATAATGTCTTAGATTCTTTACATTGTAGAGAGCTGTCCCCATCCTCCTACATATATTTTTTCATCCTTCCACCAATTTGGTCTTGATTTTCCATAAACACGCTGTAATCGATCAATTACTCTTCCTAAATTATGTTAAAACTCTTGGATTACAATTTGTCATGATCTCCTTAGTAAGTCCTATCCATCTGGCTACTTACGTATCTCTGAAAATCTTTTGGATGCAAAGAAATGTTTTAATCTCGTCACCAACATAATGTGAAACTATTTCTAAATGATGGGTTATTATGAATTTCTTTTTCCTACAGCATTCACTAAAGTAAAAGATAACCTCCTCAGATTGTATTAATAATCTGCATACATTTACAAAACGTTATATTTTCACAAGTTTCATATAATCGTAAGTTAGGAATTACTTGAATGGTTTTGTGGAGAGGTTTGTTCATTTAGCTGTTGTTTTAGATACAGTTGTTCTCAAATTAAATATCCTTTGACATAATTCAGTGTGAAAAAAGTTTGTCAGAAGTCTCTAAAAATTGATATGGTCCATCAATTTAGAGCTATTGTTCTGCATAGGTATCCATCATCACTGACTTTTCTGTCAGCATTTAAAACTCAAGAAGTGAAATTTAAAAAAAAACCCTTTACCATAAGAACAAATAAAGGCCATTCATCTAATTTTTTTTGGTTGAACATACAAATTTGATTTATCTGCTTGATGGCGTGGCCCAACAAAGCAAAGAGAATAGTGACAAGACTGTCTCTCCTTTGCTGATGGGTTTTATTTCCAGGGAGACAGAGATGATTTAAGGGCCACCAATATAATTTGCATGGTAAACCACAGCAGAATATTGTCCATTCCCAGCAATCCCATTCAGGTATTTCTCACATTCGTATCTGGTACCATCTCGGGGATGTTTGATTATAGAGGGGCTAATTTTTCACAGGATGAGTGTTTGTGATGTCCTGTAAACTTGTACAAGACAGGCACAAAGCCTGGGCTTCTACCCTGTGCTGGGTACATGCAGGGTGTGTGGCAGTGAAGAACTGGGTCCCAAGCACTTCATGAATTTAAGCACTTTTTATAAATCCTTTGTTAATTAGGATGTCATCTTAACGCTCCAAGAAAAGCTTTCCATCAAGTGTATTGAACACTTCTCCCTAATGCTGGAGCAGAGGATTGAAGGATCTGGAACAAAACTCCTTTTGCTACATGAACAAGAGACTCTAACTCAGGTTTGTGTAATCATACTTTAAAACAGATATTAATGAGATGGATTAATCAGTAAATTATCCATCTTTTTCATTACTCAAGTGAGTTAGCTGCAAGCTTTATGGTTTGATACAGTCTATCAAATTGCAAGGATATTTAGATGTGGTTGTAGGAATAAGGTTCTCACTGGAAACAAATATTTTTCTGTAATACTAACATCATATTTCATTGCTTCATTGGGCCTTTCAAAACTATTAAGGATTTAAAGATCAGACTGAAATCTAAAAAATAGTTATCAAGCCTTTTTGTATCACATGAGGCCCAACTAGTAAACATACTAAACAGTTGGCAAATCCATGTTAACAGTTCTGAGAACCACAGTCTGCCCAAATTTCTTTAAAAGTCTTATTTTGATCTTGGGTTCCAGTTTGATTATACAGATCTGTATCTGGGTGACAGGGGATACTCTTCTTTCTGATGAAGTCAAGCTTGGCCTCTTTGGACAGAGATGCATTATGTCACTTCAGTGATGATGAATTGTGACATAGAAAATGTTGGTGTGACTTTCTTCCTTAGATCAGGGAGGTGTGACTAAAGCTAAAGTTGCTTCACAGTTACCAGCAGAGTACCCCCATTTTATCTGCTTATCATTTTGCAAAACTGTTTAGCCTGAAAATTTTTATTATATTTGTGTGTTTCAGGAGAACATTAGTATATTTTTAAAATTTCAGTTAAATTGGAAAAAAAAAGAAAAAGGAGAAATGGATTCTTAGATGGGGAATAATAATTTAAATGACAGAATCACTGTAATTATAACTAGAGTCTGTGTAATGGCATGAAGGAGCTTAGTTCACCAGCTAATAGGCTTCTTAGCATTTTCTAACCTTTAAGCTCTTGCTTTTGCCATGTTAATATTCTTTTCTTGCAGATATAAGCTACCCAGTGGTTGCAGAAAATCCAGAAATACTCAATACTTGTCCTCCTAGTCTAGCCATCTCCTTGAAATAATTGGTAAAATTCTCACTGAAATCAGAAATATCAGAATAAACCAGCATAGTGAGCTTTCAAAAATCCCATCCAGAGCTTTTATTTGTATGTACAGAGTTTGTCTATATACTTTGGAAAGAGGTGAGACAATGTGAGATGAATAGACCTTTTGAAAATTGTTTGAGCAAGACAGATACTTTATTGGAGATTTTGTAAGTATAGTTTTGTCAAGTAAAGATCTTGATTATAAAGTACCCTAACTAACTGCATTAGCCTAATTGAATAAATTACATGAACTGCATTAATTCTGAGGGTTTCTTCTTTGAAGTTCCTGTAAAATCAGCAATACTTTAATTTGCCATTATAATGTTGCTGCTGACCATGACTTACAGTGGTGGTTTTGGATTGTTACCCTTTCATCCAATTATTCATTAGCTGTGCAGTGGTCTCCTGTGAATACATCCAGATTACAGAGATAGATGCTTAAAAAAGTTTTGCTGACCAAAACATGGAGCAGACTATTTAATTTTTTAGGGTATTGGATTTCAGTCAAAAGTTATGGAGTAGATTTCTTAATCCAGAACTACCCAGGAAAAAGACCTAATTTCTTGCAAATTGCCTAATGGATTAAGCAAGCAAGAGAAAGTCAGAGTAATAACTGCCAAGCTGGGCCTCATCTGTGCTCTCAGACAGTCTAAGAAATAAAATGTGAGTCCTTCCCAAAAACCTATCTCTTCTCATTTATGAGTATTTTAGTCCTGCTGAAGCTCAGTTTGCCTTTCACTTGGATGGTTTTTGTTAAGATCTGCTTTCTCTGTCCTTTCACTCTGGTTTTGAGTGAATTCTGTTGCCTTGAGGATGAGTTGTATCAGGCAGTCATGCCTGTATGGGTCTAAAAGTCTTTCCACAAGATTATATATATGATGTTTGTAGGTGAAGAACTTATTAAGTAGCCCATGGCAAAGCTCTTTTTGGGGCAGAATGATTTTTCTTGCTACACAGGGCTCTAGAGCAAGGTAACATTGCCTGAGACTACAGACCATGTTGCCCGGCCAGGGCCGCCAAGCTCTAATATTATTATTGCACTGCCCTAGGTGACCCAAAGGCCAAGCTCGCATAAGATGAGATGTCTTTTCAGGATTAGCTTTGTCCCAAAGGATCCCATCGATCTTTTAAGAAGAGATCCAGTTGCTTTTGAATATCTCTATGTACAGGTAAGTGAAAGCACAGCCATTGCTAGTGTAAAGGAGATTTAAAAAAATACACTTAGTGTATATATATAAATTTACATCTTCACATAGAAAGTTGTGGTTGCAGTAAATCCTGGCTTTCATTTCTGCTGCATAAAGCCAATGAATGCACTTGGGGAATGTGCAAATCTCTATCATCTGCAAAGTCCTCTTTCTTCATAAGTCTCTCCAAATACTAACGCTTTGATATCTTTCCAAAACGTATTTGGCTTTAGAGAAGAATGAAGCTGAATTAATTGCTAATACTTATTTATGGTACTACAATATAAGACAGAAATGATGTCTGAAAAGGAACTTCCAGTAAAGTGAATGGGAAAACTGACATACAAACAATGTGGTTCTCCTGAGTATCTCACCAGGTAGAATCCTGCTATCCTGAGTCCAGATATACTGATATCCTCCCAGCACTCTTTGTGTTGGAGGATTACTCTTCTCTCCAGGAATGTTGAAGAGAGCTTAGGCATGAAACAATCATGCCTTTTGCTCTTTGGCAGAAGTACTGGTGTTCTTCATTAGTGCCCATATCGTGAACAGTTGGCACATGGTCCTGCTTCTGAGTTAAGGGTTAGTTTCCATGGAATGTTAATTTAAAGAAAATAAAATAAAAAAAGAAGAAAATAAGAGAATGATAATTTATTTTTAGAGCATGGTTTTTTAACGTGATGCTCCCTCTACTGGTTCTTTGGCAGAGCTGTAATGATGTGGTTCAGGAAAGATTTGGACCAGAACTGAAATACGACATTGCCCTGCGGTTGGCTGCATTACAAATGTATATTGCAACTGTGACCACTAAGCAAACTCAGAAGATCTCCCTCAAATACATAGAGTAAGTTGAGAATGCTGTGTATTCTTCAAAAGTGAAATGTTAGGAGTAGCTTGTAGATTCTTTACAGTTGTTTCTTTAATATGTTGGTATGCATGCACCAATTTTAGGTTTATTCTTTGTCACTGGAATTGATTCAGCTGTGTTAAGAGTGGTACATTTTGTCCTTTTGGTCCCATTTATCTTTTCGTCATCTGTTTGGGCATGTGAAATAGACTATAAATGTAAATAAGATTAGCTCATTTGCTTTTAATGATTTAAGATCTAAGTTTATATGGTCTGTATCCTAAGGTTTTAGTAGAGATTATTATAGAAAGATTCAGATTATTGCTTACTTCGGAAGACAGTAAGTCATATATTGGAGTTCTTAATATTTCTTAAATGCCGAAGTACTCCAGTAGGCATGAATCATATGTTAGACACCATGTATATATAACTACAAAGAAAAAGAAATATTGAAAAGCGCAAATGTGTGTATATCTGCTTGGATTTAAAAAAAAAGGCAAAAAAACTGCACAACAAAATAAAAAATACGAGACCTAAACTTCTGTTGCTGTTGCTTAGCTTATTGGCAGAATGGAAATAACTGTTGCAACACTCAGTGTTGTAGAGTTTATCCATCATATTGTAGACAATGCTATATTCTATCCTATTAATGAATCTGCAGAAATAATTACTTACAAGTGAAGAGTCAATCTTCTGTCAAAAGGGGTGCTTCAAGCAGGAAAAGAATTTGGTAAAGGGAAGTGAACTGGTTGCATTTGANCTCTGGTTTCCACGTTCTAAAAGAAGCCTATAAAAGAAAATTTAATCTGACATTACAGTGTTAAATTATCTGCTATTTTAAGTCTGTAATTTTACTTGCCGATGTAATTAAGTGGTGTTTAACATAGACTTTTGGTATCAAACTTAAACATTCTTTTCTGAATGGCATGAGTGAAGAGATGGAAGGCATAGAAGAGAGATTATTTATCATTTTAAAATACCTTTTTCATAAGCAATAATTGTTTAAATTTTAAAAATAACATGTTGTTATTGCAAAACTCTGGACTTGATCAATTCTCCTTCTATTTTCAGGTAATCATTCACTTGGCATCATAGTCACCAGTCTTAGATAAATAATCATCACAGGAATGTGAAATTAAATATATGCCTTTTATTGCAGAAAAGAATGGGGATTAGAGACTTTTCTTCCATCTGCTGTGCTGCAAAGCATGAAAGAAAAGAACATAAAGAAAGCACTTTCCCACCTTGTCAAAGCAAATCAAAACCTAGTTCCTCCAGGCAAAAAGGTATTACATTTGCATCTTAATGGAAAATATGTTTTAAGAATAAAAAGGGTGGCGTTCATGGGACACATTTAAAGCTAAGCCTTCAGAGAAACACCTAGCCACGATATTTTCAGAGATTTAGCTTTGGGTGCTGGTGCAACATAGCCAAGAACTATTAAAAATAATTAATTTCGCCCCAGCTAAACTATCTTCTTATCTTGAAAATGTCAGAGAACTGGTTATTAATATCTCATGTATGATAAACATATATATAAGTACATATTTTAATTGATTTAGTGCTTTCTATGAATGGCAGATTTGCTAGGAAAGTTTTTGTTTTCTCTCTGATGCTCTCATCTGACATAAATGCTGTTTTTCAGATTGTTTTCTCTTACACTGTAGAGAAAGACTTTTCGCTGGCCAAGATCTAATGGGATAGATGATGGTCCTTACAGTTAATGACCCTCCTTGCTGTTGTAAAATGCTTTTCTTAGCACTAAGCTTTCACTTCAGTTGGAAAAAACACGGATAAGATGTCTCTGAGAAATGCCTTTGTTACCATACATGCAGCTGAGACTGCTTTTAGACACTGTAATGTGGTTTCTTAGTGCAGGTCATCTTCTCTCTGTAGTCAATGGAGAGAAAGAGGCACTTCTAGGGAGCAATTCATCCCATCCCACATTCGGAACCAAAAGTAGGTCAGATTGCTTGTGTCCTAGAAATGCTTATTTCTCTTCATGGACTATAAAAAGAACCTACAAGTGACTAGCTGAGACATAAAATGAGCTGAATCCTGTTTCATGACACTTTGTTTCTGAACCAAAAAGCCTCCAAACAGCTGGTGCCTGAGCTGAGGCTCATTGTGATCAGCAGAAATCCTGCCTGGAGTTTTCAGAACAATCATGACTGTGAACGTGGCTCTATGTGTTTGACCTTAGGAAGAAAGGCGGAAGCACTGAGTGTCTCCTATACTGCTGAAACTAAAACTAAATTATGCCAATTGCTTATTATTTATCCTGCTAGTGTAAATCTGTGCTTATTTTGGAAGCCATCACTGCTGCAGGCCTTGCAGGTGTAAGATATGCCTTGCAGTGGTGTACCAGTAGCAGTTCTTGGTTAGAAGAGATATTCAGTCCTCTCCTGCAGCAGGCAGACTTTGTTGGGTTTGCTTCATTCGTTTTGATTTGAGCTTTTTAAGCAGATAGGTCTCAGAAAGAAAGCATCTGAGCTCTTCATCACCTCCTGTCTCACTTGTAGGTACTAACACAGGAACTAACTCATTTCTTTCTGGGGTCTTGTCTTCCTTCACATTAAGGGAAGCTTGTCATTCTCAGGATTCTCCTGGTTTTTTACAACCCTTGTGTATTTCTCGACCAAGTGAACAGCTGGTGAAGCAAAGGGGAAAGCATTACCAGCAGTTGCTCTGCTTTGGATCCATTTCCTCCTTGTTGTCTAGGAAAAAATTAGGATAGGGGCCCTTAAAATGCTCCTCAAGATCAAGTAAGATTTTGAATTATAAATCTAGTGACTGGAATGAGACTAGCAAATGATATGAGACTGTTTTATATTATCTTCTAAAAGTCCAGATAAAAGGATTTACACCAGGGAAGTGTAAGGTTTGGATTCAGACTGCATGAAATAAACTATTTCTTGTTTTGCTTTTGTCTCATAAAGAATTTCCAAGTTTTGTTTTTTAAGTAGATAGTTTAAGCTCAGAGGAAAAAAAAAAGAGGATACAAATCATGACATGTATTACATGATATGATCATATGTGTTGATGTGCTCTATTTAGCTGTCAGATTTATTACCTACTAAATATGGTGGAAGAGTATTATTTTAGAAAGTAGAAAATGCAGTAACAAGTTGGAATAATATGCCAAACACCACAAGTACCTAGCAAAATGTAATATACGTAGCTGACAAATGCAAATTTTTGTTCTCTTTCTCTGTATAGGTACATAAACGTTTAAGAACTGATGGAGTTTATGAATGGAAAGCTGCTGTCTTAGCCTTGAAATCCCTCAGTGAACAGATGTTTAATCTGAGTACTTTAACATTTTCCCTTCATTAAAGCAGTTAGGATGTTCTTGAGGTGCTCTGATCTGCCCATTCCCAAGTCCTCAGTGCATTTTAACTAAAGAAGCAAGATACTAATTTTAAGAATGAAACTGTTTCTCCTCATCTGAAGCTCAAGCATCTCAAGATTTAGTTTCAGGCTCCAAAGAGCTGTTATTGCAGACCATTCTCTTTATATTACACAAATACATTTTCTTTCTGAATTTTATAATGTGATGATTTCCACAATTACCTCTTACCCCTGCTTCTCCTTCCTCAGCTCTCTGCTCTGCAAGCCAAGGTGCATTATCTAAAATTCCTCAGTGATCTACGGTTATATGGAGGGCGTGTCTTCAAGGCAACACTAGTGGTAACTTCTCTTAAAATAGTCTCTTCTCTTGATTTATTTTATCTAATGCCTTTTTTTTTTTTTTTTTTTTTGGAAAGCTGGATCATATAATTTTCTTTAGAAGTTTAGGTTCTATTTATATGCTTAAAAATAATTTTAATTTAACCAAATCACTTTTTGTTTCTTTTCATCTTGAAAATAATATATCTGCCATAATAAAAATTTTACTGGGACTTTGGAGATAGATAGAACTTTCTTAGCAAATAACACCATCCAATTATCTACTGAATGCTAAAATTGTTAGTCTGGAAAAATCTTAATGACCAAGTTTTTCTTTTAACAGAAGCAGAGTCCATCCATCGTCTGTCCATCTAACTATCCTCCTAAAAACTAGAGTGCAATCAACATCCAGCAAGAAATTCCTTTACTTTTTTTAAAATTATGAACCAAGTATGCTCTTGTGTATCATACCTTCCTAGAAAAAACATAATAATCTTTAATGTAGAAATGCCATGCAAATGTAACTCTATGTAACTGAAAGAAGGGAGTGGTGATTTCTGTCACTATGCAGTACATATCATGTTTTTTACTTGGACTTTTTTTCTTTTTCTGCTATAGCAGGGAGAAAAGCGTTCAGAAGTGACTCTGTTAGTAGGGCCACGGTACGGAATCAGCCATGTGATCAACACCAAAACAAATCTTGTGGCTCTCCTGGCAGACTTCAGCCACGTGAACAGAATTGAGATGTTTACAGAAGATGAAACCAGTGTTAGAGTTGAGCTGCATGTCTTAGATGTAAAAGTAAGTTTTTTATTGATTTGTGTTGGTACAACATCTTTAAATAATATTTTTGTCTTTATTTGAGTATTAAATCAAGCTATGCTGTTCTGAACCTTTTCATGCCAATAATGCTCTGTGAGTGCATTTTCAGCTCTTTTTTTGGACACAGTGCATACATACTACAGGTTGGTCCTACAGTGTACCAGGCTGGGGTCTTCCAGCACCTGCAATCTATTTTGATTTTTCTCTCATCTGACCCTCAGCAACTTGCTTATTGTCTTCATGGATTTCCATGTTAAGAAGAGCTGAAGATGAAATTTGCCTTCTTTTGAAGCTCCTTCCAGTGTAATATACAGTATTATTACCAGTAAAGAATTGCCAGCTGCATTGGACCAAGGTCCCCTGTAATCCAGTGTTATATCCACAAAGTTGACTGCAAGTAACCACATAGCAGTTGTCAATTAAATAAACTGTTAAAATGCATGGCTTTTATTCTTAGCCTTTATAATTCCAGTTCAGTGCTTTGCCCTACATAATATATTCACAGATGCTCATCATCTACCTCTAGTCACTTAATTTCTTTTAAATCTCACTTAACACTTTGCATCCGTGGCATCTGGTGGCAAAATGAGTCGAGTTTTGTATGTTATACCATCCTGGTTCTTCTTGGTGTGGTTTCTATTTGGTTTTGAAGTGGAAGGCTTCATAGACTTTCTAGTGCATTTATCTGAATAACCAGAGACTGAAGGAATAGTTCTCATTATACTTGAAACTTAAATATTTGATTAAAATAACTAGAACCTAACAGTTCTTTTTGCTTACCGCGATATACATAAAAGCACACATGAGGAATATTTTACTAAGCTTTTGCTTTGAGTGCTTTAGGTGTATTGACCTGGAACTGTTTCCCTGTATTTAAGGTAATGCAAAAAACATTGTTGTAAAGTAATCTAGATGCTCTTTGACAGCAGCTTAAGATAAATTTACAGGTTGGTGAACACAGCATCTCTTTCACCTTACTTAGCAATGGTAACCTCTGAGGATCTCAGGCTGCTTTGTCTGCTCACTGTGCTAAACTCATAGTCTTCTTGTAAAAAAGCTATTATCACCTTTTGACAGATGGAGAAAGTAATATAGAAATTAAATCCTTCCCATCTGCCCATATGTAATATGCAGCACCGTATACCATAGTATTATGTATTACCATGGTTTTATGTTGTTATATATTATAATACTGTTACTGTCTTATTTCAAATTGTGCATATCCCCATCTCCTTGCACATGTGATCTTAAACCCAGAGAGACTGACTAAAAATAAAAATCTAGGAAGGTATGGGTGGGATTTAACAAAAAATTGCCTCTCTTTGGGGCACAAGTAGGGGTTATGACTATGTCCTGTGAAGGAGATGCAGGCACACACAGGTAGGTATTCTCAACTGATGTTTTCATTCTTTGATTTACCCCTAGGTAGCAGGTTCATATATTCAGGTTCTGAATGTACCAGTATATGTTATATATGCCTTTATTTTCTTAATGAAGAGACAGTTTTGATTTTTATTTTGTTTTTGTTTCTTTAAATATGTTCTGAAGCATGTTTCACTTGGCAGAAGTAGGCAATAAAAGTTTAGCTGTCACAGGACTTTTCAGCAGATTAACAGTACTTCACAGCACTGTTTTCAGCAATCTGAGATTTCTGTGAAGTTCATCAATTTCTGCCAATCACTGCAGAAAATTTGAGATGAGCATAGCATTTCAAATGTCAGTTTTTAGTAGTTGCTCAAAAGAACAGAGATTAATTAACCTACTGTATGTTTAATCATTTATAGTAACTCTAATAGCTATAGTTGAGTACCTTGAAAGAAACATGTATTGAATAGAAGCTCAAGCTGTAGCAAAAAATAGGTTAAAGAAAAAAACCCTCATGTATTTTTCCAAGTTGCTGAAAATAGTTTCTACAACATTCAGGGCACCTGGGACATTTTGGCCTAAGATGCTGCAGCACAGGCTTTTAAAAACTCATTGGACCTATTGTGGGTTTGGTAGTAAGCTGTGATCGTCAGTTATGTTTTGGCCACAGCTTCCATCCGAATCAGTTGTCTTTTTACTAGTAAGGGTCTGAGTAGGTTGGAGAGCCATCCTTGTTGCATGTGACATTCCTCCTGGAATGAATGATGCAGGTCCTTGCATCTGTCTTGTGACCGTGGGCTCTGCATGCTAAATTGTGATAAATTGTCACAAATGTCCACACAGCTATGAGTCACTACAAACTGGGAGTGATAAGATGGGTAGTCTATGGTCTAATTTCTATCTATGCATCATGGTAAGGGCTTAATTTTTGTTTCCTGTCTAGGAGTTGTAGAGGCTAGCCACCTTAATAAATTACATTTGAGGAGAACGGCTTTTGGTATTAAAAGCTACGGAGACATGAATAAATTTTTTAGGCAAGGAAATCCTGGCAGCCACAGTTTTTCAAAGCTCTGAGGTCTTGCATTTTTGTTAGGACTGGCTTTTTTTTACAGTGCTGTGTGTTTGTTTTCTTTGCTGATCACCATTCTGGGGATCTTTCTTCATTCTCCTTGTCTGTTTTTCTCCTTATTTTTTCACCACTTGACTTTTCAATAACACCTGGACACAAACGCTGAAATCTTTTAACCTGTCACTGTCCCTGCTGTGTAATGATAGTTTTAACCTGACTGCTGTATTTTATGAACCTCAACTTTCCCTGACTGTTTGCTTCCCATGCCATGCTTCTTTGTATATACTTAGTACCACATTTTCTGGGAAGTAAAAGATTTCCATACAACTGCAAGACTCCAGCACCTAATGTACCAGGTTCTTAACCTGTGGTAGACTCAGAGTCTTAAAATAGTTAGCTTCATTCAGAAAGAAAGCAATCAGTTGTTAAGATGTCCAGTTGTACTTCTACCTTACTACAACCCCAATTTTTACTAAACTTTTGATACTGTTTGATATTATTAGTGAGGAAAATAAATTCCCGCATGTATTTTTCAATGTGGTATTTGTGATGTAATTCCTTTTGCTTTGATGCAATAGTATTGTCAACAGGCAAACAAATTGAGGAGGAGCAGCCTTAACCTGATTGTATTCTTCTTAGCCTATTACTCTTCTGATGGAGTCATCAGATGCAATGAATCTTGCTTGCCTAACAGCTGGATACTACAGACTGCTGGTTGACTCAAGGCGCTCAATATTTAACATGGCCAACAAGAAAAATGCAGGGAGCCGAGAAACAGGTATTTATTTTACAGTACATTAACAATGGTCCAGTGTATAAAGAAGAAGTCAACTTAAGCCAGAGCACCTCAAGATAAATAGAAAGCTTTGTCAAATGAGATCTAATTGCTGGTTCACACCTAGCGCCACAGTGTATCAATTCAGCTTTATGATGTTCTAATATACAGCCCATGATAGCATCTTCATGGTAAAACAAACCATGTGATGAACTTCCTTCATACTCTAGTAGACAGATGCATGCTCCCTGTGAGTGCTGTCATTTTATATGCATATATCTTTTGTCAGAATACATATGGTGTTGGAGAAACAAGCCGCTTTTGTGTTACTATGCCTGGAATAGCATTTGTACCTAGCTGAGGTTTAGTTTTGTTCTAGAGTACAGAAGTAACAATTAAACTTTAGGTCATTAAATCAACAGGTATTTAAATTAGAACAGAGGAGAATTTGAAAGCATTTTTCTGAAGTATTTGATGACTCAGCTGTCCTATTCAGTGTTTAATACTCAGCATTAACAAATGATTGTTTACAAATTACATGACTTTGTTCTTTGATTTCATAATTTTTATTTTATTTCACCATGCTATAGGATCTGAAAATAGAGGGAAGCATAATATCCTTGCTTCTGAGTGGAATTGTATAGCAAAAACTACCACTTTCCTGTCCGAAGGAGATCAGGAGGCTCAAATGTCCTTTGCTGATCCAAAGCAGAAGACTATAGATGTTTCTGAAAGTCTGTTATGTCCAAAAGAACACAGACATCTGTACATAGAAAATACTTATAATTCAGGGGGATTTGATCAGCATCTGGCCAAGCAAAGTGACCCTGCTGAAACAGAAGAAAGCAGAAATTTTAACCAGCCTTCACTGCTGTCACTCTCAGGTTTGGAACCTAGCAAGAAAGCACAGGATTCTCCCAGGGGAGCAAAAGTTTCCTTTATATTTGGAGATCCCAACTTGGATGCTATCAGTCCCCAGACTCTTGGCTATGAAAGGCTTTTGGATGAAAGTCCAGAAGTACTAGAAAAACAAAGAGCCATTTATCTTAGTAATGCCAATGATATTAAAGGCCTGGAGTTGTCACCAGATGCTGAAAGCATTCAGTTTGCTACAAATTCTGTTTACGCAACTGTAAGTGATGGAAAAATATTTGGAGCTGCAGAAGGCATAGAAGAGCCCTTGCTGCATGATATTTGTTATGCAGAAAACACAGATGATGCTGAAGATGAAGATGAAGTAAGCTGTGAAGAAGATATTATGGTAGGAGAAATCAATAGGCCTACTCTTCTCAGCCTTTCTGGTTCTAGTGATGACATTATTGATTTGACTTCACTTCCACCTCCGGAAGGTGATGACAATGAAGATGATTTCCTTTTGCATACCTTAAACATGGCCATTGCTGCTCCTCCACCTGGCTTCAGGGACAGTTCAGATGAGGAAGACTCTCAGAGTCAAGCGACACAGCCTAGAGAAAACAAGGAGCAAGACAGTAATCTAGGCAATGATGACATTCCAGTGTCACTTATTGATGCTGTCCCTACTAATCCAGAGGGGAAGTGTGAGAAGGGGCTAGATGATGCTGTAGTCTCTACACTTCAAGCACTAGAAGCTTTGGCTGCTTCAGAGGAACAGCAGACGAATGACAATTCAGGTTCTTTCACCATAGTTACATTTATTCATTGAAAATCATTCCATCTCATCCATTTAGCTTTGGAAATACTCCATTTCATGAGGGTTGGTTTGGTTTCTTTTTAGTTTTCTTTTTATTTTTTGCCATCATTTTACATACATCGTATTTCATATTTAATGGAGCCACCACTATTGTTAAACTACCTGTCTCGGGAACTGTGCAATAAAGTCAGAGTATTCTTACAAAGAATATTTTTTTTCTCTAATACATCCCCTTTTGCTTGTCACTTATCCAGGTGCCTCAGCTGCTGTCATTTAATTGACTCTTATTTTTTGTGGCTTGCAGGTGTAGCTATCCTGCGAGCATATAGCCCTGAGTCATCTTCAGATTCTGGCAATGAAACAAATTCCTCTGAAATGACTGAAAGCTCTGAACTAGCCACAGCACAGAAACAATCGGAAAACACTGCACGTATGTTCTTGACCACAAGTGAAGGCTACCAACCCCTTGTGGAAGAGCAGACTGAATTTCCCATCGCTAAGAGTCAGGCTGGAGGGCCAGGCATGAAGCCCTCACAGCCTTTGGCTGGTGGTCAGGCTGCAGAGCTACAGTCAAAAGTTGTGCCTTCAAAGCAGATTCTTCATTCTGATAACATGGAAATGGAGCCAGAGACCATGGAAACAAAATCTGTCACTGATTATTTTAGCAAATTGCACATGGGATCCTTGGTATATTCTTGCACTAGTAAAAGGAAAAATAAGATGACAGATAGCGAAGTAAAAGCATCCTCTGATGGCAATGCTACTGTGAAAAAGCAACAGGGAAATAAAAAAGCAGAGTCTGATGAAGATCTAAAAGCTAAATTTGGAACTCTTTCAGCAAGAGACAGTCAGCGTCTAAGCACTTTTAATGTGGAGAGAACTGCCTTTCGCCAAAGATGGTACGCTGCCGATGATGGGGCAGCAGATAAGCCAAGCCCAGAAACAGTTAATGGGAAGACTTTTCCAAGAGTTCCTGTTGTTGGTAAAACAGAAACTGACTGTAAGGAAGAAGGGGATCCTGAGGTGGATCATGGTGATACCTCAGGGCTTGGCCAAGGTGAAAACTTCCTGTCAGATATGACTCCTGTGTCTTCAGCCAAAGACCTAAACGATGCAGAAGATACTGATTTATGTGCAGATGACCATCCTTCAAAGCTTCCAGAATCTGAGCAGAGTGTGGCTAGACTTTGTGAATATCACTTGGCTAAGCGCATGTCATCTTTGCAAAGTGAAGGCCATTTCTCGCTGCAGAGCTCTCAGTGCTCGTCAGTGGATGCAGGATGCAGCACAGGCAGCAGCCCATGTGCTACCCCCGTTGAATCCCCTCTTTGTTCCTCTGATGGTAAGCACATCATCTCTGATCCATCAATGAAGGGCATTGCCTATGTTCCGGCAGATGAGAGAGCTGCCATTCTTCCAAACCACGGAACGACATACAAGGACCTGCACCAGCAGCCTGAAGCCGTGTGTCACAGAATGACGGTGCCTGTTGTGCATTCAGCAATTAATGCTGAGCCAATTTTCGGCACTTTGAGAGAAGGATGTCATCGGATCCCCAAGATAAAAGAAACTACAGGTACAGCAGTAATAGAGTGTTTCTTGTGTTTGTTCTTAAAGCTGCAAGTTCATGTTGAGGCCTAGGTAAGACATTTCTGTTGTCTTAATCTGGAACTATGTCATCAGGCTGCAGCAGGCAGTGAGATTAGACCTTCAGTTTATCTGTTCCTTTTACTTGTACATGTTGAGATATTCTGATGAGCTGCATACAAAGATCAACTTTTTAAAAAGCCTCTTACTACAGTTAAAATATTTGGAGGGACACTGATGGAGAGGCCACTCTTCCACTCTTTGGAAGCCTCTCCATAATCCATAACCCCTTGAGTTCCAGGATACTTTTAGATTATAAAATGAATTCAGAAATTATAATAATCTAGGGGAGCAGAACGTTTGATTCATTTGTTATGTATCTTATATGCTATTTTAGCAGGTTGTCAAAAACATGCCAATATGGATAAAAAGCTCTAAATGTTAAGAATAAGAAAATGTCACTACCTTATTAAGCATGTATTTACTTCACAATCTGACAGTAGGTGTTTCTTTAAAGTTATAAAAAAATGCACAATTTTTCAGAGACAGCATTGAAATTCTTTCAGTGGCATTTTAAGTATTTCCCTCTTTTTGGGTTACAACCTACATGTAGCCATAGTGTGTGAATGCGTGAAAACCCAAAAGTGGAACAGACTAGGAGTTAGAATGAGAAATAATCTTTCTCTGCCAAAAAAACTGCCACAAAACCAAACCAAAATTACCATGAACGCATCTTTCCATATTCTTTCAGGTGTAGTTAAAAGAAGTATTTTAATCTGAAAGTATTAATTTGTTAATAGAAAATATGCAACCCATTTATTAGGGGAGATTTAGGATGTTTTGTATGTGATTTGCTGTTAATTTCTTGAGTAAGTCTTCTGTAGTGAAATGAACAATTAGTTATTCATAAATTATAATTAGTTGTCCGATTAAAAAAGACATTTTAGTAAAATAAAAATGACTGGTAATTATTTTTTGTGGAGTATTTTGAGGAATGGAGACCATTGGGAAATACCAGGAAACCGTTTGTCCTGACTGTTAAAATATATTCAAAAGTTCAGTCTATGAATATTGTCAGGGTGATGCTTAATTATTCTGTCTGCTCTTCTACTACCCCTAGTGTAGCTTTCACAGAGCCTGAAAAGGGAAGACAAGGAGGCATGCCTACAGCTTTTCCTAGACAGCCTCTAGCTGACTCCATCATGCTATCATCCACGCTATCAGAATCAAAGGTGCCAAGTCAAAATGAAGACTCTTGTGACATTCCCAAAGTAAATCAGGCTTGTGGGGCAACAGTTAGTTTATGGCCATATGACATGATAGGAGGAAGCCTCAGGATGCCGCAGAGCAAGAAAGCGCTGAGACGCAGCAGCAGCAGCAACAGCATTGGAAGATCTGCAGGCATTGAGATGCTGTTTGAGAAGAAGGCAGCCATGGCCAGCTTGAAATGCCTGGACATCACCCAAAAGGATGAATGCAAATCGGAGAGAAGGGTGGAATTTTCCCTGGGCAAAAAGCTGTCAAAAAGTTACTCTCAGAGTTGTGTGTACGTCAGCACTGATAAGAAGGACAGTAAGAGGTGTTCGGGCACAGGCATCGGTCAGAAGGACTCCAAGCCGGGTCGAACACTGCCCTTGCGAAAGCTGAACACCAGCACCTGGAGGTGTCGGGGCCCCTTCAGCTATTGCTTCCTGAGCAGAGGAAATGATGACAACGAGGAGGAAGATGACCGAGACAGCCATCAGCGCTCACATCTCTGCGAACCACAGATCCCGAGCGAGCTTGCAGAACCAGTTGCTCAGTCGTTGTCCAGTGACAATGAGCAGAAAGTTTTGGAGTCCCCAAAAGCTGCTGAGCCCCCACATGATGCAGTCAATGAGCGTGAGAAGAGCAGTGCTGACACCCAAGGTGGCCAAATTGATGTGAATCTCAACGATGTAGCCTTCGATGCACGAATCACGCGAATAAATGTGATGAAAGAGAAGACTTATGCAATGCCTGATGGATTTATTGCAGCACAAAAGGATGCCAATGAGCTACTCTCACTGGTCCGAGCAAGTATGGGCAAGAGAGAAGATTTACGTCCAGAAACATATGACCTTAAACTTTCTAAGTACAAACAGCTGTTATCTTTGGAATCGAGACAGTTGGGAAGTGCCTGCAGGAAAATGGCCATGGCTGATAAAAGCCCTGAGGAAATGCTTTTAGCTATGACTTCCAGCTTTCAAGTACTCTGTTGCTTAACAGAAGCCTGCATGCGTTTAGTTAAAGTCATGAACTCTGAAACACAGCAGCAGGAAATTATAGCTAAGATAGACGAGGTTGTAATAAACTACATTTGTCTTCTGAAGGCTGCAGAAGCAGTGTCAGGCAAGACCTCCGGTGATCCTAGCATTAAACTCTTGGCTCGACATCCGAATACCATGGCCGCTATTGTAAGCACACTAACACGTTCTCTTAAAATGCTTTTAAATAAATAAAATACAAAAGTCACTTCATAATCTACCTTTGCAAAGCCATACATAAAAAACTTTTATTTACTGTATGTGTACGAACTAATGTAACAAACTCAGCTTTCTCTGTATATTTTGTTATTTTATATAAAATAGGTATGAGATTAAAAAAAGTTAAAATACTGAACATTGACAAAAGTGATGACTAGATCTGTCCTTCAGTTTATACAAAAACAAAAGCCAAAAAAACCCTCTCCCCAAGATCAGAAAAACAAACAGAAAAAAGTCCCATATAGGAGCAAATTGATGTTTGGCTATTTTTCATATAGTCAAATTTATGGTTGTATGAAGAGAACTGCTAAAGCCTGTTATGTCAATGAAGTTGTTTTCTGCTTCATCCAAGTTTAAACTTGGAGAATGCTCCGTGTTTAGAATGATGAATTAAATCATAATGTATATAATACAATATTTAATGTTTTAAAATTATAATTTTTAAGCATTGAAAATAGCAAAAAGACATTTAAAATCCAAGAGACTATTATAACTTACTAGAGAATATATATATAATAAATGACTCTTTTGTTCATATGGACTGAATTACCTGATTCTTCTTTTCTAGGAAATTCTGTCTTAAAAAAGAAAAAAAAAAAGTACTGAATATATGAATATACTAACTTCAGAGGGTACTTGATGTGTTGAACTTTAGTGTTGGCATTTTAGACAGTGAAGGTAACTGTGGAAGACTGAGGACACAGAAACCAGAGTGGTGGTGGTGTTCTCTCAGAAATGAAAGATTGATGCCATAATGGTCAAACCAGAATGTGTGAGGCAGGTCTACACACCCTTTTCCCTGGTAAATGACAGAGAGGACCATCAGAAAATTCCTATGCTGTTTACTGTTTCATCATATATTTATGGTGCATCTGAACAACACGGACTGCATCTATTTTGTTAAATATTTTATACTTCATATTTTATGATTCTGAATGTTTAACTGTAAATAAGTTAGAAATAAAATGAAGTTTTCAGAATACAATAAATATCTCTGAAATATTTCCAGCTAGAGGCAGTTCTTCTCTTGAGTGATGACAAAGGCAATTTGTGAATAATCTCTTCCATCTGAACCTTTCTGGAAAACACTTTGTAGTCTTGTGTTTGAGAGGCAGTCAAATCAACAGCTCTCAGTTCTGTCTGGCAAATAGGCTTTCACAACAGTGTCTGGTGAACTTTTCAGTGACTGAGGAGCAGCAGCCTCTGTTCTGCAAACTGATGTAGGTAATTTTCACCTGTTTCTCATAACACCATGTGCAAAGAGTATTACTGTTCTTGTTTTGAAAACTTACCCTTTCAGCTGAAGCACATGTGTATCTGTGCTGAACTAGAAAGACAAAACCAACAAAATTAAGGAAATATTTTCATGCACTTCATAAAACCAAGACATGCCTTTTCCTCTGACTGCAGAGAACACCTTCAAAAACACAGTATCAGAAGCTTAATCTGTTGTCCATAGGAGAAAAATCTGATTTCTGAGACCAATTCATTCAGTACATGGTCACCCTTCAGAGGGTGGCTCAGAGGTAGGCTGCAGGCTGAATTACACTGCTGGTGGGTGACAACAGCTTGTGGTGTCACACTTGGTGCTCTTGTTCTGGCAGCCCAGGGACTGGGGCTGTGAGCACTGCTCTTGTGCTGCAAATACTATGGGGTTTGAGTATTTCAGACTAAGGAAAAACTGAGCTGAACTGTTGCACTGGTATAAATTTCTTGATTGTTTTCTGAGTTTATAAAAATGTCATCAGTGATTTGGAAATACTAAGCTTCAAAAATAAATTTAGGATTGTCAAAACTAAGCATTAACATAGATTGTAGGAATGTGTCGCTTAAAGTGTTTTTAGTCCCGTTCTTTTCTTTACACTTCGTTTCAGCTGATCTAGTTTTATTTCAAAGGTAAGTGGATTTTTGTTCTTCTTACTGTTCATGAACTTTTCTGATTATAAACATACCCATTTTATTCCTTAAATTTAATATGGTCTTTCTTTTTCTGTTTTTGTTTGTTTGTTTGTTTGTTTTGGGGGTTTTTTGGGGGTTTTTTTTGTTGTATTGTTTTGTCTTGCATTGGTTTTTTGTGACAATGTTTTTTGTCACAAGTCAGCAAGTGACAGGGGGAAAACCTCTCCTTTTTAATGTGTTTGCATAGAATCATTGAAAAATTTGGATTGTAAGGGTCCTCTGGAATTCACCTAGTTCAACCCTTGCCCAGGTCTAATTAGATCAGGTTGCTTGTGGCTGTTGAAAGTGTTTATTGGGCACTCTCCAGGAACAGATGCCCCACAATTTTTTGGGCACCAGTTCCAGTATTTGGCTATCTTTATGGCTAAAAAAATGCAAAAATTCTTTCTAATTCTAATTCTAATCAGAATTTTCCATGCTCCAGCAATATCCATTGCCTTTCATCATATCACTGTGCATCTTTTAGAAGAGTCAGGCTCTGCCTCCTCTCTATCCTTTGATTGGGCAGCTGTAGGCTGAAATAAAGTCTCCCCAAGCCTTCTCTCCTCCAGACTGAGTAAAACCAGTTTCTTCAGTCTTTCCTCATATATCATGTGTTCCAGCCGCTGACCTGCATGGTCACCCTTCACTGGACTCCGTGGTGTGATTTCATAAACAACCACCATGCTCTCAGTTTTGATAAATAGGATGATCTAGCCAAGCTCTCTGAGGCATCTCTTAGAAGGCAGTTTCTCCTTCCCCCAGGACTTCAGATATCCCCATCTGGTACCGTGTGAATGTCTTTTTCGTAATGTTTCCACACAGATTTATATGCAGGCTTTTAAATGCTGCCTTATGAGAGCTTTGTACAATGGCACAGCTGCTGGAAATAATTTGTGTGCAGTCTCCTAGAATCACATGTATTCACAGGCATGCTAGGTTAGTGTCTCACAATCATCCTTTGTCAGAAAGTATTTTCATCTTCTGGGCTTTTGGGAGACCTTATTGCAGCCTTTCAATACTTAAAGAAGGCCTATAAGAAGGATGAGGACAAACCTTTTAGCACGGTCTGTTGCAGTATGAAAGGAGGTAATGGGTTTGAACTACAGATACGCTAAAGAATTTTTTTTGTGATGAGGGTGGTGAGGCAGGAACAGGTTGCCCAGAGTGGTGGTAGGTGTCCCATTGCTGGAAGCTGAACAGTCAGGTCAGACAGGGCTCTGAGCAACCTCATCTCATTGAAGATGTCCCTGCCCATCACGGGGGAGTTGGACAGGATGACCTTTAATGGTCCCTTCCAACCCAAACTGTTCTGTGATTCTAAGATCCTGTGATTCAGCTTGTCCTGTCCAGCTAAGGAGAGTCCTGGATGATAACAGACGTAACTGTTAATAATTCTGGGGCATGTGACCTTGCACATCAGTTGATGCTGAATTATAGCCTATTTCTATTAATCTTCAGCATTAAGGTGACCTTGTCTTCCTGTGTGGCATCCTGATTGATTCCCGCATTAATTGTACATGTAAACTTTGTGACATGAGGGAATGCCATCAGTATGTACCTACTTGCACTAATGCAGTAAAGAAATGCTAAATGGCACAATGCCATCTGAAATACACAATACTTTTATAAACTCTTTTATATACACTGTATGTTTAGTGATTTTTAACTTGGCTAAATGACAGGCATCTTCATGTTTCAGTCCTTGAGTTCAAGCTGTTTTATAAAATAATTGGGCAAAGTCTGCCATTTTGGCATTAAGAAACAAAGCTGCCTACCTACACTTTTTTCCCTTCTATTTTATTAATAGCCCATCAATTCATGATCACTGGAAGATCCAGAATGCTTCATGATGTCCTCGCTGCTCACCAGCCATGTGAAATAATCACACTAGCACATTACTTGAAGCTGAGAAATGGATTCCTGAGTAACTTTGTCACACAATTTATATCAAAGAGAGACCTGATTACTGCACTAAAATCCAATTAAATTTAGTAGTATTTTATCAGGGAATAATTTAGCTCAGTAGGGTACAACTGTAGCATTGTAGCAGCAGATGTTAAAAGCCAGAGCCTCATTGCAATAAGCACTAAACTGTTACAAACTGAAAACTTGGTTCATGTCACAAGTAGCTCAGTGATGAACATGTGGCACTAACATTAACCAGTCTTTATAATTTGCCACTCAAAGTTCAGTAGTAGCTGCTCTGCACAAAGAGAAGGTGATCACAATCTTCCACTGCACTATTCGTGGAACAGCCCTAATATGTATACAGACCTAGATTTGGCCAAAGCCATAGAGAGCTTGAGCTTCATTAAAATCTAAACTAAAATAAAATAATTTGAAAAAAATAGTTGATACATTTTCCTATAGGTGTTTGAAAGGGAAAATCTGCAATTTTCTGTCAGTGCTGATGGAATTTGGAAGATGCTGATGGGTGGAAATCCATGAGACTTGATCAAAACTCTTCCTTTAGAGTCTGTAAACAGTGGATTCTAGGGAGAGCGAATTTTGGCCCCTGAGATCTGGGAACAAATCTTTGATTTTATAGGGGTGGGAGGGAAGGCAAGCTAACCTAGCAACCTGTTGTACTATAGCAAATGTAAGTGTTTCAGTATTGATTTTGGGGTGTATTTCTTTTACAAAAAGAGACCGTGGCACATTTTTATGCAATAGGACATACTTAGTTGCATTTTAAGGCTCGTGTTTTCATTCTGAAAAAAAGCAATTATTTACTCTGAGCCTGCAGAGTTAAGGAAGCGTAAAAGAATGTATTATGTCTTCTGCTCTGCTAAGAAAATATTCTAAGTTCCTTTTTTTAAGTTAATAGGTTTTTAAAGTTTTTTAAGTTTAACAGGTTGTTCTGTTGCACTGAGTTTATGTGGACCTTATTGCTCAGGTTTTGGGGATGTTTGCTCCTTACGGTACCTGCACTTGCAACCTTCTTCTCAAAACACTTTTGACAGATGTTACCTATTTCAGTTTTTCTCAATGGCCAACCAAGTTATTGTTCATTTTTTTTCTTCAACCATGCCTTCCTACAGGATTACCTTTTTGCCTTTTTGATCAAAGAGATTTGAATTATATCTTGCCACCTGCTTAAGAGGTGTCTCTGCTGCCTCAAAAGAAGGCACACACCTGTGTGATCCTTTTGCCATACTTTTAAAAGTGGAATGAGAGGGCATCCAGGAGTTCATCTAGTAGCCTAAGAAGCCTGTTCTCATCTGTGAGACCAAAACTGCAAAACACTCATATTGACCAAGCTGGAATGCTCGGCACCTCTTCGCTGGGGAAAGCTTTCATCTGGACACAGCCAGAAATGGTTGTCCTTGGACTTATGCTCCAGGTGATGCTTCCCCCTTTCCATCATGTTAAAATGAAGCCAAATCTTTCCATCTAAGGGACAGGGATTACAGGATAGACAAAGTCCCTGCATCAGCATTGCTGTTCCTTGAAGTGTGACAGCTTTCTCTTGTGGTGGCAGCAGCAAGGCGGTTTCCACTGGGGGATGGTGCTTACATTTTCCCAGCTTTCTAGAAAGTGGCACTAGATGTGTTCCCTCTGGTTCGACTGTCCATTTGGGCAACAGGATTAAACAGGGACTGGCCAAAGGACTGGAAGTTTCACATCCCTGTCATGGAGTTCCAATTTATCTGAACTGCTGGAATGGCTTTCCATCTAAAGTTGTTGATTCCATGAGGACTTCACCACTAAACTACTCATTTTCAAACTTGGTAACCTGGAAAGGGTGTGCATAGGTTTCCTTTATCTCTTCCAGTATGTAATTAGCCCCTAGCAGAACGTCAGAGAGAACTATATTCATTTATTAGTATTTCATCTACCAGGTTCTCCCCAAAAAATATCTGTTTGAACTCTATCACTGGAGCTATCAGAAGCAGATTGATGTATCAATTACTATAATCAGTTGTGTCCCACAGTGCTAATTTTCCTCTATCTTGAACACTCATTCATGTGTTTTCAATGCTTTCATGAGAGTAGTTGAGTTACCAGGCTGCCTGTTGGAAAATTCCCTGATGGTGTGGTTGAAACATATCCTCCAGGCCCTGTGCTCCCCGTTTCAGTGAAGGTAAGGTGGGATGAAGGATGCGGAATTTTAATACCGAGACTTTCCCCTGTTCTCAAAGAGACTTCTGCTGCTACTCCTCTACCTGTTACTGTGGCCATTTGGCTCATCTCATTCTAGAAATTCTTTTCCCCATGCTGCAGATGGAGGAAGACTCACTTTTTCAGCACTCCTATTTCTCTTGTGCCTTGTAAGTAATGGAAAGGAATGTAAATGATTAACTAGATTAGATTTTTGGGTTGATGTTTTTGTTGGCCTTCCCATCAGCTCAGTCTGTTCCTAGTTACCTGTTCAAACTGACGTAGTCTGATATTTTATTGCATGTTTCTTACCCGTAATGAAGTCAATTTACCATCCATCACAACCTTGAGCTGTGCTTATCAAGATTTTTCCCTCTGCCAGGGAAGTGACTTTCCGGGATTTGAATTTGGTTCATGAATTTGGCTTCATGTTCTCATGGATTTTCCTTCTTCAAAAAAAGGGGCATTCTTTGTTGTTGCCTTCTCTGTTAGAAAAATAAGGCAAATCCATACCCCTGTGGTTCCTTCTTTGACCTTACTCTTCAAAGACAGGCCAGCTCTTAATATGCAGCCATTATTTTTGCTGAAGGAAGTATCTTCATCACTTATTTGTTTATGTTTTATTTCACCTTCCCTTGGGCTTCTAAGAAACATGCTTTATTTTGTGCTTTAAATAGCGAACGAGCTCCCCTTTGTATTTGCAATCCAGGCCATCTCAAATGGCCTGGATATACAGACTGTGTATATCTCTGACAGACCCAGCAGTTATCTAGATGGATGGTTGGTGTCTCAGTATTTGCTATAAAACTTAGGAATTGATACTTCCAGCTGAGTGTACAGCTTCTGTGAGACTGCTGAGTTACTGACCTGCAATATATCCACTGCTCTTTCCCCAGGCACTGCGCCATCTCTGATGAGCTGCCTCAAGAGCTGCCACAGCGCTGGGGAGAGTCAAGAACCTCTGGAAGATAATTTGTGCCAGTTAATTTTATACAAAGTTGCATGGTGTGAGCAAATGTGGATATTAATATGAGAGTTAAAAAGGAAAGAAGCTCTATTAGCTCTAGGAGCTCTATTAGCAGGGCTTGCTTCAATGTTTCAGACCATGTCTGTGTGGCTGACCATGCAAACAATTTATGACATGATATGGGGGTGTTACACTGTTGTGTCAAAGGTGATGACAACAGTGTGAATACCTCATCCATGGTTACTGCAAAGGAAAAATCCCTTTAGTCTGTAGGGATAGGGTGTAGGTATACTCTCAAAACAGATTTATTCATAGACTGTGCATCCTAAAGACTAATTACTGTTACATCTCTTTCTCAAAGACCAATCTCTATTCTCTATTCTACCTGTGGATTATGGGACAGCAGTCTATATCAAAAAAAATGGAATTAAGTTTATAATAATAAAACAGATTATTGTTGTTTCTTACTATAAGCAGAGGACTAAAAGAAAATAGTTGCCTCTAACAGAGGTCTGATAACAACAAACACTACCCTCCCATTTTTATGTAATGATTTGATAAGGGGCAACACTGAGATGTTACACAGTGGTAATTGTTTTTGCAGTTGCTCTTCAGAGAGAAAATATGTTTTCTAAATCCTTTTTGGCAGTGCATTACAAGATTCTTCCATATTGCTTATGGCTTTCAAATGACAGCATGGGGTGGCAGTGAATGTCATCAACAGCTTTATCCTTGTAAATCTTCTTTTTCGTATGCTTAACTCTGTACATAGGACAGGTTTGAAAGTGGTGTATCTAAGTATTACTGGTAACAACCTGAAGGCTTTAGCCAGTGTTCCACACTTTGGTTTCAGTAGAAGTGCTGAGTTCCTTAATATAAATAAGTCTCTCAGTGTCCATGGAAGGAGGTGATCTTAGCACTTTATGAGAATCCCAATTTCATGATGCTCAGAACTGTTTTTTTTTTCTGAAAGAGATGCCAAAGGATCCAGTTTTACTTTAAATCTTCTATTGCCTATGAAATGGGCACAGATGCAGCTGAGGATCCAGTCTGTTCCTGGGTTGGCAATGCAGATGGCATGGATGCCTGAAGAATATCCTGATCTGTCGTTTTGCTGAAATGGATCATCCTGTCATCCTTGCAGGAATTTCTGACATGAACTCTTCATGAATGCCTGACGAAGAACTGACAGCCTTGGGAAAGAAGAGCCCCAAGATCAAACTTCTTCAAGTGCATAAACCCAGACTTCTCCAGCTTATCTTCAGCTGCTTTCCGCAGTAAGAGAAGAAAACTGCTTGTGCTCCCTCTCTTAGTTCTAGTCCAAAGTCAACACATTTTTGTGGAAAGTTTAAATGTGTTGCAGCCCCAATGAATACTTATTTTAGGGCTTCTGCTACAGGTCACTTCTACGAGCAAATAAGAGGCACAAATGCAGTACAGCTAATTGTACAGCTGAGTTTCTCCTGATCACTGCCTGAAGCAGCCAGATGTACCTTATGACTCAGTCAAGTTTCAACAAGTGAAACATTACTGCCTATGCAGGACACTACTTGGATTAGACACTGCAATACAAGCTGTTTATCATACTGAATTTTGGCTTTTCATAACTGTGATCTCAGTTTTCTTTCATGCATTTCAGATACTTTTATTTTGCACTTGAAACCATGTCTTAAAAGGAGATGTATTAAATATGTTTCTCATCAAGGAGGCTTTTTTCTTCTCATTAGGATTTTTGCTTTTAAAAGCAGTTCCTACCTTCTAAAAAGTTAAAATGTTTGCTGCAGCGTCTTCTCTTTAAATCACTGAAAGAGAATATTAAAAAAATCTTTAAATAGATGGAAGAACTACGAGAACAAGGCAGCAGTACATGCCTTGAGGAGTCAGGAAGGGTAAGTATTCACCGGAACAAGTGAGGATGGATGTACCTTTCAGCTACTTCATTTGTACACTGATAGGGCTTCAGGTAAAATACAGTGTCCCGGGAAAAAAAAAAGCAAACATTTGCCTTGGAGATGCTTCTATGGAGCTTCCTGCCAGCATGTCCTCCGTAAAGACAAAGTTGCATCTGGTGGAAAGGTTCAAGGACCTGCACCAAAACCTGAAGAAAACCTGAAGAGCCTTGGACAAGTGTTGTGTCTCTGTGAAAGCAGCCTGCTCCGCCCACATGGCTCTGCTCATGGCATGAAGGTAAGATTGCAATTTAAACACTTTTTCACATATTATAAAGTCATTTTCAAAGCTGCTCTTCTTTTTTTCTGACTGAGTTTCTCTTGCTAGTCTTACTGATTAAAAAAAAAATAGTTTTCAATGTTTCTTCTCTCTTCTCTTGCTGTATGAAAGATCACATAAATGAGTAAATTTAAAAAAACCTGGATGATGAAAACTGATTCTACACAAAGGCTTGCATGTAAACCAATATATCAGTATAATCAGTATAGATTTGAGGTCTCCTATAACAATTTCAGCATTGTGAGTAAAAATTTTTAAAAGAAACTTAATTTTGTGTAACGGTTGCCCACTGGCAACTGATTTAAACAACATTGGATGATACTGTAGTCTAGCTTTTTTTATTTGCTGCTTTTTAAGCTTTATTTTTCCTTCTCTGCTTATTCCAAAATTCAGGAAAATGCAGTTCTCTTTGCAAAGCTTGAAAAGGAATCTAATTTAAAATTACATTAGTCTTCCTGAACGTCCTTATTTGTACTTCACAAGTTACACATTAATAGACTGGGAGTCTTTTTCCTTGCAGAAAAATTTGCACTGTTTATATCTCTTATGTCAATAGGACCTTTGCATTGAAAGGTATCTTCTTCTAACTGAGTCTGTTTGTGTTTTCTCAGTGCAGACAGGCAGGCACAAGAGCCATCTAAAAAGCAACTGTGGTTTTGATCGTCTTTCTTTGTAGATGGCTGTTCCAGGACATCACTGCTTTTGATTTCTTACCAAAGCCCAGAATAAAAAGCTAGTTCTAATACATTTTTTTTGTTTAAATAGTTCTCTTCTTCTACTGGTGCTTGTGCATCAAATTCCAGATGAGATCTGACCCATCTTTTTATAGTGGTAATATTTCTTCTCTGTCTGTGGAAAATTTCTTGTCTGGCATACCACAGGATGCCTTTTACCCTTCATGCCTGAAGCACACTGGTGGCTTAGAGACATTCTGTGAATTACTGGTATGCTCAGCTCTTTCTCCTTAATCAATTAAAACTGATGAACTCCTAAGTTACCATGGACTTTTTTTTTCTTTCCCCAGGGCAGAATTCATCTTGCTTGTCTGAACGCTGGGTATTGGGTATAAATCACATAAACACTCTCTACAGTCAGTGCAGGGAGAGAAAGAGACATCTCCAGAGGCACATTCAAAGATGTCTGGGATAAATCACCTCCTGGATGTGTTTTTTATTCTCTTCTGTTGACAATATAGAGAGCCTATCTAACCAGCTCATCTCAGTGTTGAATATAGCGAGATGATGATTTCTGCCCCCCTCCACCTCTGCTTTCCCTTCACACTGTACCATTTTAAATTTTAACTCACACCAATTAGTATTTGTCAAGGTCATCTACTCCTCACTTTTTCTAGTGACATCTGATCATCACTGAATTGATGATGCTTCCTATCTTTGAGTCAACAAAGTGCTTTGAAAGGCACAAAGCACATTGCTTCTCCACAAAAGGTGCATTCAGATCAAGGGATGTACAGCTGTTTCCAGCATGTTTGAGGATGCTGTTTAGCCAGTTAGAACATATACCCCAGTTTTTTAGATTTTTTCCTCGTTTAATTGCTTGCCTTATTCATACTCGCATTTCTTAATTTTTGCTTACAAAGTTTTAATGCTCTCTGAAAATTTAGAGTAAAGTTTCTCCAAAGCTACTGGAGACATTTGTGTGATAACTTACCATATTTTTCATGCCACGTTATTCTGAAATTGGTTTCTTTTGTTTGATCATCCTGCTGATTTAAAATTGGACAGAGTATTAATTCCACCAAAGGTGCTTAAAAGTGAAGCTACAGCTCACTTTAAGAATGAACAATAAGAAGCAGTTCCAGAACTAGCAATGTTAAAGATTTTCTTTGAGTTGCTAGGCCTGAATACTAGTACTTAATTGCCTTTGAAGTTCTTGAATCAAAATTTTTTTTATTTACTGGATCATTAGTAGAATATGGTTTTGAAGGAGGAAAAATTAGGATTAATTTAAACAACTGGAGATGTTTATATCAGAGGTCTTTAGATGTGAGCTAGTCGTGCTGGGCTCCCTTTGAACTGGAGAGAAGTAGGCAATACTAGATGCTACTCATATCACTTGAAAGCAAAGATCAAAAATTCACATCTTGGAAATAGCCATTTCTCTCTGATCAATTATTAAGCAAGTCCAAGCTGACCAGCTCTATTGTTCATGCTTGCCGTATAGATGCTTGAAGTTGTTTGCTTCTAAAATCAGCAAATGAAAACACTCAGCTGAGAGGTTATAAGGGGATTGAATTTCATCGGTTCTGAAGGCCTATGGTGCTTTCTACATTTTCCTTTTTTTGTTGTTGTTGGTTTGGTTTGGGTTTTTTGGTTGTTTGTTTACATTTATCATTATATTCATAGTGTTTTCCCTCCCTCCTTTTATATCACGGCATCCTGTTAGCCCTTTTGAAAGGCATATTTAAACCAGCAGAGGACAGCATGGACGAATAACTTTGATAATATTCCACAACCTGGTATTGATTTTGGCACCATCATGTCTGTACTCACTTGATTTGGGATGTACCTGCCTTCCCAGTCCCTCTGAGTGCTCAGGGACCAGCACTGTCTGCCAGAGCTCCTTGCACACATGCACTGGCCTCCCTAAACCCTTCAGACCACCAGTGCTGGAGATAAAGCAGTGAGCTTTGATAGCCTGAAAAGGAGGGTCTAGGTGCTATATAAATCTCAATATTATATTTTGCATCAAACTTAAATAGGAGTAATGAACAGCACTTCATAATTGTTCACAGTTTAACAATACATCTTTCTGAATCCTAATTAGTATATGTATAGAAATTACATGAATTGTATTTTGCAAGATTTAGAGTGGGCAGAATTCCAACTATATCCAACTATTCCCAACTATATATTTTCTCATATTTCTAAATCCTGTTTCAAATTGAGGGTCAGTATAATAAATAGCAGAAAAAAGGCAGATGGAGAACGTGAAACATAATTTCAGGGATAATGCCATAGTTATAAATTAGAAGTCAAAAGACTTTCTCTTTTCTTAGGCAAATGCCATGTTTTTTCTTTGAGCATATGTTGTTATTTTCTCAGAGGTGCACAAAATCCTTGTGTAGGTCTTACATTCCAATTCAAAAGGCCGAGGTTTTCTACAAATGAATCTCACAATCTCAGATGGGCCATTTTAGGGGATTGTAACAGCTGTCTGTTTACGCTGATTGTTTAGGATGCACAGCAATTCCCATGAAACTATTCACATTGCATGTTCACAGCTTTCATTAAATCTCTTTTTCAGTTCAAAACAGCCAAGTATGGTCTCTGTCTGAATCTTAAATTGGTTTAAAAGCAGTGAGTTTGTTGACAGAGCAAAGTACATTTTGATGATTTTTAAATATTCTGCCAACATTTTCTCAAAGAACTACATCAAAAGCAATCCAGACTTCTTCACTCTTTGCTTTGAATGTGCATCATCAGTGATGTCAGTGGGACCCCAGTAAAACAGTTGTTAATTAACTTATGTCCCTTCTCACAGTGCTGCAGAATAAAAGCACAAAATGTTGTAGGAGCAACCTGAAGAGCAAACATTAGTTTGTTTGTTTCTTTATTAATAATTTATCATGAAATGTTATCAAATTCTCCCAGCCTGTGGCAACATTCCCAGGACTGGACCCCATCAATCTTGCCCGATTACAATACACGAGTTACTGTAAGACTTGCTCCTGCAAACACTTCTTGACTCAGCATGAGTTCAGATTTGGTTGGCAGCTTGCAGTAACAGTGTCCTTTTGAATTACACCTTTGCAAACAGAAAAAAAAGAGGGGCTGCAAACCTAAAAGGGAATTAATTTAAATTAATCTGAAGTTATTTTATGAGCTGTCCTGCAAATAGTCAATCAGAGCATAATAGTGGTTCTTATATGAAGATCATAAACTAAAAGAGACCAACAATCACCCAAACCCTAGTTCCTCTTTTTACTGTTTTCAAAGTTGGAAAAAACATGCATGGAATAAACATTGAAAATTTGATATTATTTCAACATCTTTAATTTATTAAGGCTTTGTGTGTGGATAATTGTTCCTTTAATTTAAAACTATGGCCAACTCTTGCATCTTCAGATATCCCTATTTGCTCATTTGACTTAGCCAAAAGTGTTGACACTGAGATTTGTATTTACATCAGGCAAAAACACAGACTTTTTTCTCTTGTGCTCTTCAGGCAGAATCTACAGAGAATGCTGTGAGACATCCTAGAAACAGCAACATGTCAAGCTTCTCTGACAAAGAGTAGAATCCAATTCTGTACAGCCATATGTGGTTACTGCCTTCTTCACATATCTTTCCTTTCTACATGTCCTGTTTCATATACCACTGGCATCCTCGTGGCTGTGCAGTGAGGGGGAGTGCTGTAGAAATTGTGCATATGGAAACAGCAACATAAATTTTGCAGAGGCAGGCAGGTTTAATTTTGAAATGTCCTGACTTTTGAGTGTTTGACTTATGACCTTCCCTGATATTTTTAGTTAATTTTTAATCAAGTTTCTAGAGTTAGAAAACCCAAACAAACCTCTTTGCATGCTGCATTGATATTCACACAGGTTTTGTACCTGTTCCTCCTGGATAGTTGTTCTGTAATCTCACTCCTTGCATAGCTAGAAACTTTTTTATTTCCAGATTAAAACAATATTAATCGTTGTTGCAACTGAGGCCTTTTAAATGCTTCTCTTCCAATCTGTGATAGCATCTTTCCATTTCACATAGTCACGTTCCCTCTGGTTTTCTTTAGCTAATCAGCAAACTCTTTTACCATTTAGATACAGGGGATTCTTTAGAATCTACTTATTCAGGCCTTGATAATCATCTGTCTCTACTGACAGTACATACTCATATGTACACACTATCATCACATTTGCATTTTTCAGTATCTGCACGTCAGTAGCTCCTAATCATTCTGGCACTGATAAGTGCCAGTGGTTAAGGTTGTTACCCTTACCTGTTGACACTACACATTCATCCCATGTCTATCACTTCTAGTCCTCAAGGATATCAGATTCTTACTAAATTTTATCCTGACCTTCCTCCCCAAACCAAACCAGACCGAACCAGACCGAACCAAACCAAACCAAACCAAACCAAACCAAACCAAACCAAACCAAACCAAACCAAACCAAACCAAACCAAACCAAACCGAAACCGACATAAAAAAACACCAACACAATAACAGTGCTATAGAAATGTTGTGAAAACAGTTCACTTGGTGTAAAGATGTGAAGAGTGAAGATTTCATTTAATGAAAAATTTAGAAGAGTTATAATTGAGTTATAATTGAGATACGTGTTACAATTGAGTTAGAGTTAGAGTTCAGTTATACTTGAGACCCACCAACAGGAATGCCAAACAGCTGTGCTAGGCCAGGTGAGAAAGTCACTTAGCCGTAGATGAAATTTGTCATGAGAGTAATACTGATTGTGCTTTTAAGGTGGGGCATTTCTGTTTCACAAATGGCAAAGAAACAGAACAATTAAGCCCATAAACCAAAAACCTATCAGACACATGAACAGCTTCCAAGCTATTTCAATGTTTCATAGGAAAACAAAGATGTAGAATTTAGGCACTTCTCAAAGAGTTGGGCTTTTTCTACAATGTGTCAAAGCCCAGTCAAGCAAGTACAGATGGGGAGGAATGGTGACATAGATTAGAAGATAACCTGAAATCCCAAGGAGAGAGTTCCCAGTGGAAGCAGAAAAAGAACATGAGCATCGAACTAGCAAGGAAAGTTATTGTCAGTTTTTGTTATTAAAAATAGCACAGACTAGGAGCCTTGCCAGTCCCAGCAAAGCAAAAGTAGTGAATACAAAGTTGGGGTTTTTTTCAAGCAGGTGAAACATTGGCAAACCTTGGATGTGGGAAGAGCAGACAAAACTGAAAAGTAGGATGAGAATTTCAGACATGGGGGTGGGAACTCAGTACCATTGGAAGCTCTTTACAGCACTGAATAGTGTGGCCCATCCAAGTAGCGTATCTGAATTTTCCAAGCAGGATGGGAAAGAAAGTGTCTAGAAATGGTTGCAGTATTACATAAAACCACGTGCCTTTTCTCATTAATAAGTGTGAATTAAGACTGGAGGGTAAGTAGAGGCAGGGACAGCCATTGTGTTCAGATTGAAAGGTCTAGGGTACTTCAAGGTCTCTGCTGTCCTACAGCAGTGTCACCAGAGAGCACGGGCTACTGGACGGTGACTATCAGTTAAAAAAAGTATCTCTGAAGGTTGGCATTTTAAACTTTTTTTTTCATTAAAAGGTCATCAGAAGATATCAAGCTATTTTACAGCCATACTGAGACTTTTATTTGATTCTCCTAGCCAAACTCTTAGTTTTAGTTCCGTTATACATATGTACCCTTCAAGTAGAATTGGAGACTGTGTGTGACAATTCTTTGAAAGAAAAGTAAAATCCTTTCTTACAGTCATGCATTTAAGCAAGATGTGTTGAAGCATTAAATGAAAAATATGTTTTCTTTCTGTCTGCTTGATCAGGTAGTATTAAAACTAGATAGCTTCTTATTACAGTTAGTCTACTACCTTTAGATTTCAATGCAGGGGAGAAAAAAGAAACAGTGCAATGGTTTAGAAATATTTCTAATAACACCCCAGCTCTTCCAGCAATCAAAATGAAATCAAATATTTGAGTACAGACATTTTTCTCTTTTCTGCACTTTTATTTAGAGCATAAGAAGAAATTAAATGGAAATGGGAACAAAGAATGAAAGATAATTCAAAGTATAAAATGATCAACAGAAAAAACCCAATAGGAAATAAAAGTCTTGTATCCACCTTGGAAGATTCTATACTGTTGTAAAAGTGAATAGATATTTTTATGGATTCCAAAAGTGCATGTTCGTGCCTCTAGCTGCAAATAAGTTTTTCCAAGACACTGATTTCAAAGGATGTGCTATTCTACAGTCTCCTCAATTGCGTAGGTCCATAAGGTCCATTAGACTAAAGAAGGGAGAGAGAAGGAGAAGGAAAAACAACCATTTCAGTTGGAAAGCAAAAAGAAAAGTTGATTCTTTGCTTAAATATTTGTTTCACTGCTGCCGTCTTAAATTAGACTACCTGGTTCACAACAAGGGAAAACATTTAAGCTCTGTTGTTATTTTCTATATATACAGCTCACAGTAATGGATTGCTGCAATATCACTCACCTCAAAAGATAAAACTCCATCAGATCAGTAGAAGGACATTTTAAGTCATAGTGCGTGACAAAGAAATAGTTACAGATAAAAAAATTCACACATTTAATTTTGTGAAGACTTTTTTTATAGAAGGAAAAGTTTACTCAAACTAGCAAATGCATCTTATCTCTGACATACTCAAATTTGAAATTTAAATCATGCCATGACTTAACAAAAAGCACACAGGAAGTAAGAGAAGTAAACTCAAAAAATTATTTTGGGTTAGTTACATAAAAAATAAGTCTCTGATGATAAAAGACTGGAAAATAGAGATTAGGTTCTTAAAAGTTGCAAAAATCTAAAGTTAAATTGTGGTGCCACTTTCAATTTTCTTTTCTTATTCCACATTATCTAAATCTACCCAGGAGAAGTAGATGCTGCTCCAGTTTGAACAGTTTATCATGTCTTGTTAGATGTATTTTTTGGCTTTATTGACATCTCTTGAGTATATACAAAGTGTGGGGGGAGAACAATTAATCATTCTGGAATATATCCTAATTAATATTGAAATTAATATTCTCTTCTGTTTTTTCTGTGCAACCACTCAATCAATATTTGATAGCCTGGTATTTCTAGAGGTTTATTAGAGTAGTCTTGTCCCAGCCTGTCACCTTAAGCTTTTCAATTATTTTCAGAATCTCAGATAAGCTTGACTGAAAGAGCTAATCTTTTAGTTCATGTCTTCATTAAAGATGGCATGAAAATCAATCCTTCATTAAGATCTGTTGAACAAGGCCAATGCTGTTAGAGAAATGCTGCTACATCGCCAGCCAGTGGGAATCAAGTGCTTAATGAGACTGTCTTCTGATTGCTAATGTCTCCTTATTAGCAAATGAATGAAAAAAATTAATCTTAGTGCCTTACCAGGTTAAACAAGCAAATCAGAAGGGGCATATTTATTTTTCTTCCAAGAGCAAGAACAATTGAGAGAAACAGCACATAAATCACTTAGGGAAAATCCCAGAAATAATACTGTGAATTATGAGAGTGACGGGAAGATCTGAAGATTCTCAAAGCTCATAACTTTGTAGATTCATAACTCTGAATCTGTTCAGATAATTTTAGCATCTCTTTTGTATCAGCCTAAATGGAGATGAAGTGGAAAGTAAATATTTAATATGGGCAACTCGATCTCACAATAAAATACAAACATTTGCTATAGATAATTTAAATTGAATATACCTTTAAAAATGTCGGATGAACTGACTCTGTTTATTTGTTTTGTTACTTATTCCACTGCCACATATGGACCAAAAGAGCCTCATTCTAAATTTATGTATGCACATTGTCACAGTGCAAGGCAAGGAGATTTGGTTGTCGTATTTGTTTATTTTTAAACAGAACTCCCAACTGAGTTGTTTTTGTGTTTACATTCAGTGTGGCATTTATCAGACAAATACTAATCATTTCACCTTCGCTTTATAGGTAACAGATAAACAATGGGCAATTCTGCAACAGAATTCCTCTCGTCTTGAAGAAACTGTCTACAAGAAGCCAGGTTACTTGTGCTCAAGAAATTCTGGGCTTTTTCCTCCACCCCCTCTCAATGGGAGCTATGTAGAGAGATTGGGAGGCTAGTGCAATTATGGACATCTAGTTTGTAAAGGTGTAGATGTTGGTGGGATAAATCCTGCCAGTAATAGAGTTTGCTGCTCATTTGCAGGAATTTCACTGCTTTAGAGCCCAGTTTTATTTGAATGGGCACATCTTGAAATCTTTGGCTGCAGCTTAGCTTTTACAGAATTTTCAGATCTAGGAAGACAGGAAAAATCTTATATTACAGCTAACAGCAGAAACTGAAAGCCTTCAAAATGTGAGAAAACATAAAAATCAAACAATGGAAAACAGAAAAGCAGGATTAATACGTAAAGTTTTGTTCAATGTTGTTACAGGCCATTAAACAGATGTTACTCCCTGTGTTAAGGCATCTATTGCATATTTCAGGTTAATTCCTGAAGTTGTGCAGATTTAAACATAGTTACACACAACGCTTGAGTATTTCTACTGACTTCAAGAACTCAGTGTAATCTTCTGATTTCAGAGCCTCATGTTTTGCAGTTCTCATTTTTCTAGCTTTATTTCAGCTTCTATTTTTAAGTGCCCAGGCATAAGTTCATATGGCCAAATTCAGCAGAAAATGACTAAGTACTCTACAGTCGATTCTTGATTATTTTCGGCAGAAGTGCCATCTCTCATTAGCTGTGCTAAACACCTCTTCCCAGGACTTTGTTAGTGAAAGCTGTGAAAAAAAAAGGTCCCCTTGACTTTCCAGCCATTCCCTACAAAAAGCTTTTCCTCTTTCTGAGAGAGAGTCTGACATTGTCCTGCTCCACTCACTGCTGGCGTGCTCACGGAAATATTTCTTCTCAGCCTTGGTAATAACTTGGTCACTGAACCTGATTCAGTGAAAACCTCAGCAGCTTCATAACACAACTATTTGCCTCCACCAAGCCCAACTCTACCACACTTGCTTTCCTTGAATGTTCTTCAGCTGCATTGTCTCAGTTAGGTGGAGGATGTTTGTCTAAGTCCAGACTTTTCAGGTGGAGCAGCCTTGCTGCTCTGGTTAATTCAGTTCTTTAAATCCATCTAACACTGGAAAAATATTTCCCTGCCCTCCATTGTGGGGGCTGCTATTCAGAGCCCTATTCTTTGGGTGGCCTGCCCCAATCTGTGCTCTCTCACAGGTGTGAAAATTGGGACCCCAGCCAAGAATAAAGGTGGTGGTATGTTCTCATCCCCAAGGAAAGAAAAAATATAACCAACCAAAGAATGTAATTAACTCCCACCAAAATGGAAGCACAGAGAAATATCTTTAGGTATGTCTTAAAAATTCAAAATAATTGGAGTAGCCATTTTTAAAATGACAGTTGGGAGTGAATTCCACATAGAGAAACTAAGAATCCTTTTTCAACATGTAGAAGATAAACACCTTGGCTAATGTTGACTGGCATTGCAAAAGGAGAGACATAGGTGGTCATAAAAACTGTCCCTAAATGCTTTTTTAGGCCAAGAGGAACATCCTAAATCCTGCCTGCAGTTAACCATGGAAAACTGTGGCACCCTGATATCACCAAGACTGTCACCTAATGCCCCCTAATTAGGAGAACGCCACAGTTTGCTTCAGCTCTCTTGACCCATGATTTTGAGGTCTACCTGGAATGAGAACAGTCTAGAGAATGTTTGTACACAGAAATGTTGAAACCTCTGGCTGGCAGAGGCAACTATCCTGGCTACTCTTGCTCCCATCTGCATTTCGTAACCAGCAAAGGTCACCAAGTGGGAACTGAATGGACAAGAAAAGACCCAAATCCCCAAATAACCCTGCTGAAAGGAAGATCTTATTCATCTCATACGCTCTGGTTGCTAGCCTGAGCTGACAAGACAGGTCTATCTTACCCAGGTTTTCATATCCTAATAGAAGAGCCCACATACAGTCAGTCATTGTAAGAAGTGAGGTTTAGGGCAGGGATCATTAGCACCAGGCCTCAGTCTTCTCCTTTCTCCCATAAGGTCTTTGAGCTTGGAGTAAGAAACAACTGCCTTTTGGAAACATTCAACAGGAAAAATTTTGACCTCCAGTATATCCATGTGCTGCAGCTGCAGGGAAGTATCTGCCACCTCACAAATGTTATTTTTACAGCATCAACAGATGCAGAAATCACATTGCCCAGGCCCTCTGGAAACTCTGTTATTGGCTGCAGAAGTGCAGGACTGCATCTTTAACCTCGCTCTGCTTTTAAGTATGTCCCCAGCAATGAGTGTGCTGTGTCATAGCCAAGGTGTGAAAAGCAGCAGAGGATCTGGGTATATTGTTTCATAGACTCATTTGAAATTCAAATTGCAATTGAGTAACTGGTTTAGAAAAAATGTGTTATTCTGCAGTGCATTATGTGGCAAATAATTATGTGACAAATAATTATATGACAAATTTCAAGTTACAAAATGTAAACATTTTTGTTTGTGAACTCTGAGGTGCTTATATTTTGTTACAGTGAAAATATTTCTTTTACCACCACCTGACCTGAAACCAGTTAATGGATTTTTTTCAAAATATTCTCTGTAAAAATTGGGTCTGAGCAGATTCCAGATTCTGAAAGTGCATCTCTCATAACCTAGAGGTGATTTTGAACCAGGTTTGTTAACAATGTGATGTCCAGTTTTCTCCGAACAGGTCAACTATTAATTACTTTCAAGCTGTGCAATGGGATGCAGGGGAAGAGAGCGAGTGTGTGCATATGGCAGGAGATTTTTATCTGGGATACTCCCATAGGAAGCCAAACCCTTGAATACTATTGGTGTCCATTCCTGATTTTCCCACTGACAGATTGCATGATCTTGAATAACTCACCTAAACATAAAAAATCAGAAGGCTTTTAAGGATTTAAAGATTTTAAGGATTGATAAGCAAAGGCTTTAAATAATCCTTTAAAGGAAATTTTCAGTCAGTTCATGCGCATCCAAACAGAAGTCTGAGCAGGGATTTGGCAATGCTGGATGATATGCATGTGAAGGAAAGCAAATAATCCACATTCAGTGGTACTGGATGATTTCCTTATTCTAGAAAGTCAACCTTTTCAATAGAAGTACAACCTATATGATTTAATTTTATTTCCTGTGAATTCTCTTCAAATTCCAAGAAAGAAAAACTATTTGTGTAATGAAGAATGTACATGGGGGAAATACTTTATTCTAGAGAGACATTTTAAGCAATAATAAGGAAAAAGGGAAAAATTATTTTCTTCCATAATTGCATTTAATTTCCCACAGAATACTTTGTAGACAAATGACTGGGGCCATAACCTTAATTGTTCAAAACTGTTAAGCAAATTAATCTGTGAATTTATTTAGAAGTACATCAGGTTCTCTCTTACAGTACTGGGCTTTAAAAGTTCACAGTAGGTTTCACGTGAGAAGCATGAGACTGATGCTGGCAGTCAGTTTATTTGCTTAGGTTGGGACAGGAGCAAGAAGAGAAACACTGCAAATGTTTACTCTGCATAAAATAATTTAATCACATCCATTAAGCTTGCAAGACTGAGTCAAATCACAGAAGCCTGTAGCATTGGTGAATTGCTAGTTATTCTCTGCAGAATTATGGGAAAACATTAATGACTAACATTTTATTAATGCTGTTAATAACTTTTAAAAAATAGAGGTCAGTAAGAATTACTGCCTGTAACACTTAGAGGAAAATTAGTTTAAAATTGCTTTGTGTGATTCGTGTTTTGTCCTGAAGGTTCTCAATCTACTGTAAAATCTGCACAGGTATAAAAGCAGTGGGTGATCATTTAATACATCAGCAGAGCATCTCAGATAGGGATTTAAGCTGTAAAACCATCTTAGCATGCATTCTGTGAGAGATTGTGCTGTGCTCTGAGTCTGGGAAGGGCAGATAATTCAGTAGGTGGCCCCATACCTGGCCAAGGAACAAGCTTTAGGGGCATATCCATATTATTCCCTGATTCATCTTGTAAAGATGTCAGTTCCCTTAGGCATATTTTTTCTGATGTTAAAATGTCACTCTTAAAAATATTAGTTTGTGAAAGTTGTTTAATTCTGACCTCTGAAAGTACACATCCTCACCTTTCTGAGATTCTCGTCCTTTTTGCATTTTTCCTTTGCTGTATTTATAGCCAGAATTAATTCAGAGAAAAACAAAACAAAACAAAACTAAGGAAAATGAAACAAACAAACAAACAAAAAACACCCCACAAAATCACAAAAAATCCAACCAAACAACAAACCAAATGAAAATCCCTACAACCAAACCACAGCACAAAAAGAACAAAACAGACTACATCTTCCCCACACCCATCCCCATTTTCCTGAGAGGAAATCAGAATAAAATTTCTCAATGGAGATTTGAAGGTTTGTTTTCTGATTTTGAAATCTAAATAAGTGTACATGCCTTTTTTTTTTTTGGTATTACAGCAAAAACAAGCAGAAGCATGCATCAGTGTGTATAACACTCAGTATTTGCAAAAGGTAGTAAATTGACAGCACCATCTTAAAACAATTTGTTTTAATAAGGGTCAAATTCTCTAAATAATTTTACTAAGAAAACCGTTCGGGTTTAGCGACAACCAAGCACCACTGACTATGAAGTAAGCAGACTTTGTATTTTGAAATTTGGTGGTCAGAGACATCATGAATAGAAATTCAGATTTCTTGTGATATTTCAGATTGTTTCTTGTGGTTTTGATGATTTTGAACCTACTTGGGGTATAACCACAATATGTGTCACACCGGTAGTCCTGTCACAGCAGTTTTATTTAACACTGCACACTTGAATAGGAGTCTGTAGGATAGAGGATGGGCCATTACATCAGCTTCAATCACATATAAGGATTTCATTTACAAAATAAATTTATTCTGTTTGCCCCCATGTTAGGTTTCGCCATCCTGTCCCATAGGATATGTCCCTTGGGCAAAGTACTCTAGATAAACAGCGCTCTGGAATATCCATGTTCTCACTTTACCAGTGTTCATACAACTCATTTGGTCATCTGAAACCATTTTGGGTGTAAATAAGGGCACAAATGAGGGCTTCAGAAGCAGTATTACAAAGCTGGGAATAATCTCAGTTTTCAGGCTTTGGTTGCATTTCAGATCCAGCAATTTGCTAGATCTGAAATTAATAAACGTGTGGAAACCTGTGGGAGAATCAGGCTAGACTTTTATCAGCATGTTATTTACCTCCAAGGAGAGACCTGGGTCCCCCAGTGGAGCACTGGGCAGTCTCTGTGTCTCACCGAATCTGTTAAAAAAATTAGGGATGATAGGTAAAATTTGCATTCCTTTTTTCCTGCTTATCTTGCTTTTTATGCCCTGAAGTAGCTAATTTTTAACTTGCTACAATAAGTAAGCTTGCTGACTAATTTCACTTTTAACAATCCCTTTAGGCTCTGAGAAACCTTTAGGTTCTCAGTGACTGGAGAAGATAAATTATACAGGCGAGTTTGAAAGGCTTGTTTATGTAGTCATTCTGCTATTTTGTGATCCAAGCAAGTGGTCTGCGAGTAATTTTTGAGAATTACAGACAACCTTTTTCTCTTGAAACCTACGCATGGAGGTATCAGCAACATTTCTCTTTCCATTTTTGCTTACCTTTTTCTCTTCATGTATTTTAAGAGTGTCTTTTCCTTTCCTTTTTCTTTTCATTCCTTCATCAGTCTCTGCACCAGGTTTCATGGGTAACAGATTTACTTCAATATTGCTTTTATTTTGTTAAGTGTGCTGTGAACTGGGTACTACTTGAATCTGAAATGACCTTTGAAGAATAATGAGTCAATACATTTGAAATGGGTCTAAAAGGATTCTCTTGGTGATGATCCAGACTTTTATCATCTGAATCCTAAATACTGCTTATTTTATAATATCACAAACTACAGGGCCAGAACATCCTAGAATGACAGTGGCATAAAAAGTAATTGTGCCTTTCTAATCTGGCTGTATAATTTATAATTATATAAATAAAAATGAAATGTAAACGTTATTATAAAATAAAAAATAGGTAAAACAATACAGCACCTGAAACTGCCTTTGGAAAACTATGGAAGTATTTCTCCATGTTCACAACAAAGTAGATTAAGCTACTTCCTGCAATAAAATTGGATTGACATTTTTATACCTAATTTTCCATGTATGAGCATAAGGCCCACCTGCAAAATAACAAAAAGCAATAATATTTTGCCCTCATGTATTCCAGAGTCTTTTGAAGGACTGATTCATTTAATAACTCTAGAATGTTTTTTGCAAAGGGTAAAAGTAGATGTAAAAGTTATCTAAAAGTAGAAACAGAAATTATCTGAAAGTAGAAGTAAAAGTTATCTTTTTTGATAAATCCTCTCCCACATCTTAGTTTTCTGTATGCTTCATTTCTATAGAAGTGAGACAAGTGGCAACATCTCTACATACTTTTTGCCCAGTGCCCTTTTGCTGAGTGAGTCTGGTGACTGGAGACAAAGTTCTCAGGTTGTACAGAAGCAGGGAGGGAAGGGATGCATCATCTTCCCCTTCTTTTAAGGAGTCTGGGAAAAATAACATAGTATTTTATGCTGCTTCAGCATCATAAGGGTTATTCTGTATTTCAAGGAAATAAAATTGAATAAAAGCAAGCAGGTGTATAAAGCTATCTAATAGCATCTTCCACTCCTTCAGGATCTGCAAAAAGCTGGGTCCAATTCCTCCTATAGAAAGGCAAGGCACATACCAACCTCAGATGAAGCACTCTAAGAAAACAGATATATTTCCTCCTCCTGAGAGCACAGTGGCCTCTCCTTAATGAGATCATTGTTCTGTCCATGTCCATTTGTGGAAGTGTCCATGTGATTTTCTGTCCAGGAGAATGGGGGCAGTGAGAAGGTTAGCTACATAACCTTTTGTATGAAATCCCATAGGTACTCTAGGAGAAAATAATGACATTCAGATCATGATAGCTGTGCCTTATATGGTGTCCATGATATACAACTTTTGTATTATAAATAAGGGGGAAACAGTAGCCTTTCCCCACAGGCCTTGCAGTCAAGAATTCAGCTCTGAAACTGTGAAAAATGGACATGTTACCAGTGCATTACATCAGGTGGCAGTTTATTTATTAAATGACAAAAAATCTCATATTGCCTTGCTTATCCATCTCTGTTGTGGAGTATTACTGAAATGGGATGTGCATGTGGCTGAGATCAGACCCAGGTGAGAATACAGAGCACCAGGCTATGTGAAGGGAAAACGAGAAGAATGGAGGAAAAGCCACACATAGTGTGGAAGTGAAATATAATGAGTAATATGAGAATATATAAAATCTTTAGAACAACCATTAGAATGCCCCCACCTTTCCAAGGTAACGAAAGCCTGACTCTGCTGTTGTACTTGTGCCATTTCCAGCCTACTCAGTGATGTTCTACATGGAATAACAATGTGTTTTCTCTTAAATTCCATGTAGAGGTCAGGTTCTCTCTTTTGCATGAATGCTTGAGCCAAACAATAAGAATACTAGGGCTGAAAAGCATCAAGTCACCTTATACTGAAGAAAACCCTGTATAGTTTATTTTTGTTCTGATCATTAAGAACAGGACAAAGAATGATGACTTAGAACTAGGTTTCAAAACTGTGTAAGACCTGATAGTAGAAATTGAAATTTTTTTGTACACAAGTACTCAGATCTAGAGAGGGAAAAATCAGTCCTTTTATCTGTAGTTTTACTGTGAGACCGGGACCATTGGGTAAAATTAAAAATTTTTATACCTACAGAAAACAGCCACGCTAGCAGCAGTTTTGTTCTGCCCTTACTAATGTAATTCTGAAACACCTGTCACTGACAAAGTACTTATATGCAGAACATTAATTCTTTAAGTAGAAAATCTAAATTAATGGTCCAATTCTAAGTCCTCTGCACAGAGACCCTTCCATGCTGTATAGGTGATTGGAACTATTGGAAACGGGTATAAGATTTCTAATGAAGTGTAGAACAGTGGCAAAAAGGTTTCTCTCTTAAGCAGACAAACTCCTCTGGTTGGTTTTAGACTGAGATTTATTTCATGCAGTGACAATGAAGCCCTCTAATTTTCAGGCTGTTGGAAAAGGTTATTTTGCCTCCTTGGACACGTTAGGCTTGTCATGGCTTCACTCTTGTTTCCACTATATTCTGACAGGTACAGAGGAGTCAGGACAGGAATACCAAGGTTTTATCACCTTGAAGCACCTATTTTTGTGTTATGATTTGATGTGACATCTACTTCAAACTTGGGAAAAAACCACAGATTTCCACTGCAGGCAAGTTAATAGTTGTTTGAGAAAGGAAAGGGATGGATCCTCGCAGATATACAGCAGATCCAACTCTTGATTGCCTTCAAAATCAATCAGCACTTTTTTGTAATTATGGACTCATACATGTTTTAAGGGACATTTTAAGTCCAGTTTAAGAGTATTTTTAAAGTCTTTTTGAAGTAGATCAAATTAGACTGAGTTGCTCAGGGTCTCGTTGAGTTTTGAATGTCTCCAAGGATGAATATTTCAGAGCCTCTCTGAGCAACCTGTTTCAGTGTCAGACCACCCCATGGTGAAATACGATTTCCTGTTCCCAATCAGAATTCCCCTCTACCTGCCTGCATCCTTTGCTTCTTCTCCTACCATTGTGTCCCTTTGAAAAGAGCCTGGCTCCACCATCTCTGCAGCCCCTGAGAGGTGTTTGGAGACAGCAGCAATATCCCTGACTTTTCTTCAGGCTGAACCAGCCCAGTTCTCTTGCCCTCTCCTCTTCCTTCATGGTGCTGTCCCTCTGACCATCCTGGTGACTGTATCCTGGATAGAAGCACTCCAGCCCACCAGTGTCTTTCTTGTACTGTGGAGCTCAAAGCTCTGCCCAGCGCCCCAGAAGGGTGAGCAGAGCAAGAGGGAAACACTTGCCTTAGCTTGCTGGCCACACTCTTGCTAGAGCAGCCCAGGTTGCCACGGGCTGCCTTTGCCACAGGCACATCCCTGGTTCATATTCAACGTGTTGTCCACCAGGAACCCCAGGTCCTCTTCTGTAAAGCTCTGTTGGTCTGTCCCCAGCATGTCCTGGTGCCTGGGCTTATCGCTCTGCAGGTTCCTCAACATTTAGCTTTGTTGAGGTTTTCATGAGATTCCTGATGGCATATTTATACAGCCTGTTGAAGTTTGTCTGAGTAGCTCCCCTGTACTCCAGCCTATCAACAACTCTCCCCAGCTGAACTTCCTGAGTGTGCACCTCTGCCCCATTGCTCAGGTTGTTAATAAATAAAATAAACAGCATCAGCTCCAGTATCGATCCCTCAGGTAGCCAGCTGCCAGCTGAACTTTGTACGGCTGACCACAACCCTTTGGGCCTGATGAGCAAGCCAATATTTCATGCACCTCAGTAGCACGCAGCTCGCATTTTGGTTATAGGATACTGTGGAAGACTCTCTCAAAAGCATTTCACTTTCTAGGAATGTTTACATTTGTCTATTTGAATTTCCCACTCTATACTCTTTACTCTGTGTAGAACAATAGGTTTTAACCATTAAAATGAACTATGAGTCCTGACACTGAAGAGAAATGCTTTTTTGCCCTTGATTTCCTTGAGAGTTAATGGATATAGGCACTTCCATGGGATAATCAGTTTGCCAAGAGCAGAATTAACTCCAAGAGTTTTCTTTTTTTGGTAAGAAAATGGGGGCTTTATTGTTGTTTGATTGGTTGGTTTTTTTAATGACTTAATTTAAATCCCTTTTAGGTCCCTTAACCCTTTTAACTTTATCCCCTTGTTAATCCCTAACATTGTTTTCTTCATACTTATGGAGAGATGTCTTTGTTTCTTGCCTGATTTTTCCTTCATTCTCACATTGTTCTAAAACTCTTGGTACAACCACAGTAATTTCTTATCTTTGCTTTCTGTCTAGCACCAGAGAGGTTTGCTGTTCTTTCTCCATTTATAAACCTCTTCAGTTAATGCTATCTTCCTGGCAGTCTTCTGTCATTTAAATTAAGTTTCCAGAAGACTCCATCTGCCAGGTCCTTGGTTTATTTTTTTTCTAATCCCTTGACTCCTTCCTCTCCTTACAATAATGAACTCTTCTGTTTTCAGTCACCTTTATGTTTTCAGTCATTTTCTAGTGCCAATCAAATTGAGAATAGCCACTTCACTGGTAGCTTCTAATTTGCATGGTTGGGAAAAGGGAGGGTTAGAAGGGGGACAGGGCAAGGGAGAAATCATTACCAGAAGAATTTCCTGGAATAACTGCATGTACTGGGAGATTTCAGCATGCCTGAGGGTACTGCTGACCTTTAGAGCATGATCCTCTATGCTAACAAACTGTTAAACTGTGCCCCGGTGTGAGCTTGGCCCTTCCTAGCTTGTGCTTTCCCCAAATACTTCTTGGGGGCAGTTCAGTTCATCATCATTCCGGGGGTCATTACCAATAGGTAGTTTGCACACAGACACTGATTCAGAGCGAAGAAATTTTATCTAATTACACACTGCTTTGCCTCAGTGTAAAGGAAAATTTTTGGATATGTTTTATTCGCTGGTAGATAAGATTGCTGTACCGTGTACATTTGCTTTTCTAACAAATTTGATGACTCTGTGTATCATTAGATTCTGTCTTTCGTAGGCTTCTGCAGACCATCTAAAAAAACCCTCCTCCTCCTCCTCCTGATTAATACTTCACTGATTTTTGTGGTTAAACAAGCCTGCATCTCATCTCTCCATGAGTTTCTCAAACACTATATACCTTCTTGGCATGAACCTTAACAGTATTTCCACTGTCTTGCATTTTTGCTGCTTAGTCAACAGGATGCATCTATGCTTTTTCCAGGCAAAAGGACCTTTTAACCACAACCATTAATGGAGAGCTGATTCCCAGTTTCTTTCACAGCAAGTGAGATTTTTTGTAACTGTGATTGTCTCAAAGGCAAGAAATGGCTTGAGGTTTTTAATTTCTTTCTTTTTAAAAACATATGCACCTCATTTTCCTTTTCCTTTGTGAGATAGTTCCATAAAAATGAGCAGGAAGCAGGAAAAAGCTTAGACAACTTGAGGAAGAAAAAATTAGAATATATAAAGATTTTTAAAGGACTTAAGTATTTCAAAGAAGATTTTAAAACACAGAGTCCTGGAGAAATACAAGGAGTCCTTTAAAATACAAGGAGCCTGGAGAATGATTTGATGAAAATGGTCCTTGAACTTAAGGCAACAAGTATATGCACATATAAAGATATATTTTATCCAAATCATGAAGTTCCTCAATGGATGCATTATTATGTATTTTATTTATGAGTAATTTTAGTCACTGATACACTTCACAGAATATTAGGGCAGAACTTCTTGAGTAATTTAAAGTCAGGATACAAGATGAGATCTGAAATCAAACCCATGTAGTACTTTTAGGATCTGCTATTATTATTCCCTTATGCTGAAACAAAATTACTGATGACTTGATACTATTTAAAAATTATTTTAGAGGAAGTAGGCACTGTCATATTATATTTCTTCAATATTTATTCCTCTCTACTTAGCCTTGTAATAGAAGTGAACATTAATATGTGGCTAGTTTGAAGCAGGTGTGAGTAGACAAACTTTTTTTCACCCATTTGTAACTCTCATTTTCTTTTGCCTTTTTTTTCCTCTGGTAAAGGCTTCAGATTTTTTAACATGCTAAATTATCTAAAGTCTTTGCATGACATCATTGATGGAGAATTTTTTGGACTGTATGACATTGAGTTTGATTTGTATACAAAGGCAGGCAACATGAAGAAGCATTTTGAAGGAGGAGTGATTTATGGTGATTAGGAGTACCAAGTCTTGTTATGTTTAATCTAACTTTTATTTCTTGGCACTTGTTATGGTGGTGTTAGTGAAACTTGATTTGCATGCCTGTCACTTCCAGTGAAGAAAATATTTCTCACACCAGATTTGAATAAAACACACAACTTATACAGCTGTCTCAAATGATAACATTATGGTGGAGCTGATTCAACCTTCTTCAGAGTACTTATGGGAAAATATTTTTCCACTCTTTGCCAAATCTTTTGTTTAATTCAAGAAAAGCTCACATACTTACCGATTAGAAAAAAATATATAAAAAAGCAAAAAGTATTTTCTGGGACTTTTTTCCCCCAAAAAGTATTTTTAAAAGCTTAAAGGATCTTCAATGGAGGAATTATTTAAATATCAAAGAAAATTGCTTATTTTGAGTTTTATGTATCTATTATCTTTATGTTTGTAGCAATATTGTAGGGATACTTAATTTCAGATTCAGGAAATTCAGTTCTACTTTGTTAATATTCTTACATTTTTGTTTGTTATTATATGAAGGTTCTGTGCCAATTTCTAAAGTAATTAGCAGCATTTAATAGGAATTATGCTATGGGAAAATGAAGAGGCAGGGAAGTTTTGACTCAGTAACAGACAGGCTCTTTTTCAGTGCTGTTTTGTCTCTATAGTTGTACTTCAGATGTCTTCCTCTTGGTGTGCTTGGTTTTTGTTATGAAGAGGTAGTTAATAGATAATTGTCCACTTGCATATCTTACCCTGACATGGGACATTCACTCAGATGTGGAAGCAAAGAAATCTTCTTGGGTCTCACTGCACAACCACAGACAGAGAAACCATGAGACAATTCCCACAAACTTCCCATGGCAAGTCTTACTCAAAGCTAGAGAATGAGCTTCACAGGCAATACAAGTCTACCTGCGACTTTCAAAATAGACTAAGGGCTGTCTCCTTTCATTGAGACTTTTCTTTACTTTGGCTTGGCAGTCTGGATTTTTATGCTATCAGAACACAGGGACAAAACAGCAGAAAAGCCATACCGGGTCAGAAAAAATCTGAGAGAGAGAGATGCCTCTGACTAGAGTCAAAAACATGTGCCTGTGGTTGTGCAAGAATGATGTGAAAGAGGGCAGTCTCAGATTGTGATCTTTTTTCTTCTCTTGTTTGCCTCGCTTTCCTTATCTTTTTCCAGTCAAAAATGTCCATGCAGGATGGTTTTCTTTTGGAAAACGTGATTTGACAGAATTGAGACACAGCATGGTGATGTGTTCATTTAGTAGAAGATTAAAGAATAAGCAGACAGGCTTGCAGGCTAAGCTGGAGTCCTATGGCTGCCTAGGCGCAGAATCAAGATGATAAAAGACAAGCTAAGATGTTCTAAATTAGCCTGAAGCAGAATGCACAAGCTTCAGTCTTACAAAAGAAATGGAAATCTTTGATCTTTTATCTTGAACTAGGCTATTTTTAAAGGGTTAGAAAACAGTCTTCTGCAGAGTCGTGGTCTTGTGCCTCTGATACCCGAATGGATGAGATGTAACAATCTGCTCTATCCTTCAGCCTTGTCTTGGCACTGATGGACTTCTTCCTCCAATAATGCAATCCCTAAAGCTTGTGTTCTGCCAATCAACTGCAATCTGTTTATTTCTAGACTTACAAAGTAAATATTTAATTCTAAGATCAGTCTGCTGTCTTGCCTGTATTTACTCAGTCATGTGGTAACACAGACATTGAAGACTGGTGGTTGACTAACTGGGGCGATCAGAGGTGAAAGCCCTGGCACTAGGTTAGAGATGCATCATTCAAGGATGAAGATTATGAGATACTTCGTAGTTCAAGTGGGCAAAATCACGGCAGAAAGAGGGAAAAAAAAAAAACCAAAACAAAAAACCAGTGAAAAGGAATCAAAGAAAGAGGTATTACAGAAACTGGAGGTAAACATTTGGAAAAAAAACTCCAGCATATGATTGTTTTCATAGAAAAGGTTGAGAAATTATCTAGTAATAGGAATTAAATAGCTGCAAAAATTAAAATATTTCATGATTCACCAGGAAACCCTAATGCAATGATCCTAGTCTAAACTGCTAGGACAAAATAATAGCAATACCTACACTACCTACAAAAATATTTTCTGTTGACCATTTTAGCTACGGTTATGTGGCAAAAAATTTATGCTCAGGACAAGCTACAGACCCCAGATAGTACCTTTTTAGATATAAGAATTCTGAAAGGTACTTTATTTGGGAAAACTACAGCATTATAAGGTGACACATAAACATAAGTTTTGTAATTGTCCTAGCTACAAGAATAACAGAATGATTGCTTATTGCAGTTGAACACCCACCAAAGATCAGACTGGAAAAATAATGATGAGTTTTTTTGATTTCTCAGCACCAAAAGACAATTTTCTGTTGCTCAGTTAAAGGCAGTTTAAGAGAAAATCTGTTAGAGCAGCAGAAAGCATCACTGTGTAGATAGGTAGGGGGGCTAAGAACAGTCTAGACCATTGATAAGAAAATATCCTGATAACAAAGCATGCAGTGAACACTTAAATTTACATAACTTGCAGTTTAAAAATTCTTTTTTTTCTCTCTGTTGATCATGATGCACTCCGTTGTACAAGATGCACTTGTTAGATGATGATCAGAGCCAAGAAAGGTGTGTTATGATGCACATTAGGAGAATTTTATGAAATGTGTTTGGCTTAGCATCTTCCTTCAGAATAAATGTAAGAAGGGCAATGAGCTGTTTTACAGAATATTTGGTGAGACAGTAGGAGTCATATCTACTGACAGAGGAAAGTGGAGCTAAGTGATCAAAGAGATTTCAATAGCAGCTGAATAGGACATCATAGAGCTGTGGATCTGAAATAGAAGCAGCAGTTGAAATATTCAGTATTCAGAAAATATCCAGAGGTAACATTAGAAACAATCACTGGAAGCCATAGAGCAAAGCCAGGAAGCACTGGGGATTTGGAAGCTGGGAGGGAGATTACTGGAGCTATGTGGAAGTTGGGAACATTGAGGGGAATTTGGAAGCTGTGGGTGGCCAAGATCATGAAGAAAAAGCTAAGTTATTGAGTTGTAGGAGCTACTCTAGGAGGTTTATGACATAACTTTATGCTTTCTCAGTAGGATTATTCATTTAACAACTTTTTATGTTTTTATACTTGCAGGATAGAACAAGCTTTGGAAGAACCAGGTCAGCATTTGAAAACAATAGAATCACAGGTCTCAAAATGCAGAGATAATATGTTTGGACAGATGTGACTGTAACACTGTCAGCTGCCGCTATTCCATATCAAGGCCTCTAGTATTTGCTGTTTATTCTTCAAGCCAAAGCCTGTGGAGACAAGTGATTAGAAGCAAATATTAGCTGGTTTTTGGGGTTTCTTTTTAAGGGAGATTCTAAGAAAATCTTGAAATCGTGACCAAAAAAGTACACTAACAGTTAAAAATACACACAACAAAAATAGCCTGCAACTGTTTGTTTTAAATCTCAGATTTTTTGTGATTGACTGTTTCGAGACCAGAGCAATTTGCTAATGTGTGATAATTAAATGATGTAACTGAGGGCAGAAATTGGTCAATGGACTCTTGCAAATTATCACTGTGAAAGGAAGGAATGAAACAACTTGATATTCAGATTGTATTTCCAGAGATCCAACAGGGATTTTGTCGGTTCTTTTAAAAGTCTGGAGTTTTTTTTTCTCCAACAGGTATCCACCCATAAAGATACTTTGTAATTGGAAGGAAAAAAAATAAACAAACACCCCCCCACCAAACAGTCAGTTTTATGATACAAAAACTACTAAAGCCCCGAGTTACTTTGACTTTTTCCAGGGTTTAACAATTTTTAGTATGGGAATTGTAAAGAGAATCATAAAGCGAGCTGTATGCTGATTTGCAAAACAGCAGGGCAAAGAAGTGAGGATGGGCAAAAAAATTTCAGTTTTGTGTATATCAGAGTCTCTCAGTACTCCAATCTCTGCCTCTGATATTTAGAAGTCTTTTATTTTTCCTTGGCTCTCACACCCCTGCTGGAAGTGCTTCCTGTTGCAGGAACTGATTTACATATGCTTTCTCAGGTAGTTGTTTGACTCTTCGTCCTGGCTAAACTGACCAACACTTAGTGACAGCTAATTACCAAAACCAGCATTTTCTTGTTCTTTGTTGATTATTACAGCCTACATCAGGCAAGACTGTTTCTAACCACAATGCGATGATAAAAGGAAAAAAGCAATTTTCCGTTGAGAGTTTTACTTTCTGCTGTTCCCTTATCATTCTCATTTAATCAAAAGAGAAGGAGTGGGGTATTTATCTTCTTTAGAAAAGTACAAAGCTTCAAGTGGGGATGGCACTAACTTTTGAATTTTGGTCTGCTATTTTAGTCTATCACAACCAAAGGAAAGACAATCAATCACACTCAGCATGTCAATCACCATTATTTCTTTCACATGACAGCCTCCATGACTAGTTTTAATGATGGCAGTTTCTATATTGTAGCTATGGATAAACTAATTAGCTGTTGGGCACAAAAGTCTTAACGGGCTGAAAAGAATTGTCTGGATATCCCACTAAGCCAGCAAATAAAGGAATATATAATAATTATGAGGACAGGAGTTTTAACTGGACACATTAGGGAAAAAAAGAGTGGGTCAAGACAATCATCCATTTCATTGTAATGTTCAGGACTGCCAAACATATATTAAAAAACTATCGGCAGTCCAAGTTGTTTTCATGCTTTTTTTTCTGGTCCTGCAGACCATTTCAACAGTTCTGGTGTTGTTGAATTGACAGTGAAGTATAGTTTTCCTTTATTATGTTATTTTGAAGTTAAATTGCCCTTTTCTGTCTAACAATGATTTTAGTTCTGATAAACCTGAAGTCATACCAGCAAATTTTCCTTTTCACAGGAAACCTGCAGTCTTAATGGCAGCTGTGATATCCTGTCACAGTCTAAATATTTTAGACAAATCAATACTAAAAATCACAACAAAGTCAGGACAGTGAGCAAAATTTGGAATTGCAAGTAACTCAGAACGAAATGTAGTTTACGAAAGTAGTCTTTGAAGAAGATGTATGAACTGGAAGAATCACAAGTTTGACTCTGAGATGCTTTATGAGCCTATGGTGCTGACAGTTACACACATTTCTTTTTCATTGTGTAAAGAGAAAATACAGAGAGGGCAAGTGGCTGAGTGGACCAAAAAACAGTCTTTGTATGCTGAGGTATTGGCAATGTATCAGATACCGGAATAGGTTCTGGAATTATGCTGTGATAAGTCAAGATACTTATTTTTCCCATTCTTGTCCATAAGCTGCACCCCCTATTTATATTCCCTCTACAATGATGAGATAATTAGCAAGAGGTGTATGTGATTTGTGGTAGTATCTGGACTGCTGAAGAACAGGAATGATAGCAACCCAGCCTATAAACCCCCAATTCCCCAACCCAAAACATTTATTATTCAGTTGTTGACGAAAACATTCAATTTTGTTTGTTTTTTTTGGTTGGTTTTTTTTTTTTTTTTGAGGAAGTTCCTTACTGGAATTCAGTGTTCAGTTGAAAAATTTACTATGCAACAATGGGGTTTATTATCTTGAATTATCCAATGGATAGAACACTAATAACCACGTGTTCAAGATCCTGCTCCTTGAAGCAAACACTTGCTTAAGGTGGGAAAATTGCGGTGGTTCTGAAGTCACTTACCCAATGCAATCTATTTACAAGTTCAAACAGCTCTACCTGAAAGCTAAGACCTTCTTGTCTTTGTCAGTTTTCAGACAGCACTTTGCTCATGAGTCTATTCCTAAGCAACAATCGACAAAACCATGCTAATGGAAAACGCGTAGTGTTTACACAGAATCGGTTGCGGGTTATTTAAGGACAGCTCTGCTAAGTAAAACTAGTTAGCTACACACCTAACTCACATACACCTAGCTATAGCTGTATGCCGGCAATTGCTGTTTCAGGTGCGGGTGTCACCGCAGGAGCTGCTGTTCAAGCGCGGGAGCGACGCGCGGCAGAGCTGTGCCCGCCGGAGGCGCAGGACGGCGGCCGGGGGGGCACGGACCGCTCCGGGCTGGGCGCGGGGAGAAGGCGGTGACAGGACCGCCCCCACCGCCCCCCCGTGGCCGCGAAGGCGCTACCTGTGCCCCGGGCGCCCCCGGCTCGCCCCGCCCCGGTCCCTCCCGCTCCTGGCGGTGGGGCGGGCCNTCGTGCTCTTCAGCGGCAGCTCCCACCACGACCTGTCCCAGCGGGTGGCGGACCGGCTCGGGCTGGAGCTGGGCAAGGTGGTCACCAAGAAGTTCAGCAACCAGGAGACCAGGTGCGTGCCCGTGCCCCGGCTCTCCCGCCCCGCTGGTGTCACGGGCGCACCCCAGACACACCCCCGCGCCCGGGCGGCTGCAGCGGCAGCTCCCGCTCCGGTGTCACCCCGGGCTGCGGCGGCGGCTCCCGCTCCGGTGTCACCCCGGGCTGCGGCGGCGGCTCCCGCTCCCGGGTCGCCG